>OZ010646.1:12351461-12921461 GCA_963932195.1 Empis livida | reverse complement strand
TACGTAAGTAAATAAAACAAAACGTAAAATACTGATTTCTGTCAATCGCAAAGTCAGAGGTGTACCAAAACAAACCGCGGAGGCGGTTTGGCCTGTCCTTAAACGTTCTCATATATAGTTGCGGTCATATCCAATACATCGAATGGACAGGTGGGACTGCTTAGCAATATAAGGGAACAAAAATGGGTGGCCTAACTTCCTGACTTGTACGACACTTGATTTTTGGAATTTTAGAATGGCCTAACTTCCTGATATGGACGACATTTGATTTTTGGAATTTTAATTCTAAATTATTTTATTGTCATTCAACTTTTTTTCAGTTCCGTATTTTTTCCTATCGATTTAAAAAATAAATAAATAAAATAAAAATGCAAAAAAAGTATAAAATAATTTCATGCAGTGCCAAAGTTATTTCGTTCATATATTATGTTTCAAACAAACATCCATATATTTTATTTTCAATTTTGTTGATTTGTTATTTGCGTTCAAATTTGAGTTTTTCTTCAATGGAAAAGATAGTTTTTCTGTTTTAATTTATAAATCAGATTTTTTTTTTAAATAGTTTAATAGTATTTAAAGATGTCAATGTGAACAAAGCAATAGTAAATAATTAAATGTCTAATTATTTTACAATTCTTAACTCATAAAAATTTCGAATTTATAATAATTCTTTAAGCTTTCGAATTGTGTATTCTGATTTCAGGAAAATGTATGCTGGGTGTGACAGTCAGAATAACTGTCAACTGTCAATTCAAGAAATTCGCGAAAGTTCTCACATCAACGGAACATCACTCATAAACTAAATAAAAACAAAAAAAGAAAAACAAAAAAATATACTCATCATTGTGAAAAATAAAAATAATATAAAAATGGATAAAGTTGTTAAACTTCAGCTAGATATTAAAAATAGTTCTGAAGAAATGCAAACTAGTCTTAAAGAAGTTTACGATTGGGAAGAAGAAATGAAACAAAAAGAAAAACAACTTCTCAAAGGTGGGCAATGTGAGGTTAGTACATATCAAATATATTTTTTGCAAATAATGTTATATTTCAAATTCATTCTTAAATTAGGAAAATACAATGCCTCCAATACGAAGTATTTCAGCTGATGATGAAAATTATGGTTTGTTTTAAAAGCATAGTATTTGTTTCAATTACTGAATTCTATTTATTAATTTTATGAATATAGAAAAACCAAATGATTCTGTCCAATTGTCAACTCCACTAAATAATGAAATTGTATACAATGAAGACAAAGAGCAAATGTTAACGAAAGAAAAAGCTAATGCAAGCAAAGAAAAAGGAAACAATTCTGTTAAAGTTGGAGACTACAATAAAGCAATATACTTTTATACTGATGCGATTAATCATTTTGCAGATGATCCAATATTTTACAGTAATAGAGCCTTGTGTTATTTAAAGTTGAACAAGTAAGAAAGAAAACCAATGTCTCTGAAAAATATAAAATATTTATATCTGTTCTATTTTTTTAGGTATGATCAATGTATTGAAGATTGTAATAAAGCAATCAAAATTAATAAATTAACTATAAAAGCATATTACCGACGCATGCAAGCAAATGAATCTTTAGGCGAAAATGAGAAAGCTCTTAATGATTGTAAAATTATTTTAAAAATGGATCCAAAGAATTCTGAAACCAAAAAATGTTTAGAAAGAATAAATAAAAAACTTCAATTAATTGGTAATTATTTATATGGTATATTCAAATCAATTTTTAATCAAATATTTTTTTAAAATAATTTAGGAGATAAAAATAAAGGATTAAAACCAATGTTTAGTAACACAAATGAAAATGTTAAGGAAATAAAACCAATTAATAAACCTGCACATTTGAGATCAAAGGTATTATAGTAAAAAAAGGCATTCTATTTTTTAATAACAAAAAAAAATTTTCTTTTTTTTATATATTAGAAACCTTTAAAACGAATTGCAATAAGTGAAACTGTATTCGCAAAAAATAATAAAAATTATGAAAATACCAATAAATCAGGATTGAATTTTCAGATTTCTGATGACGTTATTGATAAACTCTTTAATAACAATGATGTGGGAAGTTATACTGAAGTTAAAAAATCAAATAAAATTCAAGATAAAACACCAATTGAAGATTTTAATATTGAAAATACTACAAGAATTGATAAAATAAAAGATAAACTAGAAAAAAATTTAGAAAATGAAAAACTTGAAGTTAGTAGCGAGAATACGACTGAAAGAAAATTAATCCAGAAAAATAATGATATGATTGCAAATCGAACTGAAAGCGCATACGATAAAGTAGTTGCAGTTTAATTATTAAAATTTGTATATTTACAATTATGTTTTATTTAATTTTAGAAATTAACAGTACCGATCAATTCTACAGAGTTTCATAAAGTCTGGACAGAATTATCTCAACCACAAAGATTTGAGTATTTAAAGGTAAATATTTTATAATTTTATGTAACTTTTTAAATTTATAACGTGATATTTATTTTGTTAGAGTATTAAAGTATCGAACTTAAACAGATTATTTGGTTCTGGTTTAGTTCCAGATTTCATAACAGAAATTTTCGTAATATTAAAAGATTTCTATATGGCAAAAAATTTACAAATTATTGATATACTTTTGGAAATAAGTAAACATGATGAATTTTCTATTCTGGCTTTGTTTTTGTCTCAAGATGATCGGAAAAGTAAATATTTATATATATTGTACATGTATATATTTAAAATCAAATACATTTCATTTTCAGTTCTATCTGATTTCATTAGTTATATGAAAGAGAAGAAAAACAATCCAGCAGTTATAGAAACTATTGAAGTTAATTATTTTTTCAAAGCAAATTATGATTAAATTCTTTTTTCTTGTTAAAATATATATTAATTGAAATAAAATTTTGCTGGAAGTAAAAAAAAAATATTCTCAATTGCTTTTCGGTTCTATTAGGGAAAAAATTATTAGGAGCGAATTTAAAAAAAAAAGTTACATATTTAAAACGATAATTATTTAATTATACTTTTTTATTTTCAAACTGTTTTCATAGTTCGTAATTGTTTAAATCGGCTAATGCGTTTCTTTGGCGCATGGCTATCAACAAATTTCTCTTCAGGTAATGGGTCTGGTGCTGTGATTGGATTTTCAAGAACATCTCCTACAATCTAGAAAACCAAAAACTTAAAACTGAGGAAATATGTTTAAATATACAATATTTACATACCGTATCATAATCAAAACTATTTAATGGTAAATGTTGCTCAATTTGCGGTTCAGTTGAATTAATATGAATATCAGATTTCTTATTTTTTAATATGGAAGTGATTTCAGGTTTGGCATCTGTATTTTCTTTTTGCAAACTACAAACCTATAAAATATTCAATAACATAAATATATATAACATTTAAATTTATAATTTTTACCTCAGTTCTTAAATCTGCGTAGGCTTCTTCGTCTTTGTTTCCGGTATTATTACTATTATATTTCATATTTGTATTTAAATTTTGTGGATACTTATCATGAAATATTGTATAGAAATCTGCTGGACTGCCCAATTGAATTTTTTTGTTATTAGTATTATTATAATTACATAATGAATTATCATAAATTTGATTTGAATGACGAAATTTAATGGACAAAGTTTGTGATTTTTGTTTTTCTGTACCAAGAATTTTACCCACTAAATCAAAATCTTCATGACTTTGCATTTCTTGCACAAAATTTAAATTCTTTTGTACTTTCTCTGCTATAGAATCTTTTTTATTTACAATATTGAAAGTATTTTCAATTGATTTATTTTTACAATTATTTAATCCAAATTCTGAATTAAGCGTAATTATATCGCGTTTTTTTGAATTTTCTTTTTTAAACATATCTTCCACTTTTTCTGTCTTATCAATATATTTTATTTCATCTTCTAATGCAAATGTTATTTTTTTAACTTTTTTTTCTTTATTAATTATCACGTTATCATTTTCAGCTATAACATTTTCATCATTATCAATTTCATCTTCTAATATTGAGACCAGATCAATTAAATAATCTCGTATTTCAATTTTATGCATTTTTTTATCAAGCTCATCTGGATTTGATATTCTCATTGATTCTATCTCCTTTTCGATGATTCTGATATTTTTTTTATAAAATTTTATTTGTTCGGTAGAAGATAAGCCATCAACTTTTTGTTCCATTACAAGAATTTCTTTTGGAACTTCGTATGTTGATGAATTATCCGAATCATCATCACTCAAATCTTCTAATATGTCGTATGATGTAACATTATTTTCTATACCATCTATTAAATTTTTTGATATATCATCGACAAATGGAACTAATTTGTGCTTCGTAGAAGTTAAATTACTATTTTCTTTATTACTATGGGTATTATTATTATTCAGATGAGAAATTCTTTTCTTTTCAGGGATTTTTATTTGACCGTTCATAAGATTTTCTAATGTTGCATTATCCTGTATATCGAGATCATTTAATTCTGTTTCAAGTTCATCCATAAGCTCATATTCATCCAAAATTTGCATTACATTTTCATGACTTACTTCTAAATTTTGTATGTTTTCTTTTTTTTTGTTTTCTTTCAAACTTATTTTATGTTTTTCTTGCCAAAGTTTTTCATTTTCTTCATCATATGTTTCGATAATTTCAAATTCACCATCATTCGGTACTACACCTTCATTGTGGGGAATATAAAGATTGTTTCTGGAAGATTTTATTTGTCAAATTTATAATGATAATATTGATATACTCTCCGGAATAAATACTTACGTAAATAATTGTTTTTCAGTTGATAATTTGTCTAATTGAATATTTGCCATATCAATTCGCTGTTGACATATCTTTTTAGCTTGAAATGCGGTACATTTTGAGAAAATTTCACCGTTATGACCAACAAACACTTCATTCGTATGGCATAATTTTCCTGGCATAAATGCTTTTGGTCCAACTGGTACCATTACATCGATTTCTAAATCTTTGTTAAATGTGTCTAAATTTGTTATAGCTATATTGTGTTCATCTTTATATTTTGTCCAGCGCTCAGTTTCTTGATCATTCTGTTCTAACGCCTTTTCAAAAATTACCAAATATCAAAAAAATATTTCTCAATTTTATTATGAATTATAAATACTTCATTTAATATTTCTTCACGTTTATTCATTGCTGGTTTAATTAATTCCAAAAAAAATTTATAATCAATTATTGTTTGTAGAGACTTTGTGTTTGTAAACAGAGTCAACACATAATGCAGTCTGGTTGACAAATTGATTTTCACGTGTATTTAATTTACCATCTGTCAACTGTACATTCTAAGCCTAGTACTGAGTCTCGAGTAAAATGAAATCTAACCAAAAAAGTTTAAAATTCCGATTCTAGGTTTGCTATGCGGGATGTAATTCCATCGTGAAAAATAGACAAATATCATTTAGAGACAGTCTGTTACTGTTTACCATCAGTCTGTTATCTTTCTATTCCTAAGTATCAGCCATAATTAAAAACGGAGCATTGCTTGGCCGCAACTGTTATCGAGCTGAAAGAAATATAGAAATTTTTATTTTATTAAAAAATAAAATAACACATATAAGTTATAATTAATGTAATATTAAAAAATATAATAATTTTAAGTAGAATATTAAAATAACAAAATATGACAAGCAACGAAAATATATTTAAGAAATAATGATTAACAACATAAATCATTTTCCGCCGCAATATAAATTACTTTCCATCATTTTATATTTCGTTAATTCTTACGAAATATAAAATGGATCAACCTTCCAATGTTCAAAACAAACATTAATTTCACAACAATCTTGATGACATTTGAAAGAGGCAGCGGCTTTATAAAGTTGAACCCTATTGAACTTTTTTTGCGTCAATCGCGTTATCAGCGTCATGGAAACGGCGAATTTATTTACTTTAATATATTTTCATATATTTCAATTTTTTTTGACTTTTCAAAAATTCTGCAGCATAAGCGGCGAGATTATCTCATGCATTATTCTATTATCAATGTTATTTCCGTGAACAATTTTCACCAACGAACTACACGAAGGCAACGTAAAGAAGCCGACATGGAATATGTATTGGCTTATCAAACGTAACGTACAGTTTTGATATATGTAATTGGCTTATCAAAACTGTACGTTACGAGCTCTTTATGTTTTTTTGCTCCGACTGTAAAGTATGAGCAGCAATAAAAACTATTGCTTTGTTTGCTAGCTGGGACATTTTGTTGTCAAATGTCAATTATATAGTTGATTTTGTGTACAAGCTAACTGGAGTGGTAAATTAAAATTATTACAAACAAAAAAGTATTTTAGAATACCGTTCTGTATTAATTACTGCTTCAACTTAAAATTCCATAATGTCAAATCAATATCCTGGAGGATATAATAGTCCAGTAGGTGGACATCGTGGAAATTATAATAATCAAATGGTTAATATGGTACCGAATCAAATGGGAATGATGGGGTACAATCAACAAGGAGGTATGATACCGCAGCAGCAGCAGCAACAACAATCTCAAATGCAAAACCCTAATTCTATCGGTCAAATTGGACACAGTAGTGTAGGAATGCAAAGTCCATCTCATTTACAACAATCTCCAAATCCACAACAACAACAGCAGCAGCAGCAACAACAACAACAACAACAGCAGCAGCAACAACAACAGTTACAACAACAAAGTCCACAATTAACCTTACAAACTCCAAACACACCAACTACTAACACTGCACTAATATCGCAACCAACCATGCAATCAGGTGGGCCTACAACTGGAATGTTAGCGAGTGCACCACAATTGCCACAAAAAGAAATTAATACAGTAAGTTTGACGCGTTTAGGACAGGAAACTGTTCAAGATATAACATCAAGATTTCAAGAAATTTTCTCAGCTTTGAAAACAGTACAACCGACTACAGGTAATCGAGAAAATAGTACCGAAAAGAAAGTTCAAGAATATTTTCGAACAATTCGTTTATTATTTAAACGTGTTCGAATTATATATGAAAAAAGTAGTGATGGATGTTCGCAAGGTAAATAAATTTTTAATTAATCAATGTAAATTAAATGTATTAATCATTTTATTTGCCATGAAAGGAATGGAATTTACGCATGTCGAAAGTTTAATACCATATAAAGATGAATCAGACCACCGGGCTGAATCTACACAATGTGAAGAATATAAAAAAGCTTTACATGAAAATGAGGAACTAATTAAAACTGTAATGTTAAAAAATAAACAACTCAGAGAAATAATTGATCGGACAAGAATTATTATATGGGAAATAAATACTATGTTAAGTATGAGACGGTCTTGAAGTTATACTTAAATATTAATTTTTTCTTTTTAATTCAAGAATTTTGTAAAAACTTAAAAATAAAATAAACGTCTATATTTAATTTTCCATATATTTAATTTATTAAATTTGTACTACCAATTGGTATTATTAGTATTCCTGGTGATTTGGGTTTATTAACTTAATTTAAAATATTGCCTAAGTTCACATATTTTTTTAAAAACGGTATTATGTAGTGAGGAAACAGGCTAAATATGATTCCGCAAAATGGTTGTTATTTTTATGCTTATATGATACTATAAGTCCAGCACATAAAAAATCTTTTACATTTTTTAACGAAATATTAAATTAAGAGCCCTAAAGATGAATCAGATATTCTGGTAAAGATTTTATATGCGTACTGTAATAATCCATTATTATAATATAACACTCAATATTGGAATTGTATTATAATAGACTACAATTAATTAAATATTAAACATTTTTTTAAGTTATAAATTTAATACGGATAAATAAATCAAATTATTTGTTTTTTTAATTAATCGAAAAATATTATTATGTTTTATTAAAAGCTTCTTCACAATTGGGACAGTCTCTAATGATTTTTATACCATTTGGAAACGAAGTACCTCGATTACTAAGAAGTTTTAATAGTGGTCGTAAATTAAACCACCAATCTTTTTTTGGTAATCTTCGTCTGTAATAAATTTAATATTAAACCACAATAAAAAAAAATCTAATATAATACTATTTACTCAAAATCTACGCCAAGTATCAATTCTATTACAGGTGTAAATTTGTATTGGCGACCAACAATACCCAAAACACATGCAGATTCTGGGTATTCGCATTGAATACTACCCATAGAATTCCTACCCATTTTAATATGATTTATTAGCCAATCTGTACTCATTGTTGCCATATGAATACTCATAATTCGATCAAAAGGTGTTGGGTTTCCACTTTGTATTACATGACCTCAAAAAACCATATAGCTTAATAATATAATCACATATAATTTAAATATGTCTAAATAAATTATATACCTAAAATATTAATACTGACTTTATATAATCCATCGGATTCTTCTGTATAAACACGACGAAAAAAATCAATATTATAATTTAACGAAGCTTTTTCATGATTTATAACTAAAAGACGTGGAGCACCACCAGCTGAAACTTTTGATTTAAAATGTTCAACATCCTTTCTTAAATCATGTATTGTGAATTCCTCTTCATAAATATATGTAGCTTCAGCCCCAACAGCAATGCCAGCCATTGTTGCCAAATAGCCGCAATATCCTCCCATAACTTCTAGAACAAAAACACGGCCTATTATATCACCAAGAGTTTTATTTGTTTCATCACATATTGTAGTTATTTGATTCAGTGCAGTATCAGAACCTACTGATATATCACTACCAGGTACATTATTTGATATTGTTGCTGGTATAACAAGTAATGGTATTCGGAATTCTGGATACTTATAACGTTGTTCAGATAATAGTAAACAAGTATAATATGCATCAAAACCACCAATTATTAAAAGACCTTGAATATTAAATTCCAAAAGGCGAGCTGCTATTTCCTCATATTTATCTATTGGTAAACTGCGTTTTATCCCCAAAACAGCACCATTGTGGGATACTAAATGTGAAACATCAGACCTAAATTGAATAATTACAAAGTAATTAGTATATATTATTTAATTTTAAGTTTCAGATTTTGTACCAGTTCAATTTTTTAATATTGCCGTCTAATAAACCTTCTATTCCATTTTCTATACCTAAAACAGTATGACCTCGATATATAGAATTTCTGACAAAACCTTCTATTATTGCATTAATACCGCAAGTTGGAGAACCAATGCATATAACACCAAATCGATGTTCTTCCTAATAAAGTTGATTAAGTTTATTAATATAAAATCAACGAAATGTTAAAATTTATTTTATCGTAAATTTAAAAAAAAAAGTATTAAAATAAAACTTACACCAACATTGCACTCATTTATTGAATGCAACTGGTTTATGGTTAAATATCTTTGTAATTTACTTTCAAATGATTGACCATTTAATCTTAATGCTAATTCCCAATTTTTATTTTTAAGTGCATCAGTTATAGCACTAACACGTTTCATTAATTCTGTTAATGGTATAGCTATAGTTTTATTATCATGTAAAGTTAAAACTGACGATACAGTATCTTTTGTAGCATTTACAAGTGATAGAACTGCTTGTGTACCTAAACGACTAGCCTAAAAATTATATTACAAATATATCCAATGTAATTTTAAGCAATTTAATGTACATAGGAAGGATTTAATTACCTAAACTGTACCACTAATTGTATTCGAAAACTAATAATATTATTGATATATGTAGATGGCAGATAGTGGTAAAATAAGTTAATTACTTGTCTTAATTTATCGTCATTTTAATTTTTAAATGTATCCGACAAAAGTTCATATACACGCACTATCCGTCTTAATGATTTTTTGGATTTAAAATTAAGTAAAGATTATTTTTTTTGTTATATTTTTCAATGACCAACATATTATAATGAAAACACCCCTATAGACGTGGTAATTAAATATTTTGTTGTGGTAAATTTTGCCTAAATTGGACTGTTGTCTAATTCCTTTATCGGTAGAACTAAGGCAAATTGAAAAAAATATATTAAATTTTTCGATGATTCGATTTGGGAAATTAATTTTCTAAATTTTACCATTTGGAATCTTATTTTATTTCAGCTTTTACGGAAATACTACTGTATTGTTCCGGTTAAAAAATATTTCTTTAAACTAGGATAAATATCAAAACTAAAAATTTTTTACAATATTAAACATTTTTTTAAGTAGTTTTTTTTCCAAAAATACCAAAATACTGAAAAGTGGTACGATTCAAGAAATGCACCCCTATATTTACAAATTAAATATATTACTAGAATACGATCAAATGCACTAGGACATCCACCTCTCTGTACATCACCTAAAACTGTAATATATGCTTCTTTTTGAAGTTTTTCATTAATAGTATTTTTAACATCTGTTGGTGTTATTTTATTACCAAGATAATCAATTGCACTTTCAGCCATTACAATAATACTATAAAGATTTGAACCTTTTCGCCGTTGCTATATTTAATTAAATTAATTTAAATTTTTATATATAATCTAATAAAATTTTCATATAATCTTATTAAATTTCTATAATTTATGAAATCTTATAAATACCATGGTTAATCGTTTACATAATTTATAAGGCCAATCACTTTTTGGTGGATTTTCTGGTATAAAAAGATAATCAGCCTCACAGCATATAGCTGCTACTAGTGACAAAAAACTGAAATAGTTAATTTAATTTCTTTAAATATAATTATACAATATTTTATTCATTTATATTATTTATTACCCATTTCTAACACCTAAAACTTCCAATATATAAATTCTTTGCTCAGAGTGTGCAGTACTTGCAATATTATCAATTGTGTGTATGATACGATGAAGAGCAGAATCTCTACCTATTGTTACAAAATCGGCTCCATAAAAATTATCAATAGAACTAGGCTATTTTCGTAACAAAAAAAAAACAAAAACATTATAAATAATATTTATTAAAATTTAGATATTATATACATATACATAATACAAACCAAATATATGATATGTAAAATATCTCTATTTCTTCTTTGACATCTAGTTATTCTTTTTTTTCCCAATAATTCATCAAGTAATTCATTCCATTCATTTTTTAATAAATCTGATAATAACATTGACATAGTACCACCGATTATAATTAAATATGTAATTTGATTTATAATTAAATTATATGCTGCTTCAAGACGACCTGGACGAGTTTTAAAATCAGATGTAGATCCTGAACCAAATACACATCCACCACGATAAATTATATCTGAAACCATTGTCCAATCTGCTTCAATAAAATTATCACCACCATTAACTAATCCATAAAATCCTTTATGAATTACGTATATCTATAAATTATATATTATTATTATAATAATATTATTATAATAATTGTTGATTATACAATAATTTATATTACCTTACTTCCAATATAATTTGCTATATGAACACTGGCACGAACAGCTGCATTCATACCAGATCTTTCTGCGCCGCTTGTTACAATACCAATTACCTTATCTCTATGAGATTTAGGTACAATTAGATCGGAGCAATTTTCAACCATATTTATTATAATTTGTTTACAAATATAAATATTATATTGAAATAAATATTTATAATTTTATAATTGACATATATAATAAATAATTAATAAAAAGGCTATATGACGGGATTATAAATTTAAGGAAAAACCTTTTTTTTTAAATTGTAATGATTATAGAAATCATATAATATATAAGCACATGGTATGAGTTAAAAATTAATATGATTTTACTATTCTTATATCAGTTACAATGGCGGCCTGAACCTCGTATAGACTATACCTACAAAGAATCCTTACCGATATCACTAATTCGGATGATTTGAATAGTATTCCTTAAGATATGATACTATCAATTCTTATAAAAAGCTATACAATAAAGTGTTAACTATAATGCAGCTTATTATATAAATATTCTGTAGTTAAATGGCGGTCGTGCAAGCGTTCATATGGCAAATTTTATTGGAAGTAAGGTAATATAAATTAATTATGTATTTTTTTAAAAATGTTATTAAAATCACTATATTAAAGAGAACCCAGTTTAAAACCGCCATTTAACTACAGAATATTTATATAATTTAACGGCAGAAGAATGTAAGGTGAAACGGGAGCAATGTTGTCACTCACTAGTAATTTGGTAAATATCGACAATTAATCTGAAAATTATAGCTGAACAATTCATAGATTTTACGTTTTTTATATTGTTTTATTATTCATACGTCATACAAAATTTTTAAAAGCACCTAATTAATAATACTGGAGTTTATTGAAAAAAAAAAAATGTATATAAGACCTGATAAAATAATTAAGATAAAAAAATCTATTTTCAATTGATTACAGAATACATAATTTCAATGGGTTGGCAAATCAAATGCCAAATAAATTTCAAATACCAAATGATATAAAATTTTATTTATTAAGTATATGATTGAATTATAAACTTTCATAGCTTCCTGTATGTTGAGCTAAAATTTTCAACATTGGTCGAAGTTTAAGCCACCACTGATGCTTAGGTAATCTATTACTGAAAATAAATATAATTTTAAATTTTATGTACCATAATAATAAAATCTTTTTTTACGTAAAATCAGTGTCAGCTAATAAATTCCATACTGGAGTAAATCTATATTCGCGCTGTACAACTCCTAGTAGACATGCAGATTCACTATCACTACAATTAATCGTACCATCAGGTTTAATATGTTTTTTAAGCTGATCAGCCATCCAAATTTCACATTTAGCTCCCATTTTAGTACCCATAGTACGGTCAAAAGGTGTTGTTGTACCACCTTGCTGCATATGACCTAAAAATATAATAAGAAACTTGTTTTTAAAATGAATGATTTAATATATATATATATACATATATATATATATATATATATATATATATATATATATATATATATATATATATATATATATATATATATATATATATATATATATATATATATATATATATATATATATATATATATATATATATATATATATATATATATATATATATATATATATATATATATATATATATATATATGTGGTGTCGTACCTATAATATTCATTTTGGTTGTAAATATCCCTTTACCTTCTTCAGAATATACACGATATACAAAATCAGTATTGTAATTTTCTGAAGCTCTCTCATTACGTAATATTAAACCACGTGATACACCTGCATTAATTTTATATTTCATATTTTTTACATCCTGTTCCAAATCTTTCAGACCATATTTTTCTTCGTAAATATATGCAGCATCTGCACCACCAGCCAAACCAGCTAAAGTTGCCAAATAACCACATTTATCACCCATTGTTTCAATAATGAAAACACGACGGCCTGTACCTTGCGCTGATTGACGAATACGATCACAAATTTCACAGACTACATTCAAGGCAGTATCTGAACCCAAGCAGAACTCAGTACCAGGTACATTATTTGAAATTGTTGCTGGAATAACTACTAAAGGTATACGAAATTCTTCGTAATTACATCGTTCATCAGCTAGTTGACCACAAGCATGAAATGCTTCAAAGCCACCAATTAATAAAATCCCATTTATATTGTATTCTTTTAATCTTTCTGCTATTTCTTTGAACTTGCCCTCGGGAAGAACACGTTTTGTACCTAATGAAGAACCGCCTTTACCTACCCACCCACTAACTGAATTCCTAAAACAAACAAAATCTTGAATAAGAAAATGAAAAAATAATATTATACCATTCCAGTTCCGTAATTTGGCCAGCTACCAAACCATCAATCCCATCAGAAATACCAAAAACCTTATGGCCACGAAATAAACAATTTCTTGTAAAAGAACGGCTTGCAGCATTCATACCGCAAGATGGCGAACCAATGTGTATTATAGCAAAACGATAACCTGTCTGTATAAACAAATTATGACAAAATTACAAATAAAATTATAAAACGTACTATTTCTCTCCCAGTTTTTGGATCAATATCCACTGTTGGTGGGTTGAGCTGTGTTAAAGTTTTATAAATATCTAAATTTTTCTCAAACGAACGACCACGTAATTCAATTGCTGTTTTAAAATCTTTAATAGCCATTGCTTTAGCAACACCTTGAGTTTTCTTCACTCCTTCCATCAGTGAAATGCGAACAACATAATTACTACTTAATGATACAACCATAGATTCACTTTCATTTGTTGATTCTGAAAGAGCTACAACAGCTTCATGTCCCATTCGGCAACCCTTTAAATTAGTAATACATGTGTTAAAGAGAATTCGATTGAGTTATCAAGAAATAATTCATTACCAAAATACGATCAAATGCACTTGGATTACCACCGCGTTGTACATGGCCCAATACAGTAACACGTGTATCCATTTTCAAACGGCTAACAATAACATCTTTGATTTCTTCAGCTGAAATTGGTGTACCATTTTCGTCAATTGCTCCTTCAGCGACAATAAGTATATTCAAGCGCTGACCCTTGGCTCGAGTCTAAAATAATATATTTAATATGAATATATTTTCAAAATAAAGTTTGCAAATTAAAGTAGATAATCGATTACCTCTAATAATTTTTCACAACATTGATCTTTCCAATCACTGCTTACCGGATCTTCAGGTATAAATAAAAAATCTGCTCCACAAGATAATGCTGCTGTCAATCCTAGATATCTAAAATAAACATAACTTCAGAATTGAAATACCGCCGAGACCAACTAAATCTCATTTGTTAACTGTAGAATAGTTGTCTATTTATTGTGCATGAACTTTAGAATACTATAGTTGTGTATTAATTGTGCATGAATTTTCGAATCATTTCCAATAATTAGGAAGCAATATGTAGTTTCCCAGAATTAGTTTCATTTCGAAGTAGTTATTTTGTACTTCGAAATGAAATTAGTTTCATTTCGAAGTTCAAAACACTTAATAAGACACTCGAAGAACGATAAATGACTCCCAGATAAAATAATATTCAACTACAATATGGAAGAATCATAGAAAGAAAAAATTATTATAGCAACTTGGAGATTCAACATCCGAAACTGAAGATTGGGTTGAATCTTTAATTAAGATAAAATAAGTAATCATTTGCTAAATACGTGCAATTCGAATAAAACAATTTCGGGAAACTGAATAAATGATTTGCAAAATATAAATAATTGCATACCCACAATGTCTGCCCATTACTTCCATAATAAATGCCCTTTGATGAGAATATGCTGTACTTTGAATAGCATCAATTGCTTCAATAATACGATGTAGAGCGGAGTCTGTTCCAATTGTCATATCAGTTCCACAAAAATCATTATCAATAGAACCAACCTAATTAAAGATAATTTCTATTTTTTTATATGTGTGTTTTTTTTAACACACAAATATATAATACTAACAATGCCAACAATTAATAAATAATTATTTTCATTAAGTTCTTCTGCAGTAATTTTTCCAGTTTTAAACAATTCTTCAAGTAAATCAGACCAATCTTGTCTAAATAAATTTGCACCCGTTAATGAGCCATCACCACCAATCACAATTAAATGGTTAATACCCTTTTTGACTAAATTATAAGCAGCTTTAAGGCGACCATCACGTGTACGAAAATCACTACAACGTGCTGAACCAATTATAGTACCACCAAGATGAATAATACTTGAAACTGATTGCCAATTTGCTTCTTTTATACAATCACCACCATCAATCATTCCCTGATAACCTTCCATAATAGTATATATCTATATTTATAATTAAGGATTTTCATTATTTGTAAATTTAATTGCTAAATTTTAAATATAATGATATTTGTTAAACCTTGATTCCTAAATAAAGTGCTGTGCGCACACTTGCCCGTACAGCAGCATTCATTCCTTGTGAATCTCCACCACTTGTAAAAATTGCCATCACTTTACCTTTAAAAGCACCGACGCCATAATAACCCATAGAATCTTGTTTAGTCATAATAATTTTTTTTTTATTTTAAAAATATGTGAAGAAATATGTAAAGATAGAATAATATAATAAATTAAATTAAATTTTGTTTCCTGTAAATAGAAATATAAAATGACAACTTTTTAAATGAAAATTTGTCTAAAAGCTTTTAAAGTAAGAGATTTTTGAGAAAAGTTTTTTATTTTTTGTTTGTAAATGAATGCAACATTTAAGTACAAGTGCATAAAAAATAACAGAAAAAAACGGTCAAAGATATTTTTATGTTAAATAAATATTTCATGTTAAGGTCAAACGTCAAGGGTCAAGTTTAAAGGTCAAAGGTTGAAGGTCAAGTATCAAAGATCAGAGGTTAAGGGTGAAAGGTTGAAGATCAGGTGTCAAAGGCCAAAGGTAAAAGGTAAATATAACATTTTTCTAACCAAATTAAACATTTTCACGTTAAATACAACAGTTTTCAAAATAAATACAACATTTATAAAACCAAATTACTCGTTTTCACATTCCAATTAAATTATTACTATAATAAAGTTTCATCAGTATAAAGAAACTTAAGTTCAAAATTCAGCTCTAATTTGTAATAGATTGTTAACGAACAAATTTCAGGTAGCTCCAGGCCCTTTGATAGGCTGTGTTGGTATGAAAGATGAAATTTTTTATTTTATCTTGTTAATTTTTAAATTATGCAATTAAATCATTTAGAAAAATTTGCATATTTTATTATAATATTTATAAACATTTATCAAAATTGAAGCTATAAGACATTGTGCTAAAAACCAACTTTCCAAATAAACAGAAAATATCTATTAGGAGGTGGAGCGAGCCCCTAGCACAAAAAACCAATTTTTTTTTTGTTATTAAACTTACTTCTACTTTAATTAAGAGGACGATAACTAAAAAAAACAGGGATATTTTATGGTTATTTAAAAAACTAAATAAATTTACAAAAAAGAATCTTAAAAATGAGGGCCAATATAAATATTATCTAAACATAGTTTTAAGCTTTCTTATATATTGTAATATCTAAATATATAAATAAAAACCAAAGTACATAAACTTATACCGTTTTGATATTACTATCACCATATTTTTTATCGTAGAATTTATTAGTTAAACAAAAAAAGTAGGTTACTAACTCAAATTATCTTAATATAATTTTGAAAAGACGTTTAGTGATTACAACAGGTAAAATTCAGATTACATTACAAATGATGATTTATGATTATACATATTTATATTTTTACTTATGGTAAAAATACATTGATTATATACCTCCAAATATTTTTTCATTCAAAACTATAATTCACAGTCGGATTTTATAAAATGGCGTTTAAGACCAGTAAAATCCAACAGTTTCATTACTCTGGCTTCTCTTCAATTGTCGAATAAATCTTTCGCCTTTTACTAAAGATTTCCGTGGAGAGGAGCACTCTAATGAGTCTAAAATAAATTTTTGTAGTACCCGGCTAATTTTAGCCGGGTAATTTATTATTCCAAAAAAGAGTTGCTTTGACTGCAGTCAGAACCCTGCCTCTAACGTTCTAACTTTTAGAATCTAACCTAACGTAGACGTTGAGGAGGTTAATTAAAAAAAAATATAAATCGATATATTTTATAATAAATGTTACTAAGGAAACTAATGCTTAGCTTTTGCAATGCTTAGATTATAAAATCCTCTTTAACCTAACGCCGCATCAAAAGTTAATATGTCCACAATTATTCTTGAAAATAAAATTTATTATACATTTTTATATCAAGACATAATCTCTTGATATAAAAATGTAAAATCACAAATAAAAATCCAAAATTCTTTGAGTTATTAATTTTTATTATACTGATTGGCTTGGCTGGAACAAATTCTATTGAATTTTTGGTATATTTGCCGGAACAAATTGTAACAAAACCTTACAATTTTTGTTGCAATAAGTGTCAGTCTTTCATCATAAATCCTCGTGTACATGATTTTAATGTAAAACAAGGAAAACAATCTTGGCTGGGGAAAATGTATTTTAAAACCATATTTTAAAAACATACATTTTCTTTAGGATAATTAATTTGGGCCGATCCCAGCGGTACTGCAATACTGGGCCAACCCGCGGCAGAGGTGGAGCAAGCCCCTAGCACTCCGCCTATTTCCAAAAATCAGTTTAACATTTGTTGTCCCCCTATGGGGGAGCTATCAGATGTTAAGCTGATAAGAACAGATACTACACTTTGATCTTAGCCATAAGGCCGAGAAGCGATAACATTGAACTAAAAATTCGTCTTAATAAATAAATAAATTTATAAACCAACTGTGAACTATATTTATAAACAAAAAATCTGTATTTGAATTTTGTGTACAGCAGTTGCAGTTACAGCAATAATTTATATTTTATAGTACATATTTTGCATAAGTGATCAGGGAAGAGCTATAAAACAGTCAGTTACTTTACAATATTATTATAAAAATATAAATTTTATTTAAATTACTTTTCTTCCACAATAAATAAAAATATTCCTATAAAAATTTGAAACAGAGTACAATAAATTACGTACACAAACACTGTTACTTATTTACTTATTACTTTATCTTTTACTTAGGTTCGTTTATTCCATAAATAATTGTAATTTAAAAAATAATTACAATTAAAAAGAAAAGTTTAACTCATCTTTCTTAAAATAATATAAAATTTAATCATATTTGTATTTTTTAAAGATAATCTTAATTCTAGTGACATTGTGATAAGTTTTCCAATTCCATGTTTTTGATATTTATAATACAAACTACACAATTACATATCGATAATATACTACATTAACTAAGGGTGAATTGTCAACGACCATACCACGTTGAAAACACCGGTTCTCGTCCGATCACCGAAGTTAAGCAACGTCGGGCGCGGTTAGTACTTAGATGGGGGACCGCTTGGGAACACCGCGTGTTGTTGATATTTTTTTTCTTTTATTTGTTAAATAAAAGAAAAGAAATATATTTGAAAAAAAAACACTTTTTGTGATGTATTGTGTGAGAAAGAGAATATATTCCTTAACTTTACTTTTATTATTGACTGTTTAAATATTGTTGAAAGTATACAATGGTTTTCGACTAATTTTTAGAATATCATTGCAATTTTAATTTTACCAACCATAATTAAAAATATCTATAATTCATGATTTCATTATTTGTTTTGAAAATTTATACATCAACCAATTTCAACTTCACTAAACTTGAAATTTGTATAAATTGTTTAAATTTATACAAATTTGTATAAATTTGTTTAAATCTAAAACCCATTTTAGATTTTCGACATCAACATATTAAAATGAAAATGAAGAATTCAAATAATTTTATGAAAATGAGAAAGACTCATTTAAAAATAGGAGGAACTGCAATATTTTTAACAATCTAATTAGCTAAATCTCTCCGCATATGCACTTCCATTAAATAAAAAAGAATTTTAAGGATGTTTTTTGTCGGGACGGCGCGAACGCCATTCCCGGCTACCAAAAATTTCACGCACGAGTTATTCACATTAGGAATAATCGCGGAGGTCAAATCCACCGTAGTGCAATGGCAGATCCTCGCTCCGGGGGAACCGCCTTGTTGATCACGGTAACCCCTACGCCAGGTAAGTATGATTTTTTTGCATAACTGTAAACAATTCATAGAAATGTTTAAAAATTCCGGCTGTGAACTATAAACTTTATTAAAATTGTAATGGATTTATGCTGAAGTTATAATAAATGTAAAATAATATTTTTTTTTTTGTTACAATTTGCATTCAATTTAATTATGGTTGTTAAAATTAAAATTGTAATGAAGTTGTAGAATAATTACAAAATTATTAAGCAGTGAAATATTAAAATTAAAGTTCTCTTTTTCTTAAAATCTAACACTAAACAAGTGTTTTTTTTTCCAAATATTTATATAAAAAAAAAAAAAAAATATCAACAACACGCGGTGTTCCCAAGCGGTCCCCCATCTAAGTACTAACCGCGCCCGACGTTGCTTAACTTCGGTGATCGGACGAGAACCGGTGTTTTCAACGTGGTATGGTCGTTGACAAATTCTTATAAATTAATTCGATATAACAAGTAAAATAAAATTATAGCATACTTTCTAATGCAAGAAATTATTGAATAAAAAACTCCACAAGTTAATTCCAAAATTTTCGTAAATATAATAAATTATCATTATGTACATTAGCATTTTTGTTTTTAAATATTTTTATATGATATTTATATTTAAAAAAAATTAAATAGCTCTTTTCTGACTTATTAGAATTAGACATTAACATATTAATGTTTGTAACATTAAATGTAGTTCTAGCTGTTCTTAAGTTTTTGTATTCACAAATTTATTTTATTGTAGCATAATTATTATAATTTTTTGGAATCTAAGTCAAATTGGAATTGTAATAAATGAAGTAGAGTAGTCGGATAAATGAGCAAAAAAATTATTATATTATTTATTTTAGTATGTTTGTGTTGATCGATCTAAGAAGGAATACTTTATTAATATTGACTGTGACTGTCGAATTTGTAAAAATGCAAAATATATATTTATAAAGTTTAAACAAAATACCATATGATATGATAAATATTGTTGAAAGAAATAGTTATAGAATTATTTAAATTTATGTAATAATTCATTTATGTGTTAACATTTATTAATCATATTTTATTTGCCTAATTACTTATCCTTTTGTTTCTCAACTTCCCTGAACTCGGATGGCGCGAATTGAGATTTATTTGATATCGTATTTATTTTTATCGTATCGTATACGTTATTTTAACATTTTAATAGTAAAATTATGGGAAGGCGAGGAATTTATAAAATATATGACATTAAAATTTTGACATTTACTTTTGACATTTTGATGTAAAAAAAAATAAAGAAAAAAGTATGGCTGATCAAAACATTTGCGCCCCGGAAAATACAAAAATTAAAATATGTAAATGGCGGGTTCGTGAAGGATTCCCAGTTAATTTATCACAAGTGATATTATTATATGAAAGTTTAAATGGTGATGATAAAGAAATAAAACGACTTAAAGCAAATAAAAGTGGTGTTGTCAAAAAGCGTCTCTAT
This sequence comes from Empis livida, assembly GCA_963932195.1. Taxonomy (NCBI): domain Eukaryota; kingdom Metazoa; phylum Arthropoda; class Insecta; order Diptera; family Empididae; genus Empis; species Empis livida. Next base: position 12,900,467 of record OZ010646.1, on the reverse strand, counting down.
AAAGATGGCGCAATTGTAGAAAAGGGGTTGGTTTATACTTAACAGTTTTTGTATTTAATTTACCAAATATAATTAATATATATTTTTTTTAATTTAAAGTGCTCCTTTAATAGAATTATCAGAATGCATTCATACAACGGTTATAAAAGATATGTGTGCAGATTGTGGGGCTGATTTGCGACAAAATGAAAATGTAATTAGAAATTTAAAAATAAACTGTAAGAAAATAACAACAGTATTTGATTTAAATTTTTTTTATTTATATTAAAGGGAAATACATCAGAAGCATCTGTACCGATGGTCCATTCAGTTCCAGATTTAAAAGTTTCACAAAAGTTGGCCCAACAACTTGGTCAAGCTGATACAAAACGGTTACTTGAAGATCGTAAATTAGTATTGCTTGTTGATCTTGATCAAACAATTATTCATACAACTAATGATATAGTACCGAATAATATAAAAGAGATTTATCATTTCCAATTATATGGACCACATTCTCCTTGGTATCATACACGATTACGACCAGGAACAGCACAATTTTTACAAAATATATCACCATATTATGAATTACATATATGTACATTTGGCGCCAGAAATTATGCACATATGATTGCACAATTTTTAGATCCAGATGGAAAATTTTTTTCACATCGCATATTATCACGAGACGAATGTTTCAATGCAACAAGTAAAACTGATAATTTAAAGTAATAAAAAAATATAATATTAGTTTTTAAGTTGCAAAGAATACACGTCTTATATTTTAGATTTTTATTTCCTTGTGGTGATTCAATGGTCTGTATTATAGATGATAGAGAAGATGTATGGAATATGGCATCAAATCTAATACAAGTAAAACCGTATCACTTTTTCCAGCATACAGGTGATATAAATGCACCACCTGGTCTTTCAAAACATGAACTAGATGGAAAAGGAATGAATTTTAAAGGTTTTTATAATACATTTAATATTTTTCTAGTATACAAATAAATCTATATTATAGATTTAAACAATGCTCTTCAAAATAATAATGACGATGTAGTTGAATTGGATGTTGTGGAGAAAAATAATGAAGAAATAGAAAAAAATGTGGCAGAAAATAATACAACTGAAAGCAATAATTCTATAATAAAGAACATTGATGATATATCAGATGAAAGCACCAAAAATATTAGCAATAAACCCTTCCCTCCTGATGAAATTGAAGAAGAAAATAGTAAAATAATTGACAATGATGATAGTAAAAAAGAAGAAGACAAATTAGAAATAAAAACAAATAAAGATGAAGAAATTTTAGATAAAAAAACTATAAATGTTGATAATTTAAAAGAAATAGAAGACGCTGATGATTATTTATTATATTTAGAAACAATTCTTGTATCTATACATAAACGTTTTTATCAAGTACACGATGATACTAATGAAATACCTGATCTAAAAGTTTTAGTACCGAAAATACGATCGGAAGTATTGCGTGGAAAAAATTTAGTATTTTCTGGTTTAGTACCAACAAACATGAAATTAGAACAAAGTCGATCATATTTAATAGCAAAAAGTTTAGGTGCAAATGTTTTACAACATTTAACTGAGGATACAACACATTTAGTTGCTATTACTGCTGGTACTTTTAAAGTGAATGCAGCACGAAAAAGACGAGATGTTCATGTAGTAACAGCAGATTGGTTATGGTGTTGTGCTGAACGTTGGGAACATGTTAATGAAAAACTTTTTCCATTAGACTCAAATCCAAAACCATTAAAACAACGTCAACCTCCAGCACATTGTCATAGTCCAGAGCATGTTGTTAATTATAATGAGAAATCTGAAATATCACAGTTTCAACGTTATGAGCCAGAAGAGGAATCTGCTAAATTTATTGATACAATAAATCCATTATTAAGTTTTTCAAATGCAGATATAGCAGAAATGAATCAAGAATTTGATCAATTTTTTGAATCAGATACTTCAAGTGATGATGAGCATGTTAATATTGGTTAATATACATAAAAATATATTCCATATTTTTTATAATATTTCTTATTTTTAATTTAGAAAATCCACCTCTGGATAAAAAATTATTAAAACGTAAAAAGGCGGATGAAAAAGAAGAAAGACAGAGAACATTTTTTTCTAGAAAAGAAATACAAGGAAGTTCCTTTGTGTTGAGTGCTGAAAATTCTGAAAAAGAAAAGGATAGTTCTGAAGATGAAGATGAACCACCTAGTGCTAAATTTCGAAGAGGTTAGTTAATGTGTCTTGGTGTTTCCTTTATTCATTTGGAATATTCTGAAAATGTCGTAAAGAGTTCTGTTCTACTTTAATTCTTTTGGTCTCTTCCATTTCTTCTGTGATTTTTTTATTCAGAATATTCCGAATTTTTCTTAAATTGAAATTGGCCAAATGAAAAATTATTAAATTTGGCATATTAAAATGCAAAAAAAAAATAATTTTTATAATTTCTTAATATGATATATACATTCAGAGTAGTTTCTGTATTTAGCAGTTTTTATGTTTACCAAATAATTGATTAGTATATTGTAAAAATATTCCTAGTATACAAATTATTTAAAATACTAACTTAGTAAAAATAATGTATATTCATTCTACTAAAGGCCCTATTTTATATGAAATATGGCATCAAAGTCTTCGTACAACGAAAAAAAGGAGTCTACTATGATTAACTTGTGGAAAAAAAATATTAATTACCAATATCGAAAAGTACGTTTGGCATCCATCTGTTTAACAAAATAATAATACGTCATCTGATTTCTAAAATAAGATAATATTTGGTAATGAAATCAAATTTAAAATTTTTGGCCAGGTGGCAGAATTCAAGTGTGGCGACAAAAATTTGTAACTTGTAAAAAATAAATCTGGCCGCAGTATTAAGTATGATGGTGGCTCGGTATTCCTGTGGAGACCTTCCGGTGTTGGAAATTTGCATGTCTTTGTCGAAATTATGAATACCAATTATAGTGATCAGATTAAGCGGGACAGTTCCGCATTTCATGTTGGTGCGATCAAAAGTATCCCGTTAAATGTCCCAAAAAAAATTTTCTTTAACAAAATGTTTTGATTATGACAATGTGAAGCCAACTTTAGATTTTATTTCAAACATGCATCAATATTTCCGAAATCAAATTGTTCGACGAAATATCGTATATATTAAGTTCTACGTGGATAATTCAAAAATAAATAAATGGATAGACGACAATGTGCGAGTTGATTTAATGTGGGTAGAAATCTTTACCCGCTTTACATTAAGGCAAATTCCACTGCAAAATATGATAAAAATTATAGAATTTATTTTGGTACAAACTTTCCCACCGAGAAAATTTCCAGTTGTCTATTTAAATAAGTTATTATTTAAATAATTTGTATACTAAGAATATTTTTACAATATACTAATTAATTATGTGGTAAACTTAAACTTAATTAAAAATCCTAAATATAGAAACTGTAACGATTTTTCTTCAAAAAAGTATCAGTACGAAGACTTTTTACATCGGCGTATGTATTTTGTTGTGTTCTTTATTCAGGAATATTCTATAATATGCTCTTCATTTTACGGAATGAATTAACTAAAACACTATATTATATGTAAATATATTTATTTATGCAAATTCTATAATTATTCCCTTGTAAGGTGGCGATTTACCATCTGACTTAGATAATGCTTCAGATAATAGTAATGGAAGTGATCAACAAGTTGATGATGAAGATGATGGTGATTGGACTTTAATGGGAGCTGCACTAGAGAGAGAATTTTTAGGTTTAGAATAGTTATATTAATTTTCAAAATTTCAACCAAGTAAATATAAGGATATTTTCTATAATTGTAAGAATTTAATGTAAATTTTGTTTTACTTATTTAATGTTTTGTTGAGAAAATAAAAAAAAATTCGAAAAACTTATTATATAAAACAATGATTTTTTTTATTTCTTTACTACTGCTAGATATACAAATACAACTAATTAAACGCCAAAAGGTTGATCTTTCCCATCTTCGTGATATTTAATATATGTTTCACCATGAGTAAAATCCCTTTTACCTTCTAGACGACCCCTCGGCGGAGCCTTTTTATAATCAAATGCATTCTCTGATTTACCATATAACTTATTTGTTTCTTCAATTTCATCACGATATTTCCCAACGACTACTTTTTTACCAGTTATTGGATCTGTTACATCACCAAGAGGATAAACAATTTCTTCAACATTATGTGTTATTAACCGGGTTAACCGTTGAGGAAGTTCTTTTATTAAGACAATATCACCAGTTTTACATGTTTTATTTGGATCATGAGCAAAAACAAAATCATCTTTTTTAAAATACTAAAAATATGTCAATATAATAAATAAATAACGACAAATAAAATTACAAATACCATATTTAGATTATTATCCAGTTCCATTCTTCTTACACGAATTTTGGATGCATTTCTTTTTATACATGGAACACATTGACCTAATAAAATTAAACCTCTAGAAGCCATTTCAATTTAATTACCACTTAAATTACAATTGTATTAGTTCAAATTACAAACAATGAATTGAAATTACATATTGTAGTGTTTGGATCCTCGGTGAAAAAGTTGAAATTTTGACATTCAAATAGAAAATTTTGACATTATGCTTGTTTGCATGAGTGTTAACTGCGCTCTACAGAAGATGCTACTTAGTAGAGAGGGTTTTCACCCTACAAGCTGTGTCACAATTTTTAGCGCTTTGTGTTAAAACACTGTAAATTTTTTTTTAGCTTTTTGGAACCTTTTAAGAAATTTAAAAATTGTTAAATTTCTAAAAAAGTTTGTAAAATTAAAAACATGTCAGTTTATTACTTGAACAGTTATTGTGTAAAAGTGATTAAAATTTAATTAATAAAAATATATAATTGTGTTGTGCAGTATTGTGTAAAGTCCAGCTTGAAAACGCTGTTATGGTAAGTATCTCGGCAAACATACATACTTGCAATTGTAAAAGATTACACTTCAAAGGTCTCATCACAATGAAAATCATACTTAAGTAGTTTTTCAACTACATGGTTGAATATAGTGGAAAAGCTGCTATTAAAGAATTCATTTCCAGATCTACATCTATTTCAAATCTTTTATTTCTATTATTCCTTTTATTCTCTCACCTTTTTTCCCATTTTTATAAGCAATTTAAATAAAGCTTTAAATAAGTTCGGAAATCGGCACGGTTGCTTTTCTGAAAGATTAAACAACAAATTGCATGGGAAAGGCGAATCGTAACCGGTTCAATTTAGATTCGTAAAAAACGAATTCGTTTTATGAACTTAGAGGGTAAGCATCTAAATGAACGTCATCTGAACGTCTAAACCTAAATGAAGATAAGAGTTTGTGTTACGTCATGAATGTTTGGAAGAAGTTTTTCGCAGAACAAAAACAAAGAATGAGCAGTTAATTTTTTAATTGTTGAAAAAATTAATTACAAGGAAAGCTAATTGTATTTATATTACTAATTTCATAATTTTCTACATTTCTGTACATTAGTTTTAAGATAAATTTATTTATCTTGGGTTGAAAAATCAAAATATATTTTTATTGACAAAAGAGAAAATTGTTTCACTGGGTTTTGATAGTTTCTAACGGAAATTTAGAATTCTAATAATTATATATACTTTTTATATATATATATATATATATATATATTACAAAGGTACGTACAAATAAAAGATCGATTTTCTTTTTTGACAAACAAAATATATATATATATTATTTATGTTTGTACAATATTACAACATTTTTTTTTTTTACAATAAAATAAAAATTTCTATGTTTCCTATTTTGTTCTTTGTTTTTTTTTAATAGCAATATACATATTTTTATTTTTTAATTAACATAAAAGAAAATTTTCAAACCATGAAGTTTAAAGAAAAATAAAATATACAAATATATATTAATTATATTTTAATTAAAATATGTAAATGAAAAACTTAGACTATGCTAAAAAACCACAATATTACATGAAATGATTATTAATATTAGGATTTTTTTTTCTTTTTACTGAAAAAAAAATGGTGAACAAATTAAATGACAATTTTCTTTTTACTGAAAAAAAAATGGGGAACAACTTAAATGACAATTTGTAATTGATAAATTACAAAAAAAACCCCCAAATAGTACTTACTTAATCATTATAGTATCTCAAATTAATAAACGTTTTAGAACGAGAGTACATTTTAACTTTATCCAAATAATGTTATTCGTTTAAATTTATTGAATTTAGTTCTAATTTTTTTATTTTTTATAAAAATTGAATTGCAATAATTTAAATTGGAATTCAATAATTAATCAAATTTTTATAGAAATATTAAATCAAATCTTTGGAATTGTAACAAGAAAAATGTTTACAGCAATTATCATTTACTAAACAAATAACATTTATTCTAATTTTTTTTTTTTACTCGTTCTTTTCTCGAAATTATATAACTAGAAAATAATGTGAAGTCTGATATTTTTACATTTTTATGTAGTTCGAAATTAAAAAATTTGTATTAAAGAAAAAAAATAATAATAATAATTGTCTTAGTAGTTTCCAAAGAAAACATGCTAAAAAATTACAAATTAATGAATTGAAAATATCTTATATTTAAATTGAACCGTTTTATATTTTCTAAAAAAAAAAAAACTGCAATTCTAAAATATTATTAGTTTAAGCTTTAAATTAAAATTTTTATTTTCAAAATTCATGCTGGTGCATGATGAATATTTTATACTTTCGATATATTTTATGAAATATTTTTGTGATAATTGTGAAAAAAAAATTTAAGAATAAAATTTTAACAATGACGTTTAGTTATTTTGTCAATAATAATAATAATATAAAATTTTCCAAGTTATATTAATTAAAACAAGGTATAATTGAGTAGAGCAAATTACCTAAAAATTAAGGTACTAATAATTTTTTACATAACGAAGAATTGCAGTTTTTTTTTTTAAATATTAATTTCTTCCTCTCAACTTACAAATATTTTCGTAATAAATTCTTTGATTTTTTATCTATATATTAAATCATAATTTTTATAAAATCAAAAATTAAAAAAAAAATTAAACACTTTTCCAATGAAGAGAAATTAAAATTAAAACGAATTACTAAAACCCGGTTTAATGAAGCTATTTCAATTTGAGAAATGAAATATTTTATTTAAAGTCATTTAAATTAATAGATTTTTTTGTTTCTATAAATTCTTTTCTTTTTTTTTTTAATTTCAATATGCGTTTTTTTTTCGGTTATTTGTAAGAATTCTATTCTCACTCTAAAAAAAAAAATAATGAAAACAAATAGCCGGTGTACATTAAAGTTTATGTTTTGTTATTAAATTATTTCTAAGATATTTTTTGTAGAAAGATAAACTTAAAAAAAACTTTAATTTTTGAGTGCTCGATTGTATATTACTTTTGTTATTTTATAATTTCTTTTCTTTTTTTGTTAGTTATATAATATATTTTAATATATATTAAAACTAATTTTCTTTTCTTTTACTTTTTACCAGTCATGTGTGTATCCTCAATCATTTTGTTTTTGTTTTTCATGTTATTAATTACCGAACACATGAACATCTTCTTGCTCTTTTTCTCTTTGACGTACGGCAACTGCAGTCTCCACCAATAAATACAGACATTTGAATTTATCTTTTATAAATACAAAATAGATTAATTTATTATAATTGTAAGAAAAAATATTTCTTACCTTTAACAATATGTCCGCCAGTTTGATGATGTCCAATAACTGAATGAATTTGATTTTGTCCATTATTATTGTTATTTGTAATGGTATCATTATTATTGTTTGTATTATTATTATTATTCATATTGTTGCCACTGATAATTGGTGAGGTTGTTACTACAGTGGCTTCAGCACCAACAGTCGCTGCTGCTATTTCAACAATTTCACTACTTCCACCTGGAGAATGACCAACAATTGTTGTACTACCGCCAGTTGTAACAGCTGCTAAAATAATTTTTATTAATTATAAATTTTATTGATTATAATTGGTATTTCGAAAAAAAAAAAAAATCATTTATATAAGACGGCTTACCGACAGTATTTGTTGTATTTCCGCTTAACGGATGTGGTAGCTGTGGCAAATGAGCTAAATGGGGATGAGGTGCACTCCAATAAGCAGCATTCGATGGACTGGTAGTAACTTCTTCGGTACTATAAATATTTATTGAAATAATTTTTAATATCAAATTAAATTTGAGTTGAGTAAATATTATTTATACCTTATAACACCTTGCCAAGCATTTGAATTATCAAATTTAGAAGCATCTTCTTCACTGGGTGAACAAGATTCATATTCGTTAACACTATTATCATCTTCTGATCTAAAATTTAAGAAAATAAAAAGAAATTAATTATATTCGGTTAAATTTTTACTAATTTAAAAGAAATTAATTAAAATGAAAGCAAATTTAATCAATTGAAATACCTTTTAATAGACGATTGAATATGACGATAGGAATTTATATTATTAGTACTATTATTTTGAGGGACTTGAGGTAGTTGTGGATTATTATTTTGTTGAAAATAATTAGCAAAGGATGTTTGAATATGAGGAATTTGGTTATTATTATTAATTGAAGTTGCCGATGATGATGTTGATTGATATATTTGCTGTTGTTGTTGATTTTGTTGTTGATTAAATTGCCGATGATGATTATTATGATTATAATTTGTGTGTTGGTGATAATAATTAATTTTTGCTTGCGATATTTTAAATGGATAATTTTGATAATTTTGAATACTTAATAATGGACCACGATATTGTCTTTTCATTTATTTTATAGGATAATATAGGATGTTTAATTAAGGAATTTATTTAAGTGTATTTTAGAATTTTTATTTTTGCGCTTACCTGTATATAACACTATCTTCATATTCCATATCCGGTTCAACTTTTACAACTTGACCTGTGGGTGTTTGAACAAAATGATGGCCTAATGCAGTTAATACATTTGCAACACCATCATGTACTTCTTCATTTTCAACTTCTTCGGTAGCTCCAACAATCTTTAAAAATAAAAATGTATATGTAATTATTAATTATTTTCGATTTTTCTCTTTGATTTTTTTCAAAAGTAATATGAATTTCAAATTTACTATACAATTATTTATATACTTACTACTTCTGATGCAGGACTTCCTGTAATTGGATTTGGTATATTTGATACCGATAAACTATTATTCTGGGAATTTGACAATTTTTTGCCACGACGTGATATTGTATAATGTAAAGGATCATTACCTTCACGACGTATCATTTCTGGCAATATTCTTCGTCTTGCATTTATGAACCAATTACAGACCTATTAAATAATATAAATTTAATAATTTTTAATTATGATTTCTTTAATAATTAATACACTAATATATAAAAGTTAAGTAAAAACATTGTTATAACAGACCTGCAGTACAGTCAAATTTGCTTCCTGTGATAGTGTTATCTTTTCTGCGTCACTTGGATACGCATTGTAACGGTGTTCGTATAACCATCTTTTCAGTATTTTGACTGAATGTTTTGGTAAATTACCACGACGTTTTCTTACCGCCGAACTATCCATGCTCATACCTAATATTCCATCTTTACTATCTTCCATTTTAATATCCTGATGAAGTTTTGTATCCGCACCACTACCAATACCTCCGCCCCCACCACCCTCATGATCAGATCCAGAATCTTCGGTACTAGATGTGGATTGAAATCTTTCTCGTGCTAAAATATGAAATAAATATTTTTAAGAAATTGTACCATTGGCTTTGCCATCGCAGTATTATCATAGTGGAGGTTTATTATGCTAAAGATTACGCGAATTCCTTTAAAGAATTAAATTTTAATTAACCAAAAAAATTATTATATTATTTATATTTATACTTGTCTTATTTGAAATATTTATAATCAAAATGTCAAATAATAAATTTACTGACATTTAATAGATTTTTTTTTATAATTTTCTAAATGTCATAACATTGCCGTATGTGGCAGTTTTCAAATTGGAATAAATATAATAAAATTTGTGTGGGGTGAACAATAATCTGGTTTTTTTTAATAATAAATTAAATTAAATAAAACTACTATAAATGGTTAAAATTTTTACCAAAAAAAAAATAATGTACTACAGAATTATTTTAGTTAAAATAAAATCGTGATTGTTGAAAATGTGTTACAGGAAATAAACGCTAGCAAAGTGGGGCACCCGCCATATTAGATTTTCATAGATATTAAAATATTAATTTTTACTAAACCTTTAAATTTTATTTGAAGTGTTTTAATTCTAATAAGAAATTTTCATAAAATTAAATTTTAATATGAAATAATTTTATAATTTTGTAATTTAAAATTTTTTCGATATATATAAGAAATTGACAAATAAGCTGTCAAATTACGTAATTTGACATGACGGAGGCATTAAATTTCATTTTTTTTATACATACAAGCAGACAAATGCCAAGCGCTTTGAAATAATTTTTGTGTAAATTTTTAAAATAGATCAAAACACGGTTACTAGCTATTATTTTTTTTTTTTTGGTTTACCTTCTTGGCTAATAATTTGTGTTTGAATTTGTGCTTCGTGTGCCATATCCTGAATATCTTGCCTAATTTGACGCTCTAAATCAGAATTTATGCATTCTTCTTTAATTAGGGAATCTGGAGAAAGCATTTTTTTTTTTGTCTATTTTTGATTTTATGGTGTATACCAGAAAAATCTAAACTTCTACTTCTCACTATATTTTTTTTTACAAAATTATTTTTTTTTTTAATTTCAATTGAATATATCCCGGGTTAAAATGGCCGCGTGCTTTTCTTATTTTTTTTTTTTTGTATATATTTGAAATAACAAAATTGCGAAAAGCTAAAATATATATAAAAAAAATTCCCGCTGTCTGTACGACACAATTGATCTGAAAGTTTATATTAAAATCAAATTTACTTCAATTTGAAGTACTGACGGAAAACAAATGAATTATTGAGTTAACTATGTTTTATAATGAATATAATTTTATTTTATTTTTTTTAAATCAAAGTATTTTTTTTTTTTTTAATAACAGTAAAATAAATAATAAAAAAAATTAGAATAACATTTCACAGTGACAGCCGCTGTCAATATAAGTAGAAAAACTTTTGCAAACTGACAGAAATGAAAATTTTCTCGAACGCGGTAAAATATTTTTTTTTTAAAATGGCTTCCTTTCATTTCTTTTATTTTGTGTCAAAAGAGAGAATGATGATATGAGAGAGATAGAAAGATGATTTAAAAAATGGAATAAAGGCCGGTGGTGAGTAATGAGTAGAATAATGAAAACGATAAATGATGAGAGGAATATTAAATCAGCTACGTTGCAACATTTTATACAAATATTATGTATAACTTTTATATTTTATAAAACAAAATGATTTTGATTGTCAAAAAAAAAGAAATATTAAAATTGTTTATGTAATTATTATCCTTTTTTATAAATAGTTATCAAAATAATAATCTAGAATTTATTCGTTATTTATGCCTGCCAAACTACCTAATTTAATATATCAAATAACTATACCAAGTATATTTGTTATCTGGCTAGTAGTATAGTACTTCTCTATTTATTAGATATTAAATAGCTGGAATTGGAACGACTAATTTTAATGCAAGTTTATATGCCGAAAAATAAAAATTTCTCAATACCAGAAATTTATTAAAATATTTAAAATAGTAATTTCATTTTATAAATATTATTTAATTATAACTCAAAGTGATTTTACATTATTTACTATAATATATTTAAATAATATAACAAAATTTAAAGGTTTAGTAAAATTATTTAAATGATATAACAAAAAAAAAATATAAAATAATAAAAATTTATGTTATTTAACTTACGAAGTTTAATTTTCATTGTATTCTTATAAAATTTGTATCCAAATAAATTACACTTGCACAATAAAATAGAACGTTAAGTTTCACAATTTTCTTTTTTTTTGGCGGAAGTTGTCAAAACATTTGAAAAATTTGTTTATTTTTATTTTTTTGACAGCCAAGTAGTACACAATAAATATTCTTCACAGTACGAATTGGAAATTTAAAAGCAAGATAATTTACCACAAAAATATATATAACAAATTTAAAGAAATCTTGTCTTGTATCGAATTTAATTTGATAAATTAAATAGTTTAATTTCCACTTTGCAAATTCAATGAAATACTTGAGAGGATCCTTTTTAAAGTAAAAAAAAAAACTAAATTTTTCTGTATATTATTTTTTTTTTTTTGTTAAATGTTGCTCCCGACCAAAAGTGACAGCATATCAAGAAGAGAAAAAAAAAAACATTTGTTTTCTTTTTTACTCATTTGAGCATTAAAGTAGTGCCATTTCTTGTTTACAATTTTATATGAAATAAAATGCGATTTGCGCATTGGTCCATTTTAATGGTTGTGTTCGCAGTTAAAGGCGCAGAAAATGTCAACCAAAGAGAAATTGATAATACTCAAAAATTCTTATGGGATATGGTAATGCGTTTTTTTTCTACTGAGAAAATAAATACAGAAACAAAATAAACAAAAAATAATTAAAACTACCCGGAAATCTTGAAAATATTGCCTAAATTATAGTTATTTTCAGAGGCTTAGAAATTTAGTTCAGCATATTTTTTTTTTTACATTTTGTTTAACATATTTGATATTTCAAAAAATTTTCTTGAGAAATTTGTCGAGCTAGTTCGTTACTTTCATTCTTATTCGTTACTTTCGTTCGTTATGTTTAGCAAAGTGATTTTAACGAATATTTATTAAACTTCACCCATTCGTTAAAAAGACTACAATGTAACCAGTCAACTAAATTATCTTTTAAGAACAACAAAGATATCTGAAGTAAGATTGTCTGACTTTATGTCATCAGTTTTCAGAATATATAAAGTTTAACCTTGATTATGGTAGTATAACATACTATATTCCCATTGTAGAACTCGAATTAGGGCCCATGAAAATATTGAATTGATATTTTGTTACTTTATTCGATCACTCAATAAATAGAGTAGTTTTACTCTATAAATAAGAGTAAACAGAAGATTAAAAGCACAAAGTGTTGTAAAACGAAAAAAATAAAATATAAAGTTACACACTACGTTTCACATTACACCATTACGTTATTTCGATATGTAACGAAAACAACCTTTTTTAAATAATTATTTCATAACTCACCTAATTGTAGTTTCCATTGGTAATGAAATTGCATTTATTGAAAATTAACGTATCTATTGTTGATCTTCTTGCGGTGATCATATAAAATACTGTATAATTTTGCTAAATGAATTTTACAACGAAAAATTTTAATATCAACAGCAACATATACAGCCGTGGTTAGCCCTCATTTTCTGGTGGCCCCCGATTAGTTCATAGGTTCTATCTAGCTGATGTAAAAAAATTTCTTATACCTTCCGAAACCGGCCGATGTAATTTGCAATTAAACCAAATTACATAAGCTACATTTATAAATACTAAAATATATTGAATTTACAGTTATTTGTAATTTAACGCTATAACGAAGTTGTTTTTTAAAACTCCGTTGTATACCGTTTTATAAATTAAATTGTGTAATAGAAACGGAACACACTATAACGTAACTTTAAGAAACACTAATATATTTCGTTATATTAGTGTTACTGTACGAATACCGCTTTGTAACATTGCAAATTCTATATTTTTACTATTTAAAAAAAAATTACCAGTAATTAAGAAAATAGAATATTCATATATAGGGCAATATTTATAAGGATTTCCCCAAATTACAGTTTTCACAGTGCATGTATGCGGCTGTCAATACCTTTCATTGGATGCAGAAAACTGACATCTTTCTAGTTCCGACATAGACAATTTTTTCGATAATTAAAAAGTGTTTTATATTAGTCTTATAAAAATGTCTGATACTGAAGAAGAATTTGTTCCTGAAGGATGGGAAGCAAGTTATCTTTTATTTAAATGCATATTTCGTTTTTTTTATTTTCAAATACGTATTTTAGAAACGTGTAAGTCGTAGTACTGGCAAACATTACTATTTAAATATGTTTACTAAAGAATCTCAATGGGATTGTCCGACTAGTCCAGCAACCAGCGGTGGCGGACCAGCTGAAGTTCAGTGTTCACATTTACTGGTTAAACATCAGAAAAGTAGACGACCAAGTTCTTGGCGCGAAGAAAATATAACGCGCACAAAAGAAGAAGCACGGGAAATACTGGAACAATATTTTAAAAAAATTGAGTCTGGCGAAACAACATTACAAGAATTGGCACAAAAAAATTCTGATTGTAGTTCTGCCAAAAAGGGCGGTGATCTTGGTATGTTCGGTAGAGGTATGATGCAGAAACCATTCGAAGATGCAGCATTTAGTTTGGAAGTTGGCCAGTTATCAAGTATTATTGATACTGATTCTGGTCTACATTTGATATTGCGAACCAAATAAAAAATGAAAATGAAATATTTACCTTATATCAAAAAGAAGCATTTATTAATTAAAAAAAATATATTTTGCTTTTATAGTCTCATTTTAATTGTTCTTAAGCCAATATTAAGAAAACTAAAAAAAATTATGTTGCTAAAAAATGTTTCAAAATTAAAAACTGATATATATATATTTAATTTCTATTAAAACACTTTTAAAACTTGTAAACAAATCTATGATCTGGTCTTTGACGTTTCACATAAACAGGTCTGTCCGATAGAAGTAAATTTAACAATTTCTCGTTTTGAAAATTAGTTAATGGTAAATTCAATTCACTGCAAGTCTTAACTATTTCATTACATGCTCTTAAATCTCTTCTATAGTCTGTTAAAAAACGATCTTTAAATTAATTGTTTATAAGAAATTGTTCATACACTTACAATGATAATCAAAGAGAACATTCAAACAATTTCTATAACCATTTTTCATTTCATATTTTAGAAAAAGTTCAATGAATCGATGCACCAAATCAACCTCATAATTTCTTAATATTTGAATGGATAATGACCATGATCTGAAATTATACCAAACAATATCTTGTACATTTTTAATTTGGTAAAAATAAATGTTTATACCTTTTTTCTATTAAATGTCTTAACTCACTAAAATCATCAAATATTTTATCCGCTAATTGTTGATCACTAAACCATTTACTCTGAAAGCAATTTCTCCAAACACAAGTGAGTAAAAAAATATCTTCATGTAACTTATAAAATTGTTCTGCTGTTTTTAATAAGCATACTAGAACAGCTTCACTTTTCGTACATAATGTTTCTTCAGAAATTACTTCAAAAACATAATTTATATATTTCTTTGATTGTTTTATTTCTGGATATTCATAAATCTTTTCCAAAGTTTTCAGTGCAATTATTAATTTTCCATTTTTCCATAAAGACAATCCTTTGAATGCTAATAAGTGATTATATTTAGATAAAATTGAACTTTCTTTTTCTATTAAAAGCTCTGTGATTTCTGTTATCAAATTTGTATGGCCAGATAAACTTAAATATTTAAGACACTCTATAATTGTAGCATCAGATGGTAATTTTTTTTTTGATAAACATTGACTAATAATGCTAAAGAAATCTGTATAATGTTTGGTTTCAAGAGTTGTAATTAAAATATTATCTAATTGAGCAGAAGAAAGATGATTTATATTTAAATCGATTTCTGGTGATTTTATTTCATTTAAATCTTGAAGTACTGTTTTTGCCAGTACTGTTGTAAATGTAGTTCCTGTTAAATATAAGTCTTGAAATCGTTTATTAATAACATGTTTACGAACAATTTCCCATTTTAACTTTTTCTTTTCTACCAAATCTGTTGTAAAGCAATCGATAGCATCTATCCTTGTTGACTTTTGGAATAATGGGTAGAAAAATCGAACATATTTATGATTTTCAAGTAAATATTTTGTACCCAATGATAGCCAAGATAAGGCCATCATTGGAATTTCAACGTTTCAATTAAATCACAAAAACATTTCACAGCTAGTTATCAATTTCTTCTATTTACGTTCAGGATTTCGCGATAAGTAAAGCAGTGTATTTGAAATGACATTAAAATTGTATAATTTATAAAGTGGTGACCCTTTTAACTTCGAACTGAAAACGTACCGTCATCGAAGACATTCACACAAGACTTCGGAGACAAACCACTTTTAGGAACCGTAAATAAGCCGTTGACGTAAATGTAGAAAAAAAATGGTACGCCTAAACAACGTAAATAAAATACAATATTTTGGTACCACCGAATACGGTCGTTTACGAACTGATTTTGTCCATCGAAATAAAATATTGGCAAATTTATGTAGAAATAAAAAAATATTTAATTTAATATGTTTGAATTTATTTATTCTCAATATATTTGATAATATATCCTTAATAGGTCATAATTTCATAATAGATTTTTATGTCGGTCTTAATTTTTTTAAGCAGTAATAAAAAATAAATCCATTCTTGTCAACGGAAATTAATATGAAACTAAAATGTAATGTTAAAAAAGAAATAGCTGTACCCTTTTTAAACTATGACTTCGTCAAAAGCGGACTAAGAACGGAATGATTGTGAATAACTTTTTCAACAGGTTAAAAAATGACAAATTTTATGAAAATGTGGTTCGTATGCTGTGCAATTTGGATTCACAAAAAGACAATTCGTTTAGTTAGAGGGGAATATTTCATAAAATGTCATAATTATTCCGTGCATTGATTGAATGCAGCAGAAGTTAGAAGGTTAGAAGTAGAAGTTTATTTATAGAGAACCGAATCGACCGATGGTGATTGATTATACTTTAAGTTAATTTTTTTTTTTTAAATAGTTCTCTGCCTGTGTTCTAGGAAATGATTGTATTAATTTAACAATAGAAGTTTATATGCTTGTGCTTATAGTTTGCTGTAACAAATTATAAAATATTTTTTATAATCAAAAATGTTAGCACATAAAGCAAAATAATATTTAATTAAAAAAAAATAGTATTTCAACTTTGATTGTAAGTAAAATTATAAAATAAACAATTTACACATTGATTTTAAAATCAGCAATAATTATTAAAACAAATATTATTAGTGAATTGAAAATTTCCAGTTTTCGTTGAAATTTTATGAAATAAGATTCAATTTCAGTTAACATAAACTAACATTATTTTAAAATATAGTAAAAGTTTCATATTTTTAATAAAAGAATATCGATTAATTTTTAATTAGAATATTGTATATAAATAAAATAAAATTTAAATTGTATTCGAAAACTAAAGGGGTCAAACAAGTGGTCCTATCCTAAAAATTTTTTTTAGAAGTAATGAGGATATTTTTTTTTCAGTTATTGCTAATTTATTAAACCAATAATTTAATAACAAGAAAAAAAAAACAAGAATATGGCAAAACGACTAATAAAAAACCTATCAACTATGGTTCCCGTAACAAATAGCAATGAACTTGTACCCGAGGTGAGTGAACTTTTTACAAAATACAAATAGATTGATGCTATGCAATATTCTAAAAAGTTAGTTATTGTTTTTACATCAGTAGTCAATACTAAATATACTAGATAAATTTAAAAAAGATTTTTCAGTTATTTCATTTCTGTATTTAATGTTATTTTAAGAGTAATCATATAAAATATATTGGTTATTTTGGATGCTGTTTAAACTTCTTTGTTTTGTAATTACAAGAACAAAAAAACGCACAAAAGTATAATTGAAAATTGTATGTAACAAAGAACTAAATTCAGTACAAATTGAATACAAGATATTCAATACAGATATCTTAAAAGACAACAAATGAACCATTTAACTAATCTTATAATATAACTAATAAATTATTTAAAAAATATTCTAATTCGTTAACTAAAGAAATTATTAATAAATTGATTATATAATAACATATATTTTTAATAATTTTTATTAATTGAATTGTTGAATTTACTTTATTTTATTTTAAAAACAAAAAGCTTCTAATTCAAATGTAGTTATAAATTTAAACAAAAACAGTAGTTTTTATATTATTCCGAAAATCAAGTGCTAATTCTACACTAAAATAATTTGAAATGTAGAATTAAATTTTTATAAAAAAAATTGAAGAGACACTATCGTGCCGTTTGTAATCAATAACCATTTTATTTTAAATCTTCTTTAAAATTTAAATATTAAGTATGTATATATAATATTTCTAAAAGTAAATAAACAATAAAAATGAAAATAAACGATTGAAAATTTCTTTTCGTTTTAGTCGCTCAATGATGTTTTCCGTTGTTTTATCTGTATGGAAAAACTTCAAGATGCTCACTTATGTCCACATTGTTCAAAATTATGTTGTTATATGTGCATAGCACGTTGGTTAACTGAACAAAGACGTCAATGTCCACACTGTCGTGCATCATTACATGTTAGTGAATTAGTTAATTGTCGGTGGTTAGAAGATGTTGCTGTACAAGTTGAAAACCTTCAACAAATTTGCACAAATATTCGTGCAAATGGTTTATTACAAAATAAAGAACAAGATCAATGTCCAACACATCAAGAAAAATTAAGTGTTTATTGCTGGACATGTAAATGTTGTATTTGTCATCAGTGTGCATTATGGGGTGGTACACATTCAGGTCACACTTTTAAACAACTAGGTAAATAATTATTTATATATTTACAAATTTTGTATCTTCTTTTTATATTATATATATTTTTTATTTTATAGAATTGGTATATGAAACCCATATATCACAAGTTAAAGAAGAAGTGTCCCAATTAAAAAGTCGTCTTGTAGAATTAATTAGTTTGGTACAAGATGTTGAACAAAATGTCGAAACTATTCGTAATTCTAAAGATGAAAAAGTTCGTGAAATAAGAAATGCTGTTGAATTAATGGTTGGTCGTTTAGATTCAACATTAAAAGTTAAATTAGTTACATTAATGCGACAAAAAAATTCACTTACCCAAGAAACAGAACAATTAGAACATTTATTACAAGAAATTGAACAACAATTAAATATATGTTCAAAATCACAGTTAATTATGAAATCGCCTGAACTATTAAAAATGATACATCAAGTACGTATTAAACCAATGGCAGGTTATATAACTGCACCAGTTCCAGCTGATTTTCAAAGTGAAATTGTACCACAATATGATACTGGAAATTTTATAATGAAACGCTTTAGTCAATTACAATTAAAAGGTTTAGCTGTATATTCAGATCCATTAGGAAGTAATGGATTACAATGGCGCTTAAAAGTTTATCCAAATGGTAATGGACCAGTGCGTACCGAATATTTATCAGTATTTTTAGAATTAACTGTTGGTTTACCTGAAACTAGTAAATATGAATATCGTGTTCAAATGATCCATCAAAGTTCTAGTAAAATTATACAACGCGAATTTGTATCAGATTTTTGTGTTGGTGAATGTTGGGGCTATAACCGTTTCTTTCGTTTAGACTTATTGGCGTCAGAGGGTTATTTAAATTTAGTTAAAGATACATTGGAATTAAGATTTCAGGTTCATTATTATATATTATTACAAATTTATAAAAAATTCGAATCAATAATTTTTAATATTTCCAGGTTCGTCCATCAACCTATTTCCAACGTTGTCGGGATCAACAATGGTTCATTAAACAACTGTTAACTAGAGAAAAATCCATGGTAAATGCAATAAAAAGTATGCGAGAACAATTAGGTACTTGTGGTGGTGTTGAATCTATATTAACTACACATAATGGATCTGCACGAACTTCAGTAACAAATATTGATGATATTCTGCCGTCATTGTGTTCATCAAAGTCTAATAAAAAGGCTGTGAAAAAACCAAGTAATAATACAAATGATTTAAATAATCCGAAACAATCTTCAAGCAGAACTAGTATTACCTCTTTGTCCACAAAGACTTCAGATAAAAATACAGAGCGTAAAAATAATGGCATAGGACAGGACCAGGCAAGGAAAGATATCACATCTAGCTCATTAATTACTGGTAGCACGGAAATAAATCGCAAGAAATTGGCTCATCGTACAGATATATTGAAAAGCGGTAATTAATATTAAAAATATAATAATAAGATAGGGTAATAACAGAATACAATGTCTAGCATATCAATGTCTAGCATAGTAATAACAGAATACAATGTCTAGCATATCTTTTTTGATAAAGATGCTCAATTTAAGCTTTTTTTGAACCATTATATCCATTAACGGCATAAAAATATAAATAATATTCATGAAAAGAAAGCAATTTGTAAATTAATATTGATAATGTAAATCGATGTACGATTGATCTTCTATTGATTTAGACGTTCAATCATAAATCGATTGATAGCGGAATATTAAAATATTATGGTGTAACGCAAATTTTGACTTGATTAATAAAAATGAATTATTTAAATATTATTAAGAACTAATTTTAAATAATATATTTCTTGAAGTTGACGTAACATTTAGCGGAATATTAGAAACACTGAACACTCAGACAGAAAATCCTGCTGCTGGTGATTCATATAAAGTACAACTAAAACAAACAGCCAGTGCGGTTAATAATTGTAATATTTTTTAAAAAATCTATATACTTAAATGTGCAATTTAAAATTTTTGGTTTCAGCTCTTGAAAAATCTAATCCACTGGGAGTTTCATTTTCGTCACCAAATTTAAATTTAAATGGAATTTCGGATAGCAGTATTAATTCAGATGATGATTTTAATAATAATGGTGATACTGCAGATGATGAAGCTGCTGCAACATCTAATCCACCAAGTAGTATTTCAGCTAATCGCACAAATCCAATTGTTATTGATAATATAACAAGAAATACAACATCTAATAATTTAGATGATTCAAGTTCTTATGATGAAAATGAATATGATAATGCATTTCTTTCTGGTGAAAACGACGTTGAATATGCGGAATTTTCAATGGTTCAAGGAATACCATATAAAATAAAAAATACTGTACCTAATTCAGTTAATACAAGTAATGAACATTCAACTTCAATTAAAAATAATCGAAAAAATCTAATGATGGAAGATGATTTTATATTGTTGACACTTTTTGAAGACTCATCATCATTATTGAACAATGCAGTAAATGGTGATAGTAATTGTATTGGTAATAATGGTATTCCTGATGATTTAAATTCATCTAGTCAGTCATGTAATAATAAAAATTATTGTATATTATTTTAAAATATAATTTGAAAAAATAATATTATATTTTAGCTGCTCGAAGTGCCAGGCAACCAACAACATCAGCTAGCGTTTTGGAAACTTTAATAGAACCACCAAAATTCAGCAATGGTCCATTTTTATATGATTTTGTTGACGAAGAATCTTCAAATGAAAGTTCTACATCATTAAGAACTCCAGAATGTAATGAAATAATGCAATCTTAAATTCTATATTCATTTTTATTCCATAAATTTAGTATCTACTTTAAAATCTCGGAAAACTTACAAAAAGCAAATTTTTTCCAAAGATAATAATTCCGAAACAAATTCTCAAAATAGATGGAATGCTCAGGTATTATAACAATATATACTTTTAATAAATTTGTTAGAAATTTTTAATATTGCTTAAATAAATTGAAATTTTGTAGTTAATAGTTGTAGATTGCTTTTAAAAAAAAGGAAATTTGAAGAGCTTTTTGAATTCCTTAGATTTTGATGAAATTGCTTAATATTTTCAAAAATAGTTATTCAAATTATATTTACTTAGCATTTGATTTATTGCACTCATTGAAATTGTAATATATATACTTTTATTTTAATAATTGTGCGAAAAATATAACTGTATTTTGAATAATTCATAGCGTTTTCGGTTTAATCGTTCAATGAAATTATCACAAGAATTGCGTAAGAATCCACAATCTTCTGAAACATCAGTACATTCTAGTAGTCGTTGTACAATATTACCATCAACATTAAATTCAGGTAAAAATTAAAAGCTAAAAATAATTACAAAATATAAGAATTATGGAAAGTTTCATGTGAAAAATACATTAATTTCTATGTTGTAAAATTTCTAGTCGAATCTTAAAAAATAACATAATCTGCTTTTAATAATTTGCATTCGTCTATTTAGGAGCAAATTCGAAACGAAATGATTATGAAACATTTCGTAATACGACGAATGGTGATGGTGATAATTTCTTAGAAAATTTAGCATTGTTTAGTGACCATTATTATAATAATAGTACGTATAAAAATGATAAAAATTTACCATCGACATCAGGTGCTGTACAACATTTACATCATTATAATCATGACCATCAAAATTATCGTAGGCCTAATGATGTTCAAAGTTCTTCAAATACAACTAGTGGAATTGGAAGTCGTAGTGATTGGGAACGAACATCTGATATACCACATTTAATAAATATACGTGGCCGTCGCCATACACCTGATTGGGTACAATTAAGTCGTAATGACCCTAGTCGTGATGCATTCCAAAAAAAAGCCAAAGATATAGAAAATTCAAAAACATTAAACTTTTGGACAAATGTTTTATTTTCAACAACTGGTTCACCATCATGTGAATCATTACCTAGTATTGCAAATAATATTTCAAGACCTAATAATCCTCCTATAAGTGATTCAACATCTATACCAACTTCATTATCTGCAAATCAAATTCAATCAACTATATCCTCTCGTCGTGACTGTGAAACATTAAACTCAAACGAAATATTATTGAATGCTTTAACTTCAATTGACAATTCAAAAAAATCGCCAGAGCATAAATCATCAACAAATTTAGTAATGGGTAAAATATTGAAAAGAAAAAATCCAATAACAAATAGTCAACGACCGAATCCACCTACAACATTATTTACAACCAGTAATATATTAAGTGATAATAATTCAACTATAACAGATAGTCAACATAATCATTTTTGGTCACCAGCAACAGTAATTGTTGCAAATTTTACGACAAATGAAAACGGTGGTTGTATCGATTCTGGGGAAGGTGCTGGTGTTGAATTATCACCTAGATTTGAAACAACACAACAAGATAATAGCACATATAATAATGCTAATAGTTGTAGTACTAGTGATGGTAGTAATAAAGTAAAAACAAATGGTGGAAATATCAGTGTTGGTGGTAGTCCATCATCTCTTTTAAAACCAATAACAACTAGTGAACCAAATGCAGATGGAGGAGAAGAGATTAAAACTTCTTCAACAACAGATTCTTTACAATTATCAAATCGAGTAATTCGTAATGACACAACAACAACTACAAATAATGCTTTAGATTTTTATGATGACTATTTTGATTGTAATACTGGTGATACAAACTCAATTTTCTCTCAGGTTGGTTTTATTATTTTTATATATTTATTTTATAAATTTTCAATGGGTTACCCAGATAATTTTTACTACTTTTCAAAAATATGAAAATAAACCAATTTCATTTCATATTCGGTATTTAATTAACTAAATCCTGTAAAAATGAAGTTTTAAAAATGTTCTAGAATCTAGACTAATTTAAACCCGATTGTAGGTTTGTTAATGATTTTTTTTAATCAAACATACTACAATTATTATATCTTAATAAGATGAGTTTTATTTATCTTTGTCTATTTTTTTTGCATTTTGGATATTTTATATCTTTCTTTAAATAAATTTGTTTTCTTTTTTTGTTGTTGTTGAAAATATTATATAAAAAATAAAAACATATAATTTAGCCTTTGAATCGGTTGCGATCTGTTACTTCAGTGGCTACAGCTTCTGTTTCTAACACATTAACAAACTGTCCAATTGCTGAAACAATTTCAACACCAAATACATCAATAACATTTGTTGATGATGATGATATACCAAAAAATTCGAACGTAGAAGAAGGAACTTCTTCTTTGACGAAACGGAAAGAAAGGCATGTGTATTTACTTTTACTTTTAATTTTGTTTATGTTGTAATAATAGTAAATCATAAATGTTTTTTGCTAGTGTTGGTTATAGTTGTGTTTTTTAGTAGATGCACACACAAATTTTTAATTACGTGTTTATTATACACAAATTATATATATTTTTGTAATATATTAATTTATTTTTTAGATCGTCTGAGAGATCAAATTCATCCTAAGGTGAGCCGGGCCCCCCAAATTAGAAAAAAATTTAAACTTCATTTTTTTCCACAATGGTTTTTAAAATTAATCTAGTAAATTTAAAAAAACATATATTTATGAACTTACAAAAAAAAAAATTATATTGTAAACATTTTGTTTGAATTAAAAAAAAACTACTTTTTTATTATTATTATTATTTCGCAGTCATTTGTATTAATCAATAGGAAATATCTTAATATTTGCTAAAAAAAAAAATTAAATATTGTGGCACTATCCATCCAAAATAATTACTTTGTTTTAATATTGTGATATTTAATTAAATAAAAATTTTGAAACATAATTGTTTTTTATGGTTTTTGAATCGAATTAAGTTTTAAGATTTTGTCAATTTGTGATTTGCTAAATATTCAAAATTATATTAAAAATTTGATGGTTTTCATTTAGCTATTAGATTTTAATTATTTAAATAAAATCTTTTAGAATTCGAAACTTTGTACATTTTTCTTATTATTTTTAATAATGATAATTATAATTATTTTTAATTATTTAGTTGGTGAGATGTAAGAAAGAATAGAAAGAAATATTTCCAACAAGAAACAATATATCGATCCGGCAAATATTCTTTAGTCAAAATCCTAACTAGTGAATTAATTTTAACTCCATTAACTTTCACATTCTTGGCTTTCACATTCTTCATAATTTCAACTCCAAAAATGATTCAAAAAAAATATACATGTTTTAATTTTTATAATTAATGTATGTTTTATTACATTTAAAAATAATATTAATTTGTTTTTAATTTTTTTAATATATTTAAGTATAAAAACAGTATAAAAGAACATCCAAATTTATTTTATTATTTAATTATATTTCAATTTATAAGTAAAATTATTATCTCATTGTAAGATTAAAAAACTAAATATAAATTATTAATTTAATAGTTTATTGATTTTGAAATTAGATACTTATACAATTAAATAGCGAAATTAGAATATGAAAATTAAGTGATTTGATAAATAAATATAAATATATTTATTTTAAATTGTTTAACAGCTTGTATTTTCTAATAGAAAAGAGTGAGATGAATAAATTGCTAGTTTATAATTATAATAAATGATGGTAAATATTATTTTGCATCATATAATAATATAATTTACCCCGTTTGAAGTATGTATATTATATATAAATTCGTAATTTAGTAAAATGGATATTTATTTCTGATGCGCTGAATTTCTGAATTAATGAGCTGTTTTTCTTGACGGTAAATAAATAAAAAATCGTAGTGGGAAAAATATATATATATGTCCGCAGTAACGTTTACTAGATTAGAAAAAATTTTATTCAGCAACTTTATTTTATTTTATTATATATTATTATAAAATTAATATTCAACAGATTTTAAATTTAACAAACTTTATATCTATAAATAGAAGCAATCAAAAATATGATATGACGCTTACAGTTTGTCTACTCAAATTTCAAGCTCGTTAAAACAGTGAGAGTATCTTTAGTATTACGGACACGCTGTGACGGGAACGGATAGCGGAATAAATTTTTTTGATAAACTATTATCGACACGTTTATCGTAATAGTCACGATTACCATCTTTTCTTTGTAAACACAATAAAATTAAAAATGTAACCGATAAATGATATATTTTTTAATTTACATATTTAAATGCCAAAATGTAAAGTATGTTACACGGTACACTCGCAGTTATATAAACTATATAAAACCAAAACTTGTTCATATAAGTTAAATGTTAATATGTGTGGGGGTTAAAATAGTTCTATAGTCATTCAATAGAAATAAACAATTATTGAGCAAACTGTATAATTTCGATGAAAATAAACAATTAACGTACAAATAGCTGTAACAGCTATCTAAATTCTTGTATCAAATTTCAGTTGTTCATATAACTGATTTTTTTTCTGAAAAATATTTATATAATAGGAGTAGTCAATGTAAAATATTGTGGTTGTGGCCATATAATCTGATATTTATATAACGTCGTGTTAATATAACTACGAGTGTACTGTGTTTTTAAAATTAATAGAATTTGTTATATATTTATCTTACTCTTTACTACTAGCAAAATATAATTACCTTATCATTTTCAACTGATTTAAAATTATTCGAAAATATAATAATCAAAATTAATTTATGTATTGAAAGGCATAAAAATTTACATTTGAAAAGTTAAATATAATATTTTATCTAATTTCAATATTTTACGTGCAATTATTATTAATTTTCTACTAATTTGATATAAATATAATTTCTAATGTGACTGAGATTATTTTGTAGCTAAATTAATATTAATTTTATTATTTCATAAATTAAAATTTCATTAATTTTGTATAATAACTTCTTACATCAATAATTATATTTATTATTTTGTTTTTATATAAAATTTATTCCAAAAAAAATTTTTTTTATTTTATATTTATTAATAAAAAATAACATTTTAATTGCAAAAGAAAATAAAAAACATAATTTTTAAAATTACTTAAAAATAGGCACAAGCTTTAGCACAAAAACAAAAGGATTAAGGACTACAACAAGGAATAAAATTTTTTCATAAATTCTATAACTTATTTAATTTAAATTAATGACGATAGGAAAATGCAAGGTCCATAGTTCCTTAAAAGCATTTCCTTAAACTAGACATAAAATATATAATTGTTGTCTATTTTTTTAAAGAATTACAATTTGTTCTTTGATAATGAAGCTAATCTTATCGATTCAATTCATACTTATTCGCCATTATGAATATTAATATTTAGCAAATTACCAAATATGTGTAGACATCCTTAAGTTTATGAAATCATAGAAAAAAAAAACTATGAAAAACCCAATAAATCCAATTTTTCAAAAAATATAATTAAATATCTTTTTTATTTAATAATTTTTAATAACAATGCCAGGCTTAGCAAAGATTAAATATATTTTTTAATAAAAATTTTTATTTTTCAAGTGTTAAATTTTCGTTCTAGTCATAAATATTAAAAATAATAAGTATTAAAAGTTTAATTTTGATTGATAATATCAAAAAACAGTAATTTTCTAACAGTTAAGGGTAAGAAGACAAATAATATAAGTAAAACCGAAATGCGAAGTGACGTCAGAAAGGACTAACTCATAATATGTTCATATCCGTAACAAGTTCCACAATTGTGATAAATTACTTTTACTGGAAGAATTATGATATACATTTCCATAAAAACATTCCGATTACACAATTATAAGATATTTTTAACTGTAGTATTGATTAAAATAACATGTCCATCCTAGCATTACTTATAACTTTCTACAGTTTTTTTTTTTTTACCAATTAAATATCATCAAAAAGTAATGAAAATTAAACCAGACCCGTAGAGGTTAAAATAAATTAAATATGAATCCGGTAAATAGCTGTTTAGAAAAATGAATTATAAAATCCAAGCAATTGACTCCTGATCAGCGAAATGGAATATTAGAGATTATCGGGGAAATGTTTAAGTGCCCTAGTTGTTCTCTAAAACATTATTAATGTTTCTACTTGTTATTCTATTGAATGAGCTGAATAGCAAATTATTCTAGGGTACATTAGTTTTTTATAGCAAAATTTATAGTAAATTTTTTCTATAGTAATATGAGTAAAATCGAAATGTAAAATGACATTGGAAAGGACTAATTTACAATATGATCGATCATCATAGTAGTAACTTCCACAATTGTGATAAATTACAGAGCTAATAATATTTTAACAATTCAGGCATTTTTTTAAGAAACAATTCCAAGATATGTTAACTGTTGAGGATGAATTATGCTGTAGAATTATTCTAGACTCATTAAAATATATTTTACTGATCAAATATACATTTATAATAATTATTTTACCTTGTACGAAATTTAAAAATAAATATAACTAAAAAAATGATTTCAAAAAATTAAAATTAAAATTTCAAATTAAACAAAAAAGCATTCTAAATAATATTAATAATTTATTCATTTTATGAAAATATCTTAAAAATAACATAGTAGAAAAACACAAGACACATTATTTCATTTTTTATGCATATTTTTTTTTTTTGTTTAAATATTTAATAATAAAGTAATATATTCTTTTTTATGTGATTAAAAACGATATTTTTTTTTGTTCAATAAAAGCATTTCAGTAATTAATGCATAAATTCATGCAATAGAAATATAGTAATAATTTTTGAAAAATATAATTAAAAAAAATAGGAAAAACATACGAAAAACAAATTAAAAAAGGCAAAAATTAAACGATTACTTTTTTACTTTTATAAAAAAAAAAATATATATATAATATAATATAAAAAAATTTTTTTCATCCAATGTATTTGCGAGAACGCACAGATAAATACAAAAAGGATGCACAAGAAGTAAAACAAAAAAAATAAGTTTTAACTTTTTTTAATTTCCACTAGGGTTGGGCGAAAACAGAAAAAGAATAATAATATTTATGCTCAAATTTTTGTGTATACTTTTTTTTAAATATAAGTTATATAAGTAGTTTTATTAATTTCCATTTATTTGCTTTGTTTAATCTGCCACAGGAGTAACACCATTGAAATTTGATTGTTCAGTTTCAATTGTTGTACTGGTCATTATTACCGAACTGGTCCCATTTATTTTATCATCAGTTGTTGTTTTTTCAGTGTCCTTTTTAACAGAAATTGGCCGTTTAATTGGTGTTATTTTTTTAGTAGCAGTAGTTGCAGGTGATGATGATGATTTTCCAGTTGCCAAAGAAGTTGTTGTTGTTGATGTTGTTTTTCGTACAGTACCGGATAATTTAGGTGCTGTTGTTGTCGTAGTTCGTGTTGTTGTTACTGGACCCCTAATACGACCAGTACTAGTGGTACTAGTTATAGTAGTCGTAGTCGATTTTGTCGGACTCTGTGGGGTTGGAGGAGTATAATTAGATTATTTGAGAATAAAATATTTTTAATTGTTTTTTTTTTATTAATTTTTAATTAAATTTAATTTTCTCAAGTATTCTGAGCATCTTTTACTTGTGAATATAAAGTGATTTTCTTAAAATTAATTGTATATAAAGAATATCATGTATATATATATATCATCGCTATGCACCAAAAAGTTCTCAAGTCCAACTTAAAATGAGTAAATTTCGAGTATTATACAAATTTTGGGGATAAAAAAGCGAAATATTAAATGTAGGGCTTCGAAATCTTGTGTCCACTTTTCGCCGTACACCAACGATATATGTGATATATCGTCGGTGTATATGATAAATGTTTCAAATTATAACAAATATAACATGTTTTTTTTTTTTGAAAAACATAACTTTTTTTCTCCTTTATTTTCTGCTTTTATTTTTTGTCTAGCCCAAAAACATTTTATACAAATGCCAAAAGTATAATTACAATAATGTATATTTAACAAGAAAAAACAATATTCCGTACGTATTTTTATTATATAACAAATTCTTCTTAAAAAAAAATATTTTTTTTTCTATGACCATTGGCTTTTCGTTTCAGTCCTTAAGGTTTTTTTCTTTTCGAAAAATGACATAAGTAAAATAAATTAAAAATTTATTAATTTTGAATATATTTATATATTTTTTTCATTATAGATCGTGATTATATCTTACTACTTTACTGGATCTTGTGAATAGTACCGATAATTATATAAAAATCATAAGACTTGGTAAAAATTTCTGTCAATTAATATAAAAGTTATTTCTGTAGTTATAAGAAAATTTATAAAATAAAAAATACATAAACGAGTTTAGCTTCGCCGTAAACTATGTAAAATTTATTTGGTTAAATTTTTTGTAAATACATACATATTGCTTAAATATCAGCTAACAAAGAAAGTTCTGTCGTTTTTTACCTATTATGTTTAAGATAATGACGTTCTGCCTATGGTAATGAGATCCATATCTATGATCTACCTATGATTTGTTAGGTAGATGGTAAAATTGAAATAATTTTTCATTTTGAGTAGTAAACATTAATTTAAAGTGAAATTTTAGCTCTTAAAATATCTGTGCTAATTAGTGTTGTGCATGAGTGTTGTTCGGGAAATGCGTACCACACAATCTAAGGATTATGAACAAATAACAACGTTCTAGCATTTGCAAGTCGCTTCTTTCAAGATTAACATTAAGATCAAACTTTTTCGGGAAAAATGGAGATACTCCACTTACAAACGTATTCATCTCTGGGTATTATCTGTAAATGATCGATTTCCTCTGAGACTTACTACGCGCAAAATTCTTCATTTGGTTAATTTCTTTGCGTATTTGAATTAGTCCTGACAGCGTACATCTGTACAGAAGAACTACAAAGAGTGTACGAGAAACTAAAAAAAAACACTATCATTGGTCAATCGACAAGAAGTTGTGTTTCTGCAAGATAACGCAAGATCACACGTTGCAACAAGTTCCATGGACAGAATAATGGAGTTAAGTTGCAAACTTTTTGCTTATCTGCCTCTCTTTCCCGACTTATCTCCATCGGATTAAATATCCACATGCGAGTAAAACTGGTTATAAATAAATAACATAACTTTACAGTTATAAAAGACAACACAACTTTCTTTCTCACCTGATTTAAAGAATTAAAGGTATATTTAAATTTATCTTATTTATGTAAGTGACAGATTGCAAAAACGGGCATATCAGTCTGGAACTATGTTCTTATAAAAATTAACGTATAAATTATTATTGTACATAAGAAAAGCAGATATTCTTCAATCACGATCTATAGCCTTAATTTTAATTTAAAATATTATTTACCTTAATTGCTTCTGTTTTCCGCAATGTTGATGTATATGTACCTCTTGGTGATAATGGAGGTTTTGCAGTACTTTTAACAGATGCTGGACGTAGTAGATTAGTAGTAGTTTTTGTCGTTACGTTAGCAGCACTACCATTTGTTGTAGCAGATGCTGGTCGCGGCTTAGATATTGCATTTGCATTATTTGTCGCAGATGTTCGAGATGTTACAGACGATCTGTAGAATCAAAAACAAAATTAAGTCATTAAATATATATTTAATATTAATATTAGTAATTATAACATACTTAGCTGATACGCCAGTTTTACTAACATTTGATTTAACAGATTCAATCGTAGATGTAGTTTTATTTGGTATTGGTTTTTTAATAGGAGCTGGTTTGCTCGTATCTATACGTGATTTTGTAGTTGCTGATACACCACCAACAGAACTTGTTCCATTTTTAGCAGCAGCAGCTGTTATATTAGCCGGTGCTGTACGTGGACGCGGAAATGTTAGTGTTTTTGGTGCTGGTGCTGTTGCTACAGTTAATGTTTTAGGTTTCGTAGATGTTATAGATGTTTTTGATGACATTGAAGCAATTTTCTTTGGTTGAGCTGAAGTTGTTGATGTTTTCGTTGATGCGTTTGTTGTTGTAGCAGATAATTTTTTTTCAGGAACTTTTGGAGATTTCACCATTTTATTTTTAAGATTCTTTTCAGCAACTTTTGCTTTAATTTTTTTATCATCTGCTGTAGGTAAAATAGTTGCCGCCGTTGCTCCGGCTGCAGCAATTGTTGTTGCAGCTATAGCAACAACGGCAGCTTCAGCTGGTGATTCGTTAAGTGTTGTATCATCACTTGACAATTTTAATATATTTAAATTATCTGTTATAGTTTGAATTTTTTCATTATTTTCTTGTGATGATACATCATTTACCGGAATCAAATTTGTTGCAACAATTTCATTAGTTGGTGATATAACATCTTTTTCATTCTCATTTGAAACTAAATCTTCTTTACGAATAAACTCAGTTGACACATTTTTATTACTATCAATATTATCGGGTAATAATTGTACACGGTTTAATATATCTTCCTTAGTTTCAAGCACATCATCTTGCTGTAGTTCTTCCTGATTATTACTACTTGATTTCTCAATATATATTGAATCTTTCATATCAATATTTTCAAATTCAGCTACCGGATTAAACATTGGATTGGTTATACCAGTTTTATCACAAACATCTACATCAGTTGGACTTAAAATTTGTTCCTCTTTTTCAGAACCATGCATTGCTTCTTTAAGGTTTAATTCTTGGTATAATTGTGGTTGAACATCACCATTACTACCACCATCAATTATTTCTTCGATTGCTGCTACCGTTGACTCAGATAATTTTTTAGCTGATTCGATAATTTCATGTGGTCGATGTCTTACTTCTATATCAAATTCTGTTTGATCGGGTACATAAATTTCGTCCATATTTATAGCATTACCTTTTCTAGGACTTTGTGCAACAACATCATCTCCAACTAAATGTTGTTGTTGTTGTGGCATTTTTAGTAGTCCATCACCATTTAAAATTAAACCATTATTATTATCACCTTCTAAAAATATGTTTCCTGTTGCTATTGGCGGTGATAATGGTACAAATTCTTTAGCTTCAGGATTTAATTGGTAATTCATATCGTCGTCCAAATCTGTAGCAATTGGTGTTATATTCAAATTAATTGTTGATATAGGTTTCGGAGACGATGATAATATATCTTGTTGTGGTTGATTTGACAATTCTTTTGACTCTTCCAAACTAATCTAAAATAATTTAAAATATAAAAAATTTATAATTATAATTATTTTTAAAATTATTAAATTCAATAACAAAAAATTTTAATTACAAAAAAAATATAAATTTATAAATATAGATTTTTCCAAATAAATATAGATTTTATATTTTGTCTTTAAATTATTTTATAGGTTTTTAGTAATCAGGACATTAAAAGCCTCTTCTGACATATATTATTTTTAACCATTTAACTATAACCATTTTGTAACTAAAAAATTTTAAAAATATTTATAATTTTATTTTTATTTGACACAATTTTAATGTCCGAATTGAATTTATTACAAATGCCTCCTTTGATATATTAAAATTTAGCCAGTATTATTCATTAAGGAGTTTTTGTAGGAACCAACATTATATATAAAATAACAATTTTTTAACATAATTTACTGAAGATGTTTTACACAATCTGTCAGTGTCTTAATTATTGAATTTATTAAATTGAATTTATTTTTGAGCTAGTAACAAAAAGTTTGCAAAATTTTCTCTTAAAATTTTTTTTTACCTCAGTAGGTAGATTTCTTTCCTGAAGGCTATTTCCTTTATTATCAGTTGAATTATCACTTTCTGTTGGTTCTTTTAATTCAACTGATTCATTTGTTAAATCGATAATTTCTTGTTCCCTATTATCAATTTCGTTTAATGCTTCAATTCTTTTAGTTTCTTTTTCACCATCACCCTCTTTTAATCGCATATATTTCCATTCATCTTCTGATTCATCACAGCTCTCTAATCGTTCTTGTTGTTGAGATTCTATTATTGGATGACTATCAATTTCAGATCCAATTGATGTATTTTGTGGAACTGCGGATTGATCTAAATAAATTATATAATAAATTATTATAATTTAAATATAATAGTATTAAATATTTGATTTAACTAATATATTTTCA
The DNA here is from genome assembly GCA_963932195.1 of Empis livida. Lineage (NCBI taxonomy): Eukaryota > Metazoa > Arthropoda > Insecta > Diptera > Empididae > Empis > Empis livida. The sequence continues at coordinate 12,866,932 of OZ010646.1, read as the reverse complement.
TTGAATTATTAAGAATAAGAGCATATTTTCATTAAATTATTAAGAATAAGAGCATTTACTTAATAATTTTGAGGAACTATTTGTCTTCCGTAAAATACCAATTTTTGATTTCGGTAGCATTGTATAATATTTCTTGGTTCCCAAAAAAATTTAGTAAACTTTACTATTTGAAATATAAACTTCTAGTTAAAACGGCTGCTGAATAACTGAACTAATAAGAAATTTATAAATTTTCTTATGCCATTTTTCATGCTAAACTAACTGAACTGAATCAAAAACAAATCAATTGTCCATTTTCTTAACTAAGAATATCTTATATATTATGTTAATAAAAAAAAATAAAAAATGACATCAAATTTAATTAGACATTGTTAAAAAGTTATAATTGTAACATAAAAAAAATTATGAACGCATATTATTTCTATTATTTCCAATACAACACATTTCGTCATCATCCCAAAATATTTATTTAAATTAAATATATAAATTTCTTAGTAAATAAATTATGATTAATTTGATTAGCATTAATTTATCTACATTTTGTGAATGTAAGTAAACAAAATAACTTTCGTTATCTTTTGCTATATATTATTTATTGCAAAGATAAAATTAAAAGAAAAAATTATTTTACAATTAAGTGTTTATATAAAAAAAAGACTATCACTTTTATTTAGTGTGAAATTTAAAAATAAAAAATTTTTTTTTTAAGAATCATGATATTAAAATTACCCCAACCAATAGCAATATATCATTATTTTATTATAAATAAAACTGCAAGATATATTGACAGAAAAGCAATACATAAAAGTATAAAATTAACAATTATTTAAAAGGTATATGAAACTATAAAAATCTTATTAAACCCTGCATGATTTTCTAGACTTATTCAAACCATTATATTTGATAATCATATTTTATCATATTATTGTCATCTTTATGAAAAAAAAATATTTAATTTTATTTTCTTAAAGATTTTATTATTGACATCTATGAATTTTTTTTTAATAAGTAGCCTATATTCTATGATTTTCAGATATTTTTACTTAGGCTATGTCCCAGAGTCAAAATTATTTATTTTAATCAGATTTGGAATTTATTTTACTCATATATTTTCAATAAATCATTTTTTATTTTTGTAATATTGGCCTACGCCTGTAAAATGGAAATATGTTAAGAAAATATATCTCATTTTTGTCTTCAATAACACAAAATTATGAAATATAAAAGAAATTAATTTTGTCTAAGGCTAAGTCTCTTTCTTATAGAACACGATAGAGTCTAGGATCTACAAAAAACAAACTGCTTAATTGGAAGATTTTCAAAGTAATATGTAAGCTTTGGAATATAATTTGTATATAATTAGCAGAAGATTTAAATGATATTACATTTGTTTATTTCAAATATATTTAATTTATAAGAAAAAACTTTTAATTAAATTTTAAATAGTAGATATTCAATATTTCTAGGTAAATAAACCTATATATTCTAAAAGAAAATTACTTTCGTAATATATCTTAAATTTTTTTTAAAAATTACATTCCTGATACAAGAAAAAATTAATTTCGTACAGTTTTCTTTAATTTAAAAAATCATGGTCTTATACATATTATATAATAACATTTAAATTTTTAAATACATTATATTTAAAAATTGTTTATGAAAAAAATGTCAATTTATAAAATTATCTTTAAATTACTTTCAATTTTTCCCATATAGTTAAGAAATTAAGATTTGTGATTAAAAATATATATAAAAAGATTACTTAATAAATTTCAATAGTAGGTAGAGATAAAATTAAATAGTGTTGGCGTTTAACGAATTATGTATGCCTACCTATTCAAAAATATATTACTTTTATTAACCTGATTTTTTTTTTTTAAAAATACCAAAATACCACCAACCAGCAATAAGGCTTGTAGGAGATATTTCGATTTAAGCTCGTTAATTTTTTTTAAACAAATAAAATTTAATGCATAAAAAATATAACATAAATTAGAAATTAGAGTAACCACATAAAATCAGAAAACCATGAAATATTATGTTTTATTTTAAATTTATAAAAACAAAATACAAGAAATTTGTTTTTTTAGTAGAAATTATTATTGCAGCAAACCGAGAAAATAATTCTAGTAAAATAAAATTCTTATTTGTTTCCAAAGAAATCTTCTTCTTCGATATTTCAAAAATCCAAAATGAATTTTAAAATTTCCAAATTTCACAATCCTATCTATCGTCATTTAAGGTGTGAATATGGAAAACGTTAATTATGTATGACATTATTACTGTTATTACTGAGTAAAATTTCATAACCAATGGAATAAAATCATAAAATTTAATATTTTTCTTTTTTTAAAATTGATTTTTTACCTTATATTTTTTTTTAGGATTATAACAAAAATTTTATTTTTGACAAAGCACCACTAGACAAAACGAAAAAAACGATATACAACATAAACGAAAAAAACGATATACAACATAAATTCTTAAACAGCAATGGAGTTTTTTTTAGTGAAAAGGTTTATTTATATTTATGCATACATATATGTATTTATATAGATAGATTCATGTTTTGAATGTAGTATATATAAAAAAATTATTTTTGGTTTTTTAGTTTTCTAGAAATTTTTTTTTGATGCACTCTAAAATATTAAAAAAGAATTATATTTTACACTGATTACCAAAAAAAAAAAATATGAAAAAAACTTATTGTAAAAATTATGTTATTTACCGATATCAAAACGCATTAAATTCTCAGATTGATTATCGTTTTGCATTGTTTTTTTTTAATTTTTCTTAATTTTGTTTGGTGTTTCCACAAAATTATTATAATTATTTACTATAAACTTTTGCAACACAAAATTATAAGAATTAATAAAAATGTGAAATGTCCTTTTTTGTTTTTGCGGGGCGGGGGAATATTAAAATTTAACAAATAACTTATTGAATGTTAATTAAACAAACAAAAACTATTTTTTAAAAATTACTACTTTATATTCGTCAGCCAGACAGAAAAATTACTTTAAAATTTCAATATCAAAGTGCGATGGTTGATTTTTTTTATTTTCTGAAAAAAAAAATTTAAATTCACAATAGGGTTGAAAGTATATTAGATCATCATCTTTAATAGTGTTACATGATTGAAATATATTTATCTTATGGTAAACAAAAAATTTTATCTTTATGGCAAGTGGAAGTGACATCTAGCAGTTATAACGAACACATAATTTTGAAGAATGTAAATGGAATGTAAATTTAGTACAAGGGTACTTGCGAGTACAATTAATTTTCATAGTAAGAAATGGGTATGATTATTATTCAAAAATTAGATAGTAATGGCAAAAATATTCTTTAAAATTAATCGTTTTTTTTTGTACAATTGAAAAACGATAAAAAAACCGGAAACCATGAATGTTTGTTCGAAATTACTGATTAATGATTTTTAAGAATCGTCTAATAGAAACTTTATTCTATACAGGCACCTTACTTAAATTTCTACAACAACTATTACTCAATAAAGGAATTTATAATTATCATTTATTTTGTGTACAGCGTCATTTCTAACCACTCCTTAAACAAAATCGTACTTGGAAAGATTTCACAGTCATGACAAAAAGAAGAAAACAAAAAACAAACCTCTGGAAACACTTCAGTATCACAGAATTTATAAAATTCACAATCGACAGAATCAATTTTGCCGGTTATCATTGTGTTGATGCAGACGTAACACACCAATGTAATAAAATTTATTTTTATAAACTGAAATTTTACACACCAACCGGAAAGTACAAAAAAAAAGCGCAACATGTGTTGGCTGGCATTTTGTAATTGTGAATCACGTATATTTGTATATTGCAATATAACCCTATAGGAATTTAGGTAATGAAATGAATTAATTCATAATTAATTATGAATTAATTTTATGAGTTGACAAAAAGGGCTTTACGAAGACACCTCCTAATTCCTACTCATATGCATATGGCATATCCATAATTCATCAAGAATTTAAGATGATTTGCGAAAACTTAAGATGCCAGTTTTGTTATTAAAGAGGGTGCGACAACTTTCATAATTACGTTATTGGAATTATGATTATTTAATCAAATTTATTTTGGGATTATGCTTATTGAAGAGTTTAGGTAAAAAGAATTTAAAATTATAATAATTTATTGACTTACCGACATTTCTTTCATCAAAATTATCATGTTCAGCAAATTCTTGTTCCGCAAAACCATCATCTTCAAAGTTCTGTTGTTTTGGTTGTACTACTGGCAATTCTTGTGGTCGGTCTTCTGGCAATCGTTCTTGCAATAATATTTGTGTAAAACTTTCAGTCGGTATTGGATAAGTTTCACTATTTTGCATTTCAGAATCCAAATGTACGTTTTGTTCTACTATATTTTTATTGAAATATTCATCATTTTTCATATCACTTGTTTCCATCTCTCTCAATTCAGTAATGTTCATATTTTCAGTTTGTGATTGAATTATTTGTTCGCATTCAGATTCAATATGTTGATCTCTCTCATGTCCAATTGGATGTTGGGTTTCACGTTCAATTTGTTCTTCAATTTGATGATCAATTTGTTCTTCAATTTGATGCTCAGGTTGTCCTTCAATTTGATGGTAAATTTCTTCTTCAATTTCGTGTTCAATTTGTTTTTCGATTTGATGGTCAATTTGTTCTTCAATTTGATGGTCAATTTGTTCCTCAATTTGAGGTTCAATTTGTTCTTCAATTTGATGCTTAGGTCGTCCTTCAATTTGATTGGCAATTTCTTCTTTAATTTCGTGTTCAATTTGTTTTTCAATTTGATGGTCAATTTGTTCTTCAATTTGATGGTCAATTTGTTCTTCAATTTGATGCTCAATTTTTCCTTCAATTAGTTGTCTTATTTCAGGTTCAATTAATTGTTCTACCTCATCTTCAGTTTGTTGTTCTCCTTCTCGTTCATGTTCTATCTCGTGATGAATTAACTCTTCTTCTTCAAGTTTAATTTTTTGTTCTATTTCCGGTTCAATTAAATGTTCTGTTCCATGTTCAATTTGTTGTTCTTGGTCATATTCAATTTGTTGTCCTATCTCAAGTCCAATTTCGAAAGTTTTCTTATCTTCGGGATGTTCCTCTACCTGAGGCATTAAATTGGGATTGGAGTCATTTTCTGTAGAGAAATTGTTATTGAATTTCTCCTCTACAGCCATATTATTTTGTTCGACTGTCTGATCAGTAATGTCATCATATTTCTCACTGTTTAATATGCTTGTATTTATATCTATGCCAATATCTTTTGGTTTTTCTTCATCCACAATAATTTGTTGGTTATTCTGAATAAGATCGCAAGCGGCTTCATTATAATTGGATTCAAAATGATTTTCTTTAATTGAATTTAAGCCAAAAATATCATTTTGATGGTCTTCTTTATTATGACTAACATTGAAAAACTCATTTTGATGTGTTTCTTCACCTTGGTACTCAATTTCTTTTAAGCCGTCCGGTATAGCATCAAGGACTTGTTCTTGCTGATCATGATAAATTTCTTGTTCTTCATACACTATATGTTTTTCTGGAGACATATGACCATTTGTTTGAATAAACTCATTATTAAAATCTTGCTGGTGTTCATGTAAAATTACTGATTCAGAAGTATCGATTTGTTTTAACAATTCAACTCCTGATGCCAATTCTTCAACAATTGGTTGGTCATATTCTGGACTAATTAAATCATTCATATCATCGGAACCTTGATTCATTATTTCTTCAGAATCTGGTGATATCATTGGTGTTGATTTAGCATCATCATTTCCATCATTATCACATAAATAACCAATATCATCGCCTTGATTATATTCACCTTTATTTTCAAATGAGAGCTTATTATCAAAAGGATTGAAATTATCTGATAATGGTAAAGTATCTTTTGAATGACTAATTGTTGAATGTTCAGAATTTTCTGTAGTAACCATTGCAATATCATCAGTTACATCAATACATGTATCTTGTTCGAAATCTGTTGGTGTGTCACCTTTGGTAAACTCGGTAATAAGATTATCATTAAGTGTAGTGATTGCATTTTTAGTAAATTCATCTAAAAATGAATCTTCAAATTGTTGTCGATCATCGTTATTGATTTGTTCAAAATTATTTTTCATATCAAATTGATGATTATTTAAATTAGTCATCATATTCGTACAAATATTATTTGGATCTTGTAAAAAATTATTTAAACCATCGTTAAATTGCTGGCGAAGTTCTTTGCTATTAGTGTTTTGTTTTTGGTGCTGATGGTCATCAAAAAATTCTTTTGATTGATCAGCAGTAAAATCCATTTGTGTTGTATTTGCATTTGTACTCAGCACCTAAATTATTATTATTATTTTAATTATGATTTATATTATAGAAATTTATAAATTATGTATTACTAAAATATTTATGTAAACTAATTATTTAAATATATTAATTTATTTACCTGTTCTGAGTTTGTAAACTCTCCAATATTGCAATTATCAAATGCCGGTTCCATTATTTCTATTGTGCAGGTATTTTTTACAATTTTATAAGGATCCTTTAGAAATACAATGACAATTGTTATATTATCAGTAGATCCTTCTTGTTTTGATTTTTCGATCAATTTTTGTGGAATTTTATTCAGATTTTCTGTAAAAAACCAAATAAATATTATTATTATTATTATTGCATAATTGTATAAAAGTTATAAATTTGAGTATTTAAAAAAATTAACTACTTAAAAAATTTGGTAAATTTATAAAATTATGTTTGAAAATTATCTGATTATAAAAAATCTAATAAAAACTACATAAAAAAATGTAATTGGAAATCGAAATATTTGTGGAACAGCAAACCTTAATCTTGACTGTAATAAAATTTCGTAAAATGAATAGTACTAATAAAAAAATAACAAATTCCAATATAATCCTCATAGAAAAGATATAAGATATATTTTGGACTACGGGTCGAAACTATTTAATTCGTTATTTTTTGGAAATATGAATTAAACAGAAAATACGAAATAACCAATATATGAATTAAAGAGGTTCGACCTGTATAATTTGAAATTAAATTGTTTCTGCGCCAATGGTTTCAATATTTAAAAGTACCTTCCGACCGATATTGGGAAATTAAAATATGAATTTAAAATTTAGGACGATAAATTTACAATTTTAATTAATTAACCTTAGAAAAAAAATTGTAAGAAAATTGATTAATAACCAAGGACAAGATTTCTTTGAAAAAACATATTTTTTTTTTGTTTTTGCATAATAAATTTGTGTTAATTATTGTGTTAATATCGAGATGATATATACGTATTAAAAATTATTGATTAATTGATTAAAACTTTTGATAAAGTCACGATTCAAAATAAAATTTGCTGAAAATAAAAATGATTGATCTAAATTTTGAATTTAACACGTTTTTGTAAAATATTTTTGTCCATTTGATTGTATCAACAAAATAATTATTATATTGTAAGTCATAATTAAAATGTAGACATTATTACAGTCAACAATTTTAATTTTGTCATATTGACAATTTGAAATATAATTAAAACTCTAGTGATTAATTTATTTCGGAAGTGTTACCTTCAAAAATAGTGAAAGTATACATGAGATTACTATTAAAAAAAATCTGAATCTGAATATTCCATTTTGGTACCTAAGACAAGCGCCAGAATTACAAGGAATCGAAACAGTTAAAATAGAGCTGTGGACGTCTCTATCCTGCAGTTACAGAGTGAAAGTTACACAGCTTAATTTTTAAGCCGTCCCTTAGCATTTTTGAAAAACATTAGTTAAATTCTAGTTAATTCAATAAGTCGATTATAAATTTAAACCTCAAGTCAAAACCAAATATAATTATTAAGAAATTTTAAAAGTGTAACAAAAAAATCCTACATCTAGGGAAATATGTAAAGTCCAATCTCAATAACCAATTTATGACAAGCAAAACATCAAACAAATTATTATTATAAAATAAATTTTTTTAAAATTAAGATTACATAGTGTATAAAAAATACATTCTCTTCTCTTATGCTCAAAAGTTAGCCTTCAAATTAATGATATTCGAGTTACTTTATAACAAACTATGACAAAAAGTTCGTAAAAAAAGAAGTTATTTTCGAAATGACGAAAAAAACAAATATTTCAGCACAAAACAAAAAGGAACAACGTGACTCATTTATGTATAAAATTTGGACACGATTTTTTTTTTTCAATTTAACCATTTTTAAATTATGTTTCAGAGATACTTTTTTATGTTTATAATATATAATACACATATTTTCATAATTCGGTTTTACTATTGCTTCTATACAATATTTAATATAAAATGTCCATCAATCAATTTAACATAAATTTAAAATATTTCAAGGAACAAAAACAAAACCCAAAAAAAAAATTAATTGTTATGAAATATCTTTCTTTTAATTTAAATAAATTTCTATTTTTAGATATTTTGTTGTTTTTTTGGTACTTAAGCATCATTTTAACACTCTGCCATTGAAAGACATTATTACATAAAAAAATGCCATTTATATATTTTTCAGCATTTTTCTGAAACAGAGAATTTAACAAGAATTTTAGATGTTTTGCTGTCTGTCGGTCAGTTTGTCAATATGTTTAAAATTATTATATACAACATACAATTTTGACAAATTAGTTACTACTGGAACGTTTAAAAGATTTACAATTAAATGGCAATAATTAAAATTATAATTCGAGATTGACGAAATGTCGATATTGACAATATTGTCAAAATGTAGATATTGACAATATGTTTACTATTGACAAAATGTCGATATTGACTAAAAACGTTTACTATTGACAAAATGTCGATATTGACAATATTGGCAAAATGTCGATATTGACAATATATTGACAAAATATTGATATTGACAAAATGTTTACGATTTACAAGATGTCGCTATTGACTATAAATGTTTACTATTGACAAAATGTCGATATTGACAATTATTGACAAAATGTCGATATTGACAAAATGATTATTGTAATTTTGCAATAGTAAATTTTCTCCAAAATGTGATTTTCACCTAGTCAATGATCAGGATTACCTTTCAATTGTAATGATAAACATTTACAATGGATAGATAAAATTATGATTTTACTATCGATATTAAAAAAAAAAAACTCAATAATATGAGAAACTACTGAACAATAGTATTTATGTTGCCTATTATTTTTTTTTTGTATTTTACCAAATACCAAAAAAAAAAAAACAATCTAACCACGACTATAAGATACAATTTTAAAATATTTCTGTTGGTATAATTGTTAAATATAATGAGCATTATAAAATCATTGTTAGTTCAGTGTTATAAAACGAGAAAAAAAAAATATATCTTTTTTTTTTTCGTTTGTGTTAAAAAATCCACAAAAAACAATCTTTTCAACATAAAAAATATATTGCGATATTTTAACTTTTTTTCGTGAGAAAATTTTTGCAATTTTCAAAAAAAAATCTAAATTTAAAGTAAAAATAAAAAAATGGAACAAAAAAAAATCTGAAATAAAATTTTTCTCATATTTATTTTTCTATAAATTAAACTATATTTGAATTTTCACACATAAAAAAAAGGGAAAAACCCTAGAAAATTTAAATGAAGTTTTGGCCAATTTTCATTTAAAAAAAAAAATAAAGTAGAAAATTTAATGAAATTTAGTTCAAATTGTTTTACAAACCAAAATAAATTATAATTTTATTAAAAAAAAAACTAAGTAATGTAATGTAAAATTATGTTTAAAATTCAAGATTTATTAAAAAATTTCAATCGAACTGACTTTCTAGAAGAAAACTTTCTCAATTTTATTTTATATTAAAACGCTATAAAAGGTAATGAGTTTGCAAAATTAAGAATGAACTCCAAAAAAGACCAGAAAAAGAAGTGTTTTTTTTTTTTGGAAAAACATAAAAAAAAAATAATGAAAGATACTGAAAGATACTATGGGGAAAAACGGTCAATGAACTTTTTTTTTTTGGTAAAAGATTTCTTGTAAATTTAAAGTACAAAAAATATAATTTTTTTCTTATACAGAAAAAATAAATTAATGATAGAATTTTAATTTTAACTACAAAAATATTTTTTTTTCTTTGTTGGTGGATTTATATTCGCTTAATGGAAGAAATTTCATTTCAGATTTTATTTATAGATATTGTTATTTTTTACGAAATATACAAATTGAAAATGAATTTTCGCAAATTCCAAAAAAAAAAAATATTTTTTTTTTTGCAGTTATAATTATTAAAGATAATTTCAGAAAAAAAAAACATATAAGATAAAATGTTTATTTATGTTTATTCTATAAATAAAAAAAAAATTTTTAAAAAAATTTTTTTAAGTTTTCTATGTAATTTCGAGGTGAAAATTAATACAAAAACTTTATTTTTTTTAAAAATTAAAAATAAATTAATTTGTTTTTTTTTTTTTTATAATTGATTTTAACCTAATTTTTATTTTCATAAAATTAATGAAATTAATAATAAACATAAAAACGAAAAACAGTTTAATTTTCTGTAATTTTCTATGCAAAACGATTAAAAATTAAAGAAAGTTTATTATTATTATTATAGTTTCTAATATACTATAGTCTCTACTATATAGTTTTATGAAATCTGAGAATTGAATCTACCTAATTGGCCTAATTGGTTAGTCAACCAAAAATCATAGATAAAATAATAATAATAATAATGAAATTTTGCACATGCTATATTCATAGAATTTAATGTTATTTTATGAAATATTCATAATAATTAGTGGAAAAATCATAAAAAGACAATAAAGAAAAAAAAAATTTAATGTATGTAATTGAAATTTTATGAAAATCATAAGACTTTATTGAATATTGTAATCATTAATGAAAATGGAAATATATTTTATTTTTATTGTAGTTAAAAGTGATTCAACTGACCATCTTAGCCAATAGAAAAGTAATAAACATTTAGTAAAATGCTTAAGAATCTTTTATAATACACAACATGAATTTGTCGATACAGATTAAATGATTTTTTTTTTTCAGATTAATTTTAATTTGGCGAACAACATTACACATTTTATATTACAAATTAATATAAAAAACTGTAATTATTCCATTAAATATCTGTAAAACAATTTATGCTTACAGATATTTTATTTGAATTAATTTAGTCAATCAAATTACTTGCCTGTCAAATTAACTTTTATTAAAACGAATTGGTAATTCATTAAGGTAAATGTGAATAAATTATTTTTTTTTGTCTAAACAAATATTGAAATACATATTTAATTGTAAAATATTGCATAATTTTTTATACTGAATTTCATAGATATTTGAATTACACATATTTGTATACAAAAAATTAAACCTTGGAAAAAATTTGTGTTAAAAGGGTTACATATTTTTATTAGTTTTCAAATATAGTTAGGAGCAAATATCATAAAATTAATTTTTTTTTTCAATTTCAAAATTCAGACTAATTATTAATGCCAGAAGGTTTTTATAATTATAAGAAATTAAATTAGGTTATTAAAAGTTTTATAAAAATTTTTCAGTTTTTTTGGAAAATCAGATATGTTTAAGTATTAAAAACACTCAGAGTCAAGGTAAACCTGAGGCGTTGGAAAATAAAGTAAAATAACAAAACCATTAATAATTATCGTTTGATTCAAGAATTAACTTAAGAGTTTAATGTCAGACAAGACTCCCTATTATGTCTTGCTTTTCTGCATTAATTTTGTTAGATATGGTTTCCCACCGTAATATCCAAACGATATTTAGAGAAAAATTCTGTTCCCTTCTATTCCTTTTATTTAATAAAACATTTTAAGTAACGCCTTGTAACTACTCTAGTTGGAAATATTGGCATACATAATTTCATCTAGCGATCTACAAAATAATTTACAAGCACTTGTAAGTATAGTAAAAACTTCTTAAATTCAATTTTTTAATATTCCATTTAAATATTTTATCATTTCTAAATATAAAGAAATATTTATTAAACATTTTTTAAATGGAATTTTCAAAGCACATAATGAATAATAATTAAATTTATTAATAAATATTAAAAAATTTGAAGTCCACTGAGTAAAAACAATAGATCCAATAAATTAACTAGTAATAATTTTAATATTTTATCATAATTTCAATTTATTATATCATTTTCCTCAATTATATATTTCTTATGGATAAATTTTATAAGAATACAATCCACAAAATTAATGGAAAATCAATCAATAATAAAGATTTTTGGCTATAAAATAATAAATAAATTTCATTGTGATTTTTTTTTAAGGCGGATATTAATTTCTGACTCATTTTGTCAAATATAGTCACTCAAAGTAATATTTTAATGTCCATCCAGTAACCACAAAAAAAAAAATCAGTCAATTTTGGCTATGTTAGAATAAAATCGAAAATATTCTTATTAGTTTTGGAATTAACTGTAGATGGAATTTTGCGCCGCTAGGTAATTTGGATCATTACTAAGCATAGTGGTAAAAGAAATCAAAAACCACTTTTTTTTAAACTTAATTTTTACCAGTAGCATTTTTAACATAATTAACATAATATTTCAAAACATAAAACTATCACTAGTTGGTAATCAAAAAAAGAAATTATATTATTTATATTACTGTTAATATAGCGCGGTGAATGTACGTGACTTCCGTTCACAGTTCATTTTTTTCCTTATATATATTTTTTTTAATTTACTAAAATATATCTTATATACGTATATATCTTTTTTTCCTGTATTTTTTTAGCATAGAATTACTTTTAAGTGTTGTGATCTAAATGTGTAAAATTTAAAATTGCTACAGAGTAAAAAAAAAAAACTATGTATTTTTATTGTTTTTGTTGGAGACAAGGCCGGTTCGATTGTGCTTTTAAGAAATGCATTTCTCAATTTCACAAAATTTGAATTTTCAACACCTGAATTGTATTATTATGCTTTGTAAATATAGAAGACTTTTAAGTTTGAATTTGATTAGTAAGTGTCACTTGTAAGTTTTGGATTGTAGTAGGTAAAAGCTTTCTTTTATAATTATTGTAAACAGTGATTAGGTTTAAGAAATTTCATTGTAATATACTATTGCAATCAGGAGCCTTATGTTATATCGAAATTACTGAACTCACAACAGTGAATATTTAGTTTTTGGTATTAGTTTTCAGATTTCTAATATTAATATTTATTTCATTATTATTTTAGCACCTGCTCTTCTTGAATTTATAGTAATTTAATTACTTGAACAGTTGGCAATAAGAAATAGCTATTTAAGATGACCGAAACAACAAACCGGAATACGAAGATACACCGAAATACGAGAAACCGGAATACGAAGATAGAAAAAATATCTTCCTTCACCACAACTAAATAAGCTTCAATTGGTAAGAAATTTTTCGCCCTTCGCATTATGTACACAAAATAAGTTTTTTTGTGCTCATATGATATAAGTCCAGTAGATTTCAGTTTTGTTTTCAAGCGATAGTACCATATTTTTGGACTTTATGAAAATTTATAAAATCACTAGAGCAAAAGTAGTAAATAGGTAAGTAAAATGCAGCAATTTCAAAAGAATTTCTTTTGCTGAAACCGAATACCAAAAATTACGATTATCCGTTTCCAGTACATAAGCAATTTTACTTTATTGGGATTTATTTGAATCCGGTTTTTATTAGTGTAATTTTACCAGTCCGTCACAAATCATGAATTTGACCATAATTTTATTATTGATATTTAACAGATATATATGTGTCTATTACATGTTAATTTACTTTGAACGAATATTCTTTTGGCGCAAATGTAATTTACTGCAACCTAACTATTTTACTACAAACGTTTGAAAGATTACGAGAAAATAAATTTCATTTCGCAGTAAAAGTTTCTTACAATGTAGTTTATTTCTCTTAAATACTCTTTTAAGAGAAATAAACTACATTGCTTGCAAATACAGTTTTTGTTCTACTAAAAATCAGAGAAGTACGAGATTTTTTTACTGCAAATATGACATTAGAAATTTTTATCAGTTCATTGAATCATATTTATGGCTTGAATATTTAATATAATCAGAATGTATATTGTAATTCCTAAATTATTTAATGCTAAGATCAATTATGTTTAAAGAAAATCAGAATTTAATCTCCTAATTATAAAATTTTCCAAAATAATTAAATTTCTTCATTGTTTTATCCATACTCAAGTAAAAAATGTAATTCTATAAGTTCACGTGAAGTAAAACATTCCAGAACTTTTGAATAATTTCATAACATCAACTTGAAAGATATTCTGAGTTTTGATGAAGCGATTTATATCTTAATTAAAATATTATTCCAATAAAAAATCCATAAAAAAAAAAAGATTTCATTTCTTTAAGCCACCACTGTCAAAAGTAATCAAAATTTTAAATTTTTTATATGGAATATTCCATCTTCTGGTTTTTTTTTTATCTAGATTTTAAAAATTATTTTCTATTTCTTTTCACGATTTAAAAGTAAAAAAAAACCGAAATTTTTTTTTTTTGATGAACAGATTATGAGTACCTAATGATTGTAACCACGCGCAGAAAATTTATTATAAACTAAAAAGAATATTTTTTTTTTTAAAGAACTATTCAAATTATGATTTTTAAAATTATCTGGCATTTTATTTGATGATTTTCTACCTTAAAAAAAATGTTCAAAAAAAACTCCGAGAGTTTAGAAGAAGAATTTCATTTGTGTAATTATTTTTAACTAGTTTTTTTATATTTGACACGTTTTTTTAACGTAACAGTCTTTAATGTATGTTAATGTTCTGCACGAATGCTTATAACTAAAATATATTTAGTAACTTTTTATATTTTATTTTTAGAAATAAATTAAGCTTGAAATGAAATGCCATCCACTTTTTTTTTTTTTATAGAAAATTTTGGAATTTTTTTTTAAAACTACATATTTTTTTGATTAATCATAACTAAACAATTTTTTAAATTAAAATATACTTTGAATTCAAAATTAGAAATGGCAACAAAAAAAAAATGAATATTAATGAATTGCAAAATTTATATTATATAAAAAAAATTATAATAAAATTAAACTTTAGATGATGATGAATCATAAAAGTTTTAGTTAATGATTCAAAATATTAACTTTGGTAACCAGTTTAACTTTAGAAACATAAATTTAAATAATTTTATATATAAATAAACTGTTTTTTTATTTTTTTAAAGAAAATGATTCACCAAAAAATAATATGACATTTTAATCTATAATAAATCTTTTTGATGGCCCATTAAAGATAGTTTTAATTAGCTATTTAATAATAGCGTTACGAATTACAAGTTTCGTACTTTTGATTAAAAAAAACCAAAAAATTTCAGAAAAATTTAAATTGACAAATTTTGTGCAATTAAAAAATAGAAAGAGATAATATCGTTGCATAGAAAATACGAATTAGGGGCCTAACTTAAGAGAGAATAATTCACATTTTAAACTACTTAAAAATATATTCCAGAGAAATTAAAAATGTGATAAGTTTTGATGATTCTCGATATATTTTTAAGTGAATCATAGCCTAAAACAATGCAACATCGTAAAGATGAACGCCCTGCAATCCTAACCCTTAATGCAAAAGATATTACAATTATTTTAGTCAAAAATTAGAAAGTCAATCAAAAAATAGGATAAAATTGATTTAGTCAGAAATTGGAAATTGGACAATACAAAGGTAGATAGTGGAATATTTTAAACTCATCTGTGAACGAATCATTTTCGTATCATCAATAAAGTAAACAAAATTAAAGCGCACAACAGAATCTGACACATAATATTTTAGTCACAGAAAAATTTTCGTTAATAATAGTAAAGTTATTTAAATTTCATCACACCATCAATAATGTACACATTGAAACACCATCATATTATTTAAATATCTAATTAACATAAATGATAAATTTCAATAATATTTTGAATAACGTCCAAAAAAAAAATTCTAAAAATATACATAATTTTTTTTTATTATTATTATAAGTGAGTGCATATTTGAAATTAAACTAACATCATAAAAACAAAATAGATATTTCATCATTTAGCACTGAAATTCTAAAAGTTCACGTAAAAAATTCAAAACCAGAATAAACTAATTCTAATAATAATTTCTATAAATTGCAGTACCGGAAATTCATTTTCAAAAATAGAAAATTTTTACCATGTGTCATTTGATTTATAAAAAAAAAAAAAAGATAAAATATTATGTTTTTATATTTTAATATCTCACATTAGTGAAATTTATTCATCATAACCAAAGCATAGATCATAGAACATAGAAGATAGTTTATTATTTTATTTTTTGTATAGGTACACTATTTTTTTTGAATAAGTTCAATTTTTTGTTGTTGTCAGTATGAGTTCGAGGCGGTTGGGTGGCTAATAATTTCACTAATAGAAAAAAATTAACATTGATATAACAAAAAAAAAATTGGCATGACATCATGATGCCATGATTCACAAAAAAAAAAAACAACTTAAATAAATAAATCTAAATAATGTCAAAATAAATTTTTGGTATATTACCACACGAACGAGACGTGTCTGCGTGCAGCTATCAAGGAATAATAAAATATATACTATTATTGTTATATAAAGTAGGAAAATGGAAAATATTGAACCATTCTACCGGTAACTATAAATTCAAAAAATAGAAAAGGGAATAAAAACTAAAAACAAATATGTACCAACAAGAAATTAGAAAATTCCATTTTTTAGGATAAACAAAAAAATGGAGACAAATTCAATATTGAAAGTAAAATATCAAATAACATAGTTTTATATAAACAAGTATTGTCAAAGGAAAATTAAACAGCAAATTGCGTTTCATTGGAAATATTTTCGTTCTCTATTTTAATTTATATTATTTTTTTTGGGTTGGAATAATCAATTTTCCAAATTGGGGCTTTTCCAATCAAATGGAAAATATTTAGTTTTTGAATTATTAATTTTAGTTTATGTTAATAAAATTTATAATTATTGTAAATAACTATTACATAATGGTTTTGCAATTCAAATTCACACTTTTGCAAATCAAATTCGCACTTTTGCAAATCAAATTAAATTGTTTGCTATTCAAATGCAACCAGTCGTAAATACTGAGTTGAAAAGTTTATTTTTTTAATAATATTAATTTCATTTTTGAAAAATACTTCTTCATTCGGGTTTATCAGTTGAAGAAAAAGTAATAAATGACTAGTCTTTCCAACTAGATTACGCACACCTTGCATCTTGCGGAGGCTTACACTATCCAAAATTAACCAAGCTTCTTCAATATTATTTTCTATCGTTAAACTAATTATTAATTTTGAATTTTTTAACATCAAATTATACTTTTTTTAATTAATATTATTAAAAAAGTAATGTTTTCAAAACATTATTATCTACTGTTGGTTTAATTTGATTTGGAAAAATGTGAATTTGATTTGGTAAAATGTGAATTTGAATTGCAAAACTGTGAATTTTAATTGGAAAATGGTGAATTTGTATTGCAAAAGGTTTAATTTGATTTGCAAAAATGTGAATTTGTTTGGCAAAAGTATGAATTTGAATTGCAAAAGTGTGAATTTGAATTGGAAAATGGTGAATTTGTATTGCAAAAGGTTTAATTTGATGTGCAAATATGTGAATTTGAATTGCAAAATGGTGAATTTGTATTGCAAAATGTTTAATTTGATTTGCAAAAGGTTAAATTTGAATTGCAAAAGATTGAATTCGGAGTGCAAACCTTGTTGTATACATTATTAAAAAAAACCACATAATTTTCTTTTGTAAATGATATTATTTATCTACGCTAATTGATATTACAAATCAAAATTTTGTTTGTCCTCAATATTTTTTTTGATTTTATGTCGATGAAGTCATATGGAACTCTTAAACAAATTTTCTCTAAAAAATTTTTTATTTCATTTTCAAATTAATGAATATGTATTATTATTGAGTTTATTGAAATTCTACTAGAAGGAATATAGAAATTCTATATTTTCGAGGACAGTAAATAAAATCATTGTTTAACTTTAATTTATAAAATATAATATTTACATAAATTTCAAATTTTTGTCATGATTTTTTATAATTGATTCTTTATTTTTGGTATGCCAAAATTTTATGTTAAATAAAATCATTTTATTTCAATATTATTCGTAATGCTTAGAAGTTTCTTGACATTAAATCATAAGTAAACATAATTTAGTTTTTTTTTTCATATTTGATCGATGGAAGTTTTGGAAATAAAAAAGAAAGTATTAGAATTGCTTTAGACTGAAGAAGAAAACTAAAATATGAAATTACAATACTGCATTCTAGTATATCTTTTTTTTACAGGACTAATGCATAGCAGACTGGCTACAAATTGAAATTTCTTTATATCGTAAAACAATGCTCCGAAATCAACAGAAATATTCTTTTAAAAGTAATATTTCGTTGAAATATTCAAGAGCTTTTAAAACTGAATGAATTACTAAAATAATGAACGGATCTACGCAATAAATTTAGTACAAAATTAGAAAATTTTTTTTTCATTTTGTATATAAATTTTAGTTCAAACTGTTTGATACGAATTACTAATTTACTGATGATTCATAATTTTAATTGAGAGTGTTTTTTTTTCCATGTTTTTATAAAATATCTTAATTGCTAATTTTAAAAATCATCATTTTGTAATTTTTTTTGTTTGTTATGAAAATGAAATTCTCAAATAATTGATGTCATTATAAACATAAAAAAAAATATTTTAATTTAAGTTTCGTATCAGTCTGAGACTTAAATGAGTTGATAACCAAAAAACTAGACATTACTAGTACATCTATGTTATATGAAAAAAAAAACACAAAATTATTATTGAAAATTTGATACAATTTATTTGTAATTCCGCTTTTTTATTTAACCATTAAAATTAGATTACTAAATTAATTAGCAAAAAAAAACCAAGTCTACTGGTTTACTGTATATAATTCTAGTATGGTACTCGCCGAAAACCGAACAAAATTTTTATACAAAAATGATTAAATAAATAATTTGTATTAAAAAAAAAAATTGGAAATAATTTCTGAAAAATTTCATCCAATCAAAAATTATTTATATAAAATCAAGATACTTAGATAAATTATTTTAATAAAAAATTTTTTTGCTGCTGTTAATTTTTTATTCCGAATTTGATCATCAGATGAATCATAATTTATTACGATAATACATACAAAAAAAAAACGCAAGATATATTTTTAAAATCTGAGAGATTTCTCAGAAATTAATTGGGTGATAAAGTAAAATTTTGTACATTGTAATCGAGAAAAAATAAATAAAGATACTTTCACTTGTCATAATCAAAATTAAAAAAAAAAAAATATTGTTTCATCATAAAATATTATGTGGGGGTAGAGTAAAGTTTCTTTTTGTAAATATTAAAAAAAAAAATCTTTTAGATATTTAATAACTCAAAATTATTTTAAACATATTTTCTTCATAAAAAAATTAAAAAATCTGTAAAAAATTAAATTGTGTAAATTTATTTAAAATACAATAACAGATACAGATATATGAAATTTTGAAAAACTCCCATAATAATGAGAAGAAAATCTACTATGATTTTGGTAGCAATAAATATAAATCTTATGAGTTTTTCATATGACCAAAAAAATGTAAATGTAATTTTTCAATGTCTAGACTTTTTTAGACATCAGGACTGGGGCAACATATAAAAAAAATTATGTTAAAGTGATGTCATCAGATTATATTTTATTTAAAATTGAAAGTAAAAATATTTTTGGAAAAGACTTTATTAAATTTTGGAATCGACTTTTTTGTAGAAATAAATTTCTGTAATAAAATAAAATTGAAAATTCTTTTAGGGTTGTTTGTCCCCTCCGAAAGAAAAAATTGTATTTTTCTAATTTGTCTGTGTTTCAAAAATTCTGTTGTTTTTTTTTCGATTTGTAGTTTCTATGTTAAACATATAACATTTCTATTGTAACTAAGGGTTTTTTACCCCTTTTGTACAGAATTTTGAGATAGAATATTCAAAAAAATAATATCGAGGACAAGTAGAACCAATTTTGTTTCTAGTTATCCTTTTAATGTTATTATTTCGGTATTAATAGTCTGTATAAGATTATTTTATGAATTCATTTGTGCGCTACTGTTGAAACTTTTTCGAGAAATACTTAATACCTAAATATCTCTCTCTTCTAAAGATTTACAATCATAATTGAAGGGATTAGTAGATTAAGATGTAAAGTGACATTTTATTTTAAATAAATCCCGTTTAAAATTGTTAGTTTGTCACAAATTCTACCGTTTTCGACCAGTACTTAACTTCTAAATACATCTTTTCTAAAGCAGCGTAAAACCTTCACTAAAAACATGATTTTTTTTTTTTAAATATGTATTTTAAAATTTTATATTTCCACTAAAATCTCATTTCATAACAAATGTCACTTAACAGCTTCATCTACTAAGTAAGCTCTTCAACTGTATGAACATTGAAAACTAAAACTTTTGTTAACTAAAACTTAAATTGATTGAGTTGATTGTTAATTGGAAAATTCATCAATTTTTTTCAAAATTCAATGAATCAATCAATATTTATAATTAAATTTTCAAATTATAAAAGAAAATTAAGTACAAATTTGAAAATTTGAAGAAAAAAAACTGAATGAATAGCTAGCTTTTCTTCAATTTTTCTTATATGATTTTGTCTGAATGTCATAGAAATTTTTTTTTTAATAAGAATATATCTTTAAAATCTTATTTAAAAAACATTAATAATTTATAATTTTTACAATGAAATTAAATTGTATTTACTTGAGAGAATCAAATCGTTTTTAGTTTCTTCAAAATGAAGCCAATCAAATAAAATGAATGTATTTTAAAAATAGAAAGAATGAAAAATGTGTACGAAAAAAAAAAATATAAACTCTGAAAAGAAATTTTTGATAGACCGATGACCCAAAACCAGAGAGAGAGAATAGACAATTTTTACAATTCAAAATAGAAGTTAATGGAATTTGGATTTTATCAAAAACTTTAACAGTAATCTGTCTTAAAAACAATTAATTCAAAGTTCAAATTTTTTTTTTATGAAATTAATTAATTAAAAACACAAAATTTGATTAGAATATAAAATTCAAATGTCTTTCTATTTTTGAACAAATAATTTAGTGATCAGACATACTCATAAATGATATTTGCAGCAAACGAGATTTAATTGCAATAAACAAACTATATTTGCAAGTACTGCACATTATTTCGCTCAAAAGTGTGTTTTTTTTTGTAAAAGAAACTTTTACTGCAAATGAAATTTATTTTCTTGTAATCTTTCAAACATTTGTAGTAAAAGAGTTAGGTTGCAGTAAACGCAAATTACATTTGCGTCAAAAGAATATTCGTTTAAGGTAAATTAACAAGTATTAGACAATTAATATATACATCAACTGTGAGAGATCATAATTTTGAGCATTCCTTTCCAGCAAAAGAAATTGTTTCGTAAGAGCTGCATTATCCTTAACTAATTATTAATTTTCCTCCAAAAGAAGTTTCGCACATACTCGCTTATTATGAGCCAGATAATTAAGTTGACTCATACTCAAGAAATGTTTGTTGACAAACAATTTAAACCACTCTAATTTAAGATAATCCAAGCCAAGATGTAATGGAGGCTATTGTCCTATGAAAGCTTATAATAATCAGAATGAAATAGTGTTACAATAAAAATTAAATGTAATAAAGTTACATGATTTTTATCCAAAACATTAATTATACTTTAATCAGTTTTATATAAGTGCCTGAATTGACTATATCTTTATTTTATGAATCAAGCAAAATACTACTCACAGTTAATGCCAATTAGCGAGACAACAAAAACTTTTTCATTAAACTTATATGATTCGGAAATTATAATAGGTTCAAATTACAAAAAAAGCAGATTATAATCTATCAAATAAAATGTTGATGGACGTTAATTTGTAGACTAATTTCTTAATTTAAACTTTAATGTAGGAAATAACTTTTATTTCTTTATAAAAAATTAAATCAATTTTTTTTTTATGTAATAACATAAGAATCTGAAAAAATTTCTAAATATTCATTATTAATAATTTTATAAATAAAATGATGGCCATGACCCTTCTAGAAACGAAAAGTTTTAAAACTTTTTCCATTAATAAATAATATAAATTTATAATGAAAAAAATGTAAAAACTAATTTTAGAAAAATTATTAAGGAGAAAAAATTATGTTCATATTCGTTCTTCTATTTTGGTACGTGGACTTTTTTTCTGTATAACATGGAGAATTATTACCCTAATAGTTTGCAAAAAGTAAAAATTTAAATCTGATATTATATTCGTCATCATTTTCCAAAATAAAATCCGACAAAAAATTACTTTTAGAATTCTGCAACAAAAAAAAAATTATGTAGTAAACTAGAAGAACAACAGCAAATATTAAAACAAATTAGCGCGTAAAAATTATATCTTCAAAGTGTAATGAACTTTGGATGTAGAATTAAAAAAAAAAAATACCATTCCATATCTTCTCTATATAATCACTATTTTTATACCACATCAGTCTACCATAATATGAAACAAAAAAAAACATTATCATCAGATTTTGCTGTTTGTAGCTTTTTACTGTATTTGCTTGCTTGGAATAGCATAAATTTTGTATTTATTTCAGAGTTTGAATTTTTGTTTTTTGAAGTATTTTTATAACATTATTTCCATTAAAATGGAAAGAAATGAAAGAAAACAAAAAAAATTATATATACTTGATTTAATTTATTAAATACATACTTTATGATACCATGCTAAATTGAGTGCCACAAAAATTTAAATTGAAAAATTATGAAATAGAACAAATTATTTCAAAATTTGAATAAAATTTACTTAAATGCTGTTACAAATGAATCCAAATATCATTTATGTAAATATTGATTATTGAGATTTATAAGTGATAATTTGTTGCATAAAAGGATTAGCCTCCACATCTAAATTGTTACTATAATTTTATGCTGAAAAAAAAATTGTAGTAACAATTTAGATGTGGAGGCTAAATCCTTTTATGCAAGAAAGTATCCATATTTTCCTATTTTTGGAATACATATATGTAAGTTCCATTTTTTCCTTCAGTCTCTATTTTTTTGAACACTAAAAAGATCTGTGAGTCTGGATGGGTGGGTCTCTCTCTCTCAGAAAATATTGAATTTGCTAATTCTCTTTTAGGGCAAATTCTACAAAACTTGTCGAGTTAATAAGATCAATTCGAACAGATGTTAGGCGTTGTACTGAATATTATTCTATTTTGAAAATTGAAATTTTTCTATTTTTGGTAGACAAATGGAAGGACAACCCTCAGTTCTCAATACACATTATGCAAAACTGGTTAAAAATAATATCTTATCGTTTAGTATAGTTATTATTTTATTTCAGCTTTGACTTATTACATCAAATCCTACACTTGGTATGGACCACCCAGTTTAAAAAATTCATTTAAAGATCTTCAAATATTTCTAAATTATAAACAAAGAAAATTATGATGAATTTAACTCAATTAAAAAATTTATTACCCAGTAAAAATGAACTAGGAAAAAAAAAAGATATATAAGAATAAAATGGCTTCATCATCATCATTTAGGCTAATTAAATGAAATTATGTTGCACCAATTAAATAAAACTTATTTAGGTATTAAGCAATTATTATATTTTTATATTATTATATGAGATAAGAGGAATAATTCTTTTACTCAGTAAGATTTCAATTATTAAAATTTTATAGTTTTTCAATTAAATTATCTGTTTTTTTCCCGATCATTTTTGCCCAAACTAATTATTTTCTGTTTCTAGACATTCCATTGCAACTTAATTTTACAAGTTCATATTGAATTTTTCATTACTAATTAGATTTTCATTACTAATTAGATTTGGTGGCGGTCGTAGGATAAAAATTTACAATTGAATTAAATTGACAATTAAGTCCATCATTCCACTGTACTAGTAATTGAAACTTGTGTAATCATTCCGATTGTAATAATATTAAAATTATTTATCTTGTGGAAAATGCAAGTTAACTAGAAATTATGGAAGTATTTCTAGTGTTTAAAATTAAAAAGCACCTGTTATGCTTGTAATACAATTAGTAATTTATATAATATAACCGATGGCGGTGACAAAACATAATTATATTCTCATTATAAAATATTTTAATGATGTTAAATATTTATTTTGCTAAATATGTTTATTTTTTTTTTTATATATTTAATTCAAAGTTCTGTGAATTGAATAAAAAAACTTTAAGAGCTTAAGTAGATTTAAAAATGCATTTTATGCTAAATTTTATGTTGAAAAGAAAATAAAATACACAACATAAAATGTTATTGTTAATATCGTAGATAATTTGACCTAGAAATATTCAAATAAAATTAATTTTATTGAAACTATTATACACTAAAATATCTGTAATAACAAATTACATTAAATATTCAAAATAAACTAAAATTCCATTAATAATTGTAATTTAATTTATTATTTCACAAAAAAAAAAACATATAGATACTTTCATCATGCTAACATTTTATAATGGTGAATATTTCCCCCATTGTGTATAATAGTACAAAAAAGGTTCTGATGGTAACTGGGACGGATACATAATGAAACTTGTTACTCTTTTTTATATTACTATTTTTTTTAGCTAGCATTTAGCTAGCTAGAAGATATAAAAAATATATACAATTGAAAATTTTTACACGAATACGAAAATATTTTTAAAATAGAATTTCCTGATGACGGAACGAATTTACATTTCATGTTGGTTTCTTACTCGGGTATGAAATTTTTTTTTTACTACTACGGAAGACAATAATTTGGAAATAAAAAATTTATTTCTTGAATTTTAGATTCTTGAAAATAGAAATACGAGTATATTATAGTACATAGTAGAAAATGTTAGTCATAATTTTATGTGAAAGTTTTTAATAAAAAATAAAAAAATTAGAGTAAAGAAAAGCACACCTGAGATTCAGTAATTTGGTATAATAAAACATAATTTTTCACAATTAAATTGTTATAGATATATTTGCGAAATATGCTCAATGACTTCTATACATTTTAAAGTACAAAAATTTAATTATCAATCTAGAAAATTTGGCTTACAAATCGTATTTTTTTAAAAAACCAAAGAAGTTTTTTTTTTACATCTTTGAAAATTCGAAAATCAGTACATTTTAATTGTAAAAATTATGTTAATTAAAATAAAGTTTTTTTTAGATTAATATTCATATTTGTTTGTAGCATAA
Source organism: Empis livida (assembly GCA_963932195.1). Taxonomy (NCBI): domain Eukaryota; kingdom Metazoa; phylum Arthropoda; class Insecta; order Diptera; family Empididae; genus Empis; species Empis livida. The sequence continues at coordinate 12,841,620 of OZ010646.1, read as the reverse complement.
AAAATTACCGAGTTATGTACTTTCGAAAAAAGACTAATGATTTTTTTAAGAAAAATTTTTTTAAAAATATTTTCCACAAATTTTTGTTGTTGCAAATCGAAAATTTCCATATTTTTGATATCACTCTACAAATGACATTTCATAACATTATCCTTTTCACTTCGCAGTCCATATAGAAAAGACGTCGTTTATCCTGGAGTAAACTTTCTTCTCATAATTTGATATTCATATGAAATACGCCGATAATACCACTTGTTTCGAACATTCGTAAAACACTCAGGGATATAAAAGAGCGGATTCATGATTCGGAAATCGAATCACCGCTCGAATCATAGAAGAAAAATAATGTGTCCGCTCAAAATTTGAGTTGAGCGCCGATTCGATTCGAAATTTGATTTTTCCGAAATATTTTTCCAAAGCACATATTTCGGTATTCTTTTGAAATACCCAAGTATAGTATGACTTGTTTTGAACTTTTTCAAAACACATATATGTAGTTCGAAATTCTTCAAATTGCTTAAAACTCGATTAATATCTAAACAGTCAAAACTGATTAAGATATTAAAGTATTTATTTGTCAAATAAAATCAATTACAAATAGAAAATAATTATTTTTATTAAAAAAAAAAATAAAAACGCTTTAAAGAAATCATTAATAATAATAAAAACCTGTGAGTCAGAAAACTAATATGGGCAACATTAACGATAAAACGCGCAATCCCCATTTATGATTTTATAATAGATTATAAAAAAAAAAATACTTGCAAAACAAAAAGCGGTTAAGTAAATTTTTATTATTTTTTTGCAACAAAAAAAAAAATTGTGAGGAAACACCTCTCTTATTATTATTAATTTAAAGCTATTATAAAACGTTCGCGAATATTATTTATTTAGGTGAAATTAAGCATACACATATTTTCGTAAAAAAAAATTAGGGTCAGAAATGGTAAATATTATTTTTTTTTGTATTGGATTTTATTGCTGATGGTAAAATGAATCATCACAAATAAAAAATGATATAATTTAAAGTAAATTATCTTAAGATTTAATTTAAAAAATTTAATAACTACAAATTATAAAATTTATGTTATACAAAAACTTTTAAATATATAATCCATAGCAAACATGATACGACACACCTAAATGTTAAGACCTTTTTATTTTTCATTTTTGCAATCTAATTTTCTTACCCAGGCGTCATTTTATAAATTAGACCAAATATAGAGAAACACTAAATTTCCATTTCACCCTCAAACCAAAATAATATTTAAAATATTTTAAAGATTATCTTTTCTATATTTATGTATTTTTTTTTTACCTCCATAATTGGAAAGGAAATAAACGTGTAATGTGTTTCAATTTCAATTTATTTTTTTTTATATCTCGTATTTAATATGATTTTACACAGGAAAGGCTGATCAACTTGTCTGTCTTGAAAATAATGATTGGTTTTTTTTTCTACTCTAAAATCATAAAAATATTTACATAATCAATATTAAATTTTTTTTTTCAAAACCACATTTTGTGTTTTTTAGATTCTTTGGAAATTTTTTTATTGGGTAATTTTTATTTTCTAGCCAAAACTATTTTCATTGAAATGGAAAATTATTTTTTCAATCATTTATTAAAATATATAATATTTATATTATTTTTAAGTAATGAATATTTTGCAATTTATCATTTCAATTGAATGAAATAAACCCTTGCATTAAATTTGGATCTGTTTTTCGAAATATATTATCATTTGCTTGTTAATGTTACAGAATCATCTAAATTCTAGAGTGTAAACCCGACTCAGTAATGGTTTTTACTTCTGTATCTCAAGAAAAAAGTTTCGCTTCATTTATGAAAATGAAATTTTAAAAAATATTTCAGTCTAGCTAAAAAATATTTAACCGAATTTTCACGTAAACTAACTAGATAATACCTTAGTAGAATTATACTATGCTGTGGGTTTTGGTTTTGATTTTTTTCGGAAGAATCTATGCCGTCAACTTTAAATGAGTACCATTAATCCAGTTTTAAGATTAGGAAAAATGTAAACCCCTAAAGCTATTTCCTAAAAACAAATATCTCACTAAAAAACCGATAGCTTGTTGCAAATAAAGTTTCTTCACTAGGTTAGGTTTACAAAAGATAGAGCAGCCGATGACCGCCACACGATACGAGATTTCGATGGATTCATTATGGTTACTTCGTACGCTTCGTCAAAAAGAAACAATTTTTAAACAAACAAAAACCATTTTAGTCACTAAAATACGGAAGAGTTTCATACTCCATGGCGAATCGAGCACTGGATCTTCAAGAATATAACTGTACGAGTACCTGAATCGCGTTAAGCTGTCGGATTCGCAAACCAGTTGTTTTCTATGTTTTCGACTCCACAGCAATTCTTCATTATAAAGAAATATAGTGTTGGGAATACTGCAGGCTTTTACAGACTGCAACGTTGTAAAGAAGGATGAGAAGACTAGGCAGTAGCAAAAATTAATCAATAAATTTAGTATAGTTGGATCTAGAAATTCATGAAATTCATAAAATAGTATTCTTCGCTGAAACATTTTAGATATTCGCTCTAAGCGTCATATAGTCAATAAAATCTTTGAATTTTTATAGATATTTTACAAAACTAATTAAAACAAATGAATACCAATTTAATTTCTGCAAATTATGCTAATGTACAAAAAAAAAACACAATTTCGTGCACTCAAACTTTTTAATTTAAATCATTTTAAAAATTTATAATTTTCTCCTTCTCAAAAAGTCACAGCTGATTGCATCATTTTCTCTCTAATTACTAATTAACCAATAATTTGTTTTATTTTAAAACAAAACACATAGTATTATATTTTAATGCTAAATTGTAATAAACACTTTTTAAATTTTATTTTTAACCAAAAACGTAAATTCATGAAAATCTTTCTTTTTTTTAATAATGTTCATAAAATGAAAATTTTCCGCACCTCAAAAAAAAAAAGTGTTTTAGTAATTTTCCAAGAAAATCTTTATTGAGTCACATATTTTCATGTAAAACTACTATAACTACTAACTGCTAAAAAAAAAGCACTTATTTTAATTTGACCTTTGCAAAATAACATAAAATTGAACCACAGCAAAAACAAAAAAAAGTGGTAAAGGTACAAACTAAAAAATTATTTTTAATTTAGAAAAAATTACATCCATGACTTTTATGTTTTTGTTACAATTTTTGTATCTTTTTTAATAAAAAATTAGAAAAAAGAAAATACTGTATTTTTTCTACTCATTTTTTTTTTTTCTAAGCATTTAATTCGATTAAATCGCATGAGCCAGAAACCATGAAAACCATGACTTTAATTAATTTTTTTTTTATTATTTTACATTTAAAGAGCAGAAAAAAATAAAAAAAATTAATCAAAAATATAGCCATATTAAAAGAGGTAATACTATATAAGACATCAAAGTGGACCAACCTTTCTTTTTACACGATTTTACTTATATTAAAAAAAAAAAAAACACAATCAGCGTCGCAAAATTTTTTTTAGAAAAAAAACAAAGAACTATCCAATAGCTTCATATTTATGGGAATTATTAGGTGCTGAATGTTATGTACACTCTCTAAGTGATTATAAAAATTAATTTTAGTGTCCATTAACCATGTTAAATTTGAAATTTAGGGCGAGTTCATATTTGTTCATATAATACTCAAAAGACAGGCAGTAATGCGGTTGTTTCGTTAATTTTTTTTTTTGGGAGTATGGATCAAAAGTATGATTGTAGCGCGTATCTGAAGTCTGAAGTGGCAATTAGGTAGAGAATAAAATTTACTACTGGAAAAATGTAGTGTAAATGTATATATTTTAATTTTATCCTTGCACAGATTTCATTATTTTTCATTTTATGGAACTACTTCGCCTTATTCTACTATTTAAGGTCATAAAAAGCAGGCTTAGTGAGTGTTGGAAAAAAAAAAACAGTTTTTCCAGAGAAAACTGTGGGATTCGAAAATGTAGCAAATTTAACATTAATAGATATCCTTAGATTGATTATGAGCATAGAATAGATTTAGTAGAATGGGAATCAGACTTTATTAGAATTAGTAGTCTATTTTCGATGCCGGAGAATTAAATGACCGAATATTAAACTTCTACTTTACTCAACTCAATCCATTCAACTGAAAGTCTTCGGTAGATTTTGGAAAAATTGTAATTTTTGCCATAAAAAGTATTAGATTTGTATTTCAATTTTTAATTAACTTATAGTTTTTACAGAAACAGAAAATCCAGACAGTCAAAAACGCTAACAAAATACATAGTTTTTTTTTGAAAAGCCTTAAAAATATCGACAAAAATATCTACAAAACAAATAAGAAATAATGCTTCTTTTGATTTTTACTATTTTGCTACAGAAAAATAATAAAGGATATTGCAGAAAAAAAAATATGTATATTCATGATGAGCTGGTATTGTAATGTTTACCAGCATAATTACATTAGGGAAATTGAAATTTTTTTTCCAAATATAATTATAATAAATATATTTTTTTTTGTAGGATAGTTTTTCTTTTCATTTTACTTAAGGGAATGTAACTTGAGAAGTCTAGACAATATAGAAGCTGATGAAATAATCAATTTTTGCCCAGGTAAATCGCCAACAAAAATTCTTAACCATAAAAGTAAAAAATTACCAACGAATTACAATAAATAATAAAATAAAAAAATAATTATGGTAAAATAAGAAAATGGAAAAACTGCACCCACTACATTTTACAGTATTTTGTTATATACCGTTGGTTAATTATAATGTTATGTGAAATTATTTAAAACATAATTTTCCATAAAACATAAAGAGAAATGAATAGAACGATAAAAATTATGCATTTTTAAATAGTATGTATTTTAAGTGAAAGATTTTCTTGGGAAAAATACTGGAGGGCATAAAAAATCATTTTAAATTATCTTAATTGGATAATATTTCTAATCAATAATATTATTTTTAATTGAATTAAGTATTTAATTTTAATTAAAAGCAGTTTTTTTGCATTCTGGGGTAACCCAAACGCTAAATTATAAACCCACGCTTAGACTATACACAGGTATAGTCACGGGGCATTTACTTTTGCGTAAACATGCCTCGAGGTTAGGAAACCCGTTGTAGAGGTTGTGCAGAGGATGATGAAACCGTAGAGCATTGCTTCTGTCATTGTCTCCAGCTGTTTATAATAAAAGAATTCTATGGTTTTTACTTCGGAGAAAGCTTAAACACAATAAGCAGAGAAAAACCTGCCAAATTTGTTAAATTCGTTATGGAAGAGAGATGGCACGATTCGTGGGTAACATAGTAGTAAACGTTTCGTAAGGAGGTACGACGGACTATTAGGTCTAGGTACGCGGACCGGCCGCTCCGGTCCTCCCTTCTCAAACCAACCAACCAACCAAAAGCAGATTTTTATTTTATTTTGAAATTTATAACAAATGTCGTTTTAATTGGTCAACATTGTATCTTCAGATTAATTTTAGGGTAAAATTTTAGGATTCGATTAAATTATTTAGAATTTCTGACTGTACATATTATCCAATTAAATATAAATTATTTAGAATCAATTGGAAGAAAAAATATGAACGTTTTTAAGATGTTGTTATGCTTATGTTAAGGTCACGTAAAAAGTGGTTTTATTAAAATAATTAATGAATTCAATAAAATTAACTAATAAATTGAACCAAAAACTTATTTAAGGTTACAATTACACAAGTTATTTTATTTATATTAAATATTCAGTCCGGTAATGTGGAAATAAATTTAAGGATTAAATAATTTCTCTTTTTTATTAGTATCCTTTTTTTGGGTTATAATAAATAGCAGTGATTGTTAGTTGTAAATTAAATTCTTTTTCAGTGAACTTATAAGAAGAAAATATCGGTAATAATATAGGAAAATTTATGGATGACATTTAAAAGAAATATTAATTTTCACAAAAAAAGTACTTTAACTCCTCTGTCAATTTTATTTGAAATAATTAATAATATTTTTCTTGAAATTTTCAATTTCTATTTTAGCTCTTAGAATGACAAGGCTATCAGTAACCGAATAAAATTAAATTATTATAAAAATTTGCAGAAGAATCCAATTAATTTCTTTAACAAATTTTTAGATACGATATATCTAACTAGTTACTAGTTATCTTCCATTCTTGATTTTTTATTAAAACAAATTACATATTATTTAAATTCATAATTTCTACATATTTAAATTAACCATTATTTTAATTAATTTTTGTAAACGGAAATTTAATATTAAATTATTTTGCCCCTCCAATTAACTAATTAACAATTTTTACGAAAATATATCATAATTAGAAAAAGGAGTGGTTTCCGTATTTTATATTTATTTTAACTTGGACTTTTCCGAAATTACAAGAAAATCGTTTTATTTAAATTGGAAAATTTTTATTATATTATTTCTAATTTATTTATTTAATTAAAATTTCAATGCTTTCATATCTTGTAAATATATTTTATGTACTGATAAGTATAAATTTACAATAATTTCATGATATTCTAGAAAAATTTTATTTTACATAATTATTATGGTTCATAGATCATTGACCCAAGTTATTTTTATTATACAAAAATATCTTTATGCATTTTTAGATTTTAATATTTATAGTAAAGTAGTATAAATATTTACAAAAAGATTTTCTTTGATATTATAAGTAAAAGAACAAGGATTAAAATAATAATTTTAGTTATAATTTCAATACAAAATTAAATGTAGATAGAAAATTTAAATATATGTATTTTATAAAAAAAAAAATATATTCGATTTTACAAAATTGAATAATCCTTTTTCAAGTATTGGTACTTAAATAAAATTATTAAACTAACCAAATTATCCATGTTATTTTGTTTAAAAATAAAAATAAATCTAACGAATTATTACAAATTTTACTTTAAAAAAAGTATTGAGTATCTATTTTTAATCCAATTAAAAAACTCAGAAGGAAAACTTTATTTTATTCAATTTACATTAACATTTGTGAATTGAAAGTCCACTTTAGAAAATATAAATAAGTACATATATTCATAAAAATATACAAATTGTAGAAAAAGGGTTAAAAAATTAACTAAAAAATTCTACCCTGAAAATGAAATATAATATATTTTTCCATTTTTAATACTACATAAAAAAAAGGAAAAACTTGTGAATGGATTTAATTTTGAAATTGTTTTTCCATATTTTCACATAAATTATTATATGTTTTTGCAAAATAGTATTCCATTCCGTTTTATGAAATACATATTTCAATTTTATTAAGAAAAATATATTAATTTTTACTTAGTAGAAATTGTAAAAAATGAAAAGGGAGCAAAAACTTCCTAAAAAGTAATTTTCCAAAAAAAAATATATAATTTATATTTTTATAATTTAATAAATATATTTTTCATCTAGAGATTATAGATAATAATTGGTTAACTAAAGTTCAAAAAAATTACAGGACTATTACTTTTAAGTCTACGGTTTATAACTAGAATACTCTGTGAGATATTAATGCAATTTAAAAAATATTGAAAATTATATTGATACTACAGTATTTTGATTAATCACCAGAATGTTGCAAAATTTATAAAAGCACAAAGAATCAGATGGCTTGTACACGTATCCAGAATGCAAAAAGATAGAACGGTTAAAGTAACCGGAATATAACCGAAGACGTGGCAGGCACACCTAGAAAAAGGTGGCTAGAATCACTAGTAGAAGACCTTAGAAAAGTAGAAAATTGGTGGCAGTTGGCGAAGGAAAGGGATAGATAGAGCAAAATTGTTGAAGAAGCAATGGCTCACCAATGGCTGTAATAGCAGAGAAGAAGAAGACAGTATATTGATCAAGAAGCTTTATAAACCAAATTAAAGTTCATTATTTGTAGATTAAAAAAAATATTTTTAGTTTGACCAAAAACAGAGGTTTTGTAGCGAAAACAGTGGTTTTGTAGCTTACAGAATGGCTTTTTTAGTATTTTTCACGAGCAATTTTCAATGTTTTTCAAAAAATTTTAAGCGTGACTCATTGGTAATTAAATTCCCCTTTGATTGATACGAAATTTGTATACATTTGGGAAATTTTATTTCCAATAACAAAAAATCACAGATGGTTAGTTACTATCAATTTTTATAGATTTGAATTTGTGTGTTTTTTTTTATACTCCAGCAGATTACAAACAAAATAGTAATTTTTATCAAGATCTTAACTAATATAACCACATTTATGTACAATTTTAATGTGATTCGTAAATATTGTTAATAAGTCAATCGATCCAACAATCGCTCTCCACCATGGTGACTTTATATTTAAGACTTTTTCTGTGACATTATGAATACACTAAACCAGATACTTACTTTGCCAATAATTATAATATATCACCGGAAAAAAAATAACTACAAATGTATATTTCCGAAAAATTGATAGAGTCATAACTAGTATATTTAGTTAGTATAATAAAATTCAGATAATAAATAATATAATTAAAAACAAAAAAAATATCGAAATTAAAAAATCAAACCGTATAAATATTGCATTCGGATCAATTGCCACGCCTTAATACTAATTATGATTTTAGAGTGCATAAAAATATCTCTTAGAATTTCAGACATGAAAACATAAAGAAAGCAGAATAAAAAAGCAGCAGCAGTAAAAATTTATTTTAATTACATTTAATACCGAAAATATTTAATCTTCATCGGTTGAATTAATTTCTGATTGAGTGAAATGCTTTTTTTTATTATTATTATTATTATTTTATTATGTTATCATCTAAAAGCATAGAATTAAAAAATAAAAAACCTTCGGTATTTTTTTTTTTAGCATGAATAAAATTATAATAAAATAAAAATATACTTTTAAATAAAATGTTTCAATTGGTGCGCGGGTATAAAAAAAAAACACGTTAGTTTATGTTTCGCTTTTAAAATATTAATTATAATTCGGTATGCACAATGCACACAGAAATCACAAAAATAAAAAAAAAATTGTGGATAATTGGAAATTATAATTTATTTATTTTTGGTTTAAAATTTCCATTCTTGCAAGACAAAATTCATAAAAAAGAAAAAAACTGTAGGAAAACATAAGAAAATATCTTCACTGTAAAACTAATTTAAAAAGAAAATCTTTAGTGGTTTTTTGTGGCTCGTAATTACGTCAACAGATGTAGTGGTATAATGTAATAATTGTCCTATTACTTTTATCAAATTTTTGAATTTTAACACTCTAACTGTCACGACATTTTTAAGCCTTTTTTCGAATATTTAGTTGTCTGGCAAAAAAGGCTGACAATTTTGTAAAATACAATTTTTGTAAAATACAAAATTATTTTGTCAGACACTTCGACCTGACAAGGAGCTATTCAAAATTTGCCTTGTCAGACATCCTTACAAACATATTTTAATACATTTGAAAGTCTGGCGGGCATTATATAGACAAATTAAGAAAAATTTTGAAGCTGGAGCCGGAAAATTTCTGATTTTTAAAAGGTATCTAAAAATGGACAACAAAAACATTTTTGCGGTTGCAGCGAATATTTTAATAATTTTCATTGTGGCCGTTGTTTACAGTTAGGGGTCAGACCTTTTTGACTGATGTGGCAGTTAGAGTGTTAATAAAAAAAATTTTTTTGCTTAAATCCAACGTAAATATACAATAAAACATAATTCGAACGTCTCTTCTAGGTTCAGTTCAATTTTACTCTGATTACAACAGAAATTAAAGTGGAATTCAAATTAGCAATTTTAATACATATTTAATAATTTGTTGCGTTAAAACAGAGTAAGTAATTATGTTAAGAAGCTTTCCGTAAAATTTCAGATATTTAATTAGTTGTATATGACTTAACCAAAGTTAATTTTAATTTATCACTGTTTTAAAAAAAGAATTAAACAGCGAAAAGAAATATTGAGTTTCAGCAGAGAGCATAATAACTAATTTATGATTTTCCAATTTTCTCGATTATTTGATGTAAATAATAATGTGTGCAATACATTTTAAATACCAAATAAAAGACCTTTATTTCTAGAATAATAATTTAACAGAAATATGAATGTTTTTTCAATAACATATTAGTTTTGGAGATTCCGAAAGTCTTTTTCTAGAACTTATCTTCTATATTTTAATTTTTTTTCCATACCTCGACTAATTTTTATTATTTAAAATAAAAAATAAGATTTGGATAAAAACTACTGTTTTACTATTTTTGCTAATTGTGTAACATATTTGCATAAAATAGCTAACATATTTGCTTACTTAAAAACACTGAAATTAACCCAAAAATTAAATTTTCCAAAATCCATATAAATTTGCTATTAATTGACGGGGAATTTAAATGGATACTGATTCCAAATAACTTCATTTAAAGATTGTCTGAAAAGTATTAAAAAAATTAGCAAAAAAATTATAAATTTTAAAAGACAGAAGATGTTTTCGCAATTTCCAAAAATTCCTGAAAAACATGAAAATAATTGAAGAGGTTAGACGTTAGAGGATAATGCTATTAAGTGACATGTTTACAATTTTTAGTAAATTATATTTAAAGTTTTTTAATGTCATTTTTATTACATTGAAATACAAAGTTCATTTAAATCTGAGAATGATGTAGAAATATATTTTATTTTATTAAATTCATGATTTCATAAAGTGTTAAAATTATACAAGAAGGTACTAAAATGTATTTGATTTTGTTTTCATTTTCTGATGGAGCAATTGCAATTAGGTTTTTATGAAATTTTAGGAAATCTTTATTTAGGGTTTTATAGAACCACTGATGTTCAGAGGGGATGCATTTAAGTTCACGCTTAAAGTTCACGCTTAAAGTCACGCTTAAAGTTCCTAGTTTGCTGCAAGTACTAAACATTTGCTTCTCAAAAGTTTTCAATACCTTTGTTTAAAAATATATGTTTTCTAAAGGTAGAAACCACCATAACTAAAAACGTATTTTAATATGCATTTAAAACCTGTATGTTCATAACAACTTCTCATTTTCCAGAAACGTCACTTAAACCCTTTATCCTTTTCAAGTATTTTTAACTTTTGAAGTAAATTATCTAGGAAACTAAATTGATTTTCCAAAACTGAATACCTTCTCAATGAAAAACTTCTTTAAATATTGCGATAATAGTATTAAATGAGAATACTTAACCCCTTTATCCACATATAATAGCTGCAACTATTGATATAAATTTACAGAATATTTTAAGTGATTATAACACCTTCGTCCACAAACCAAATCAATTAGCGTCAAATAGTTAATACGTTTTGTTTATAAAAGACATAGACATTTAATTATTTTTCAAAAATGATAATAATTTAGAATTTTTTTAAAATATCACTTAACCTCTTCAAATTTCTGATCAATAAGTTTTATCTTTTATACTTTTATAACAAATTAATGCTTTTGTAGAATAATAATTAATAGGCAAATTAATAATTCATTTTTCAAGAGCTTTTTATGTTTCTATGGTTCAACCAAATTGAAATATTTTTTTTTGGTAAAAATTGTAATTGTAGCAATGATACTAAATTAGTCAAACAATGGAAACTATGATAGTTTAAAACATATTAATCTTGATCAATACACACATATTTCATAATTATTTATGAAATCATAATTAAACTAATTAAAAAGTACAAATATAAAAAATTAAAAGAAAAAAAAACTATCAAATGTTTTTTTTTTTTTATTACAAAAAAATTATGTTTTCCATTAATTTCCAGATTTGTATTATGTTAAATGACTGTAAAATTATGTTAAAAAACAAAAAAAAAAAATTTCAAAATAAATGAAATAATTTTTCTAAAAAAAGAATTGTATATTTTTTTCGGTTTAAAATAATTTACAGCTATTGCGATGATGATGATTTTTCCCTGACAAAATTCATAATTTTTATAAAAAAAAAAAAAATTATTCACTGAACCAAAATATACAAAGTTAAGATACGAAATAAATGCAAACAAAAAAAAAATGTTAATGTTAAAATGTTAGTGTACTTATAATAATCAACCACACTGTAAAATATATTTGAAATTTTTTAATTTTTTTTGGAAGGGGAAATGAATTTAGTCATTAAATTTGGTTTTTTTAAAACAAAAAAAAAACATATTGCAAAAATATTATTTTTAGTTTATTTTTAAAACTAAAAATACTAAAAAAAAAAACACGATCATAAAAAACAATATAAAAAACTGACAAAAAAAAGATATTGCGAAGAATTATTTAGAAAAGAAGATTGGAGGTCGATGAAAATTTTTTTTTATTTTTCTGAATTTCGAAATTTCGAATTTATATCATCATCATCATTGAATGATATAAAATAATTTGATTATAACAATAAATAATTTGGAGCTGGAAGGAAGAGTAAAACTGCTAAAGGGGGTTTAAAAATAAATTTATATTTTTTTTTATTGTATATTAGTGTTGTGATAAACAAAATATATTCACACAAAAAATATTAAGTGTGAAACGTGCAAATGAGAATGAAAAAATACAAAATAAACCACAATTTTAACAAGAATATGAAGAAATGGTTCTCTTTTCTTTGTTCTGTTTTTGTATGGATAAAATATTTTATTTTAGCCGGTAAATAATGTCATGATGACAAGTAGAAAGTTTAAATTAAAAGCATAAAAATAAATATTAATAAAGCTAAACATTAAACAACTAAAAAAAAATTGTACTTTTAGATTTTGCAAAACCATAAAAAATCTGTTTAAAAAGGTCGTTGGAACTGAATGATTTAAAAACTTTTTTCATTTCTTTTTTTTGCTTAATTTGGCTCGTTTAATTTTTTTTTTTAATACAATTTGGACCGTTCAGCATTATGATTTTCAAATGGATTAGATTACTTTCAATATTCCCAAAATTTTGATTCATTTTAATCATTTTTAAAAATGTTATCTTAATCTTTAGCAAGTAGTTCAATTGCGCGAGTAGATCTATGGTCATCGCTTGTCTAAAAAACAGGCATTTAGAAACATTCTATTAGAATTATGAGAGTGATTGCATTCCGAAGTAGAACTTTATTTATAGACAACAAAAAAATATTCATTCAAATTCCTCAAAATATGATTTAAAATATGTTATTTCGTACTTTAAAAAGTAAATTAAATTCAAATAAGCAATTATATTTCATTTGTCATAAGTAACTATTTTATATTACCGAAAAAAATCTATAATATTAATTTAAGCTTTTAAGTCAGATCGGCTTTCATACTAAACTAAGCTCTGGTACCAATTTTGATCTAAGTTTATTCAGCTTTAATAAAATACCAGTCATAATATTAGAATATAATCTAATTTAAGATTATTGCAAAAAATTGTTACGGTTAAGGCCATCTACTAACAAGAATGACTCACAAATAAAAAGCCATTAATTTGTTCCAATTAAAAATATCTTCACTATAAAGAAACAAAATTCGGAATATACCACGGTACATCCACAGATATTGAAACACTGTAACTTACAATTGAGGATTCCACTTTTTTACAATTTTAAATATATATTTGAAAAGAGTGTCATAAATTAAATAGTGGCTTTTTGGAAGAGAGTTGAACCAGAACTTGTTCTCTTTTTTTTTTTTTAATTTTTTTTAAAATGATTGCATAACAAAAACTATTTCACAATATAGTATCTGGTCAAAAAATAATTATCGAAATTTTACAGACAACAAACGACGAAAACATTTAAAATAACAAAATTAAAAAAAAAAATTTTTTTTTTTAACAATACAAGGAAATTAAGAAATTTTTAAAAGAAATTTTGTTGGAAAATAGCACAAGAAAAACGCCCTACTTTGTTTTTCAAATAAATAAAATAAAAAAAGTTTTGTTAAAAAAAATTTAGATTGTATTTTTTTCTACTGTGTTAATTCACGCGGATCTGGAAATTTTTCAATTATGTTTCCTTTTACATTATCTAAAAAATTTATGTTTAAAATTTATGTTTCAGTGCAAAAATAAGACTAACAGCAGCAACAAGAAACTATCTTTAAAACTTTCAATGATTAATTGTTTTATATACAAAAAAAAAAGATTGTTAAAGAAATTTTTTTTTTTTTTGACTGGAAGTCATTAAAGTTCATTTTCACATAAAGTTTACGAAAATATTTGAATTATTTATTTCTGGATTAATATTCTCACGTAAAATATGAAATAATATTCAACATAATAAGCATAAAATGAGAAAAAACATATTAATCTGTAAAATGCAGATAATGAGATGTATTTGTAGTTTTTAATCCTAATCTTGATTAAATAAATCAGAAAACTTTGAACAGCAATGAATTCACAAAGGTATACGAATTTTCTAAAAATGTAGAAGATGAATTCACAAAGGAATATAAATTTTCTAAAAAATGTATTTCATAAAGATATATGTATTTGGTATTTTCCTTGTAATATGTACATATTATATTAATTTTAGTTTAAATATAATATTAGTTTAGAAATTATGTTTTTGTAGTTGTAAATATTCTCCTAAAACATATTCCACCTTGTGGAATAATAATATATATTTATGACTATCTAATTATATTATTTCATATAATCATGTAAAATACTCTTAAGGTTTTACATAAAATTGCCAATAAATTTGTCAATAATTTTCAATATCGAATTTAATTTATTCACCTCTCTGAAGGAAACAATTTAATTAATATCCATATATTGCAACATTGCAAAATACGTACATAACATATACATTAAATATGACCTCATACAAAAAGCATTTCATAGAGGTACGTAAAAATTTGCCATAAGTGTTAAATATAGTCCAACAACGCCCGAGAATTTAATCGTCAATTTCGTCAACGAATTTTATATTTTGCAGAACTACTGAATTTATACATAAAAAAAAAGTGCGGGTGTAAAAAAAAAATCGAAATTATTTCTGTGACTGTGAGATCCCCAACTATCTAAAAAATAAAAAAAAATAAAGTGCATTTGCTCCTGCAAAGTGCACATATACATACACATTTGAAAAAAAAATTAATTTTTTTTTATAGCCTTTCTGTCCTGTGCATTAAATTTTACATATACACATAAAATATTTTAATTTTTTCAGAATATTATTTTTTTTTGTTAAAGTAAAATCATAAAATTTTTTTAAAATTATTATTTCACTTTGGTATATAAAAATAATGAAATCTTCTAGCCTACCTCATCCACCAATAAAATTTTCCAGAATAATTATACAATAAAACCTACAGCTTTTTTTTCTTTACCCCTGCAAGTATGCCGAAGAAGAGCTGCTGTGGTAATTTTCGTTACACTTCACTCTTTTTTTATTTTTAAGATATTTTGTTGAATCCTTTTTTTTTGCATACTTTTTTTTGCTATAAAAATGCAAGGCCAAAAATTGTGAATGTATGCAAGGTACAAGTATAAATAGTTTTTAATACTATAATAAAAATTTTTCAAAATGAATTCAAAATGAAAAATTGGAAGAATTAGGATAATTTTTAAAAAATTTATGAAAATAAAAACTTAATTTTTTTTAATAAAATTTAACGAAAAGGGTTTTTGAAAAAACATCGTAAATGGGGTTTAAGGTTAATTGAACACAAGAAAAAAAGGTGTATATATTTTTATAACAAAAAAAGTGTTAAAATTTAATTTTAAAATTACCTTATTAACTTTTTCGAATTTAAACAAAAAAAAATTTTTTTTGTTTAATAATTTCCACTTTGATATTTTCTTTTAGTGAATAATTTTCTTCTTGAATTAATTTTCACAAAAAAAAATTGTAATGTGATTTAAAAATTTATAATAAATATTTATGTTTTATACTTTAATTTAAAAATTTAGATATTTTCAAAAAAAAATATAGAAAAAGCACAATAAAAGCAGTTTTTTTTTAAAAAAAATTTTTATCACAAAATTAAACCAAATTAAATTCCAATCTAAATAATTATTTTCAATTTATAGATTAGTTTTTTTTTAATTAGTTTATATAAATAATTGTAACTTTTATTTTATATTAAATAAATTATTTATGTTTTATGTTTTAAATAAGAAAATAATTTTTACACAAGAACATCACAGTTATTCCAAGCTCAAAAATAAAAGTAAAGGTAAATTATGATAAAAATTTGAAAATATTTCTTTTATATAATTTTTAATAATAAAATATTTCACTTAAAATTTTCCTTGTAAAAATAAAAAATTGCACAGAAATTTTACTCAACAATCGAGAGAATTTTTTTTTTTTTTGAAAAAAAAAATATTTAATTTTAATAAATTCTGTATATTTTTAAGAAGCTGAGATGCTTACAACTTCAGTAACGATACCAGACTAAATTCTGACTGTACGTATGTATATAGAAAAATTTCATTCCCTGCTGATGATAAATCATCGACTTTCCTTCCTTCGATTCGAACAAACGAAACGTACCAGCAAAAAAAAATATTATTTAAGTTTAGTTTAACTTTTATAAATATACACAAAATAAAATACATGGAAAATGTATTTTAGTGTGCAGTTTTTGGTCTGTTGAGCGCCCGCGTGGCGCTATTTTTTGTTGTTGTTGTTTTTTTTTTTTTTTTGGGAACAGAGAGGGGAATATACTTGCTTCAAATATGTTTTTTTTTTTTTTATTAAACTAAAGAAAAAGGAGTTTAAAACCGGGGGGATTGCAGTCTTAAGAGTTGTTGGTTGAGTTGAGCCAATAATCCGAACATGTACTTATATATTCAAAATGATTTTATATTTTTTTGTGGGTAATGAAAAAAAAAATGGAAAAAAAAAGAATTGGAAATAATGGTAGCCCATGTTGTATAATCCAAGATAGAGCAATGTTGCCCAATTTTTAATTATCTTTTGTTTTAGTTAATTTTATTTTTTTGCAACAAAATCATTTTAAAAAAAATATATATTTGAGTAGAAATTGGAAAATATTTCATATTTTAAAACGTTTAATTATTTAATGAAAATAATCTATTTTTTATAGAATTAAATTAATTTTATGGTCCAGAATTGGAAATTAACTGATTAGTAAAGATATTGATTATTAATGTTCTATTTTATTTACGGTATTAAGTTTTTATCGTTTGCTCTGAATTATACTAAAAGATTTTATCATTTGATCTCAATGATACTAAATTTTTTTATAGTTGTTTCTTTAACCTTTCTTCAAACAGAATCTTTAATAATATTAAAAATTATAATTTAATTAAATAAAATTCATCTCTAAAGAAACAAAAATTAATATTTTATAGGATAAAAATACCACAACACAACAGAATTAATATTAAATAATTTCATATTTATTGGGTTTATATAGTTTCTTATTTGTCCAGCGAGACTTATAATGTTATTTTCCATGGCTAGTACAATATACCATAAAAATTTAATTTTGATATATGAAATTTTTAAAGCTTTGTCACACCTGCTCTAAAAAAAAAAAGTTTAATGGTAGTATTTAACCTCAACGTGATAATTTGAAAAAAAACACTTATAATACAAAATACTGACAGGCAAAATGAAGGTAAAGGCTTTTAATATTATGTAATTTGAATTTCTCAAAAAAGTAAATCCTTTCTATAATCTAAAAATAAAATCCTTTCTAATTTCTTTAAAAATATAAATTATGAAAAATTATTTAATTAAATTTTTTTCTATTTAAAAATTTTTTTTTTTATAAAACTTTTCCCATTTTCTGTACAAAGAAAAACATCAAAAACTATATACAGGTGATACCTACAGATTCATATAGAACTTTCAAATTATAGATTATAGATATAGAAGATTTAACCGTGTAATATTATTTCCTTTCCATTTCTTATACTGAATGTATAATATTGCAACACCATGAAGAAATATAATGAACCATAATTTGTGTAGGAATATACAAAAAAAAAAACAACATAAAAAAACATAAAAAAATAATTAATGACACTTGAAAAGTTTAGGTTGTTTTCTAGCCTTTTTATTTTAAAATATATTTTTTTTTTGATCTGATTGTTTTGGTATTCATTCGTGCGATAATTGATATAAAAAAAATTGTGTTAGTGTACAACTGACATATAGGTGACTCATTGGGGAAAGTCTTTATTTTAATTCAAATAAATTTCCGACCCACTTGGCTTTCATATCAATATTATATGAAAAATATAATGTCTATACAAGTGTATAATTTTTTTACTCTGTTTGACCTACGATTTTATACAAGCATATTTAAGATTATCGATACCGGCAAAACTACTTAAATATACTCGTACATATATACAAATATTTTCCGAAACAAAAGCCGGCAACACCCTTCATTATTTATTATATCTTTCTCTTTTTCTTTTGTTTTTGTTTAATTTTTTTTTTCAAATAAAAATAATTTTTATATTTTCGAAAAATCTACAACCATTTTTAATATAATTTATATATATCTACACATATATGTGTAGATATATGAATATATTACACAAAATTTATTTTTTCTGCAAAAGGATATAATACACATATATACATACAATAAAAGGAAATAAGCAAAAATGCACAACTACTATTTAGAATATGTTTCTACGGGCCTACATGCATTTAAATATTAAATGGGGGTAATAATTAAGTTATAACCAAGCCAAAAACTAAACGAAGGGTGCATTTTTATCTGTATATCTTATTATCTTTTGCAGAAAATATTTATGTATTTGTATATTTATTTTAGATGCATGATTCATAATATAATAATTCCACCCCTATTTATATGCACTTAGTTCATTACTTGTACACAGAATTAATTCATTTGTTTATGATTTCAAGTTTACTTTACTTATACAAATTTTTTTTTTGGAAAAAAGTACTAACATAATTTCGTAGATTTGAATACTTGGGTCGTAGGTATTCATTTAATTTTACTAACGATTGCTTCCTGATTTTGTTATTTAAAATAGAAGGAAATATCCTACTCAAGTAGGATACATATTTGCTACTATTTTAAAATTCTGCGCATAGCTTTATTTTATTCATTGGCAATTTTAATGGCTTTGTATAAAATATAATATAATAAGAATTTTATCTATGATAAATGTAAATATTTAATTTATTACATATTTTCAATTTTCATAATTTTTTGTAGGTCAATATATTAATATTAATATGGAATTTTTTAATTAGCTTACCAGAATCATCATTAAGCTGTTGATAAATAATTTCTGCAACTTTGTCCTCAGCTACATGATCCCAAAGTCCATCACATGCTAATACCAAAAAATCTTCATTTTTATCTAATTCTAAACCAACAATATCAGGATCTGCTGTTACATGTGGTTTACATTTACTATTGCCTTTAAAATATTAATATATAATTAAAATACTTTAATAATGAAGATTATTTAAGATATTTACCAATAGCTCTTGATAAATTTAAAAGCCCATCTACTCGCCACATCCCACCCCAATTCATAACAGTTCCACCGGCTGCATGAATTCGTTTTTTTTCTTTCTAAAAGTCACATTAATTTTTAGTTGTTTTCATGTAATATTTATTCAGTATACATATTTAAATTACGGTATTTAACAAGTATAAAAACTTACTGGATCTTCTGGTTTATGTGGTTTAACTATTTGCATAATTTTTCCTTGTTTTACTATTAAGGCTTTTGAATCACCAACCCATCCAACATATAATCGAGATTCATCCAGCAAATATAAAGCACAAACTGCTGTCGTCCCACCACGTAATGATTGTTGATATGTTTTTTTTACAAATGCCGAATCAGTGCCTCGGAATGATTGTCGCATTGCTTCTGCTGGATTTAAAGGATATAGTGGACTAGATGCTAATAAATAAGGTAACTGTGCTACACTATAATATGCCGCATTATAACCGTCGTGACCGTCAAATACAGCATAAAAATTTGCTTTGGGAGCATTCTATAAAACATTATTTTAAATTTATGTTTTCAAAAAATTTAATTATCATATTTACTGGAATACAATAAGTTTCATTAAAGTCATCGATACAAATATGTCTATCTTCCATAGATCGTCGTTTATTTCTTATCGCTCCTGTCGTACATAATGGTGTGTACTCTTTCCCGCTTAATTCTGGTAAGATTTTATTTAATTCTACATTGTCTAATAATCTTTGACAAAATGTTTTTAATGCTAAAATTACTAAATTTTTTAATTTTGATGGATCAAATGCTGAAAATATAAAAATATTTTAAATATTTTCATAGATATATAATAGATTTTATATCTTTTTATACTTTTTGTATTTTCATCATAACCACATAGTTGCGGATCTTTTCGACTTTCACTTTGAACTGTTTCAACCACATTTCTTGTTATTGGTGCTGACAGTTTTGTTGGGCATTTACTAAAATTTTAAAAAAATATGATTCATTTTTAGTTATAATTATTAACATGTTTGCTTTAATAAATAAACAGAAATTTCTCAAATTTAAATATTTTATGAGTCATTTTTAATTACTTTTCAGAGAGGTATTGCAATGTCCAATTAATGACTTCACCCAATATTTCTGATTCGGTTAATCGATATGGTCCAACTTTAATAGTTAAAATTTCTTCGTCAGTGTGGAATTCCTCCAGAAATACTCTATATTCTTGACAAGACATTGGAAATGTTATAAAAACTGGTGGTTTTCGATTTCAAAGAACAGTTAATTAATTAATAAAATATATTTTTGATCACATTCACTATTTTAATTTACAATTTTCTTTTACTTTAAATTTGTACTTTATGTATTATAACTACTGTAAGACTTAATTAAAAATTACAAAAAACAGAATAATAAAATAAAATAAATTAAAAAGTTTATTTATTTTGTTGCTTATGGAAATTATTGTGAATTTGGAATGAGAATTGACACCTGATGTCAAATTTTATATTGGTTTGGTTGGAAACTATACAAATTATTTACCCCATCTAGTGTAATCAATTTTAATATTATTGTCCATTACTTACCGCTACCGTTAAAATTTGAATACTGAACTATTTTTAGGTTAGTTCAACAAAATAAACTGCTATAAGAATTGGAATTGAAGAACTTATATCATCCAATTTCTCCAAGAATTAATAATAAGATGAGATTTAAAATTAGACTTGGAATTTACATACATTTACCTTATTTCTGCCCAAAATTTAAAACATTTTAAATGAAAAAAATATGTTAACAATTTGATTAAAAGTCATGGAAGTGGATTTTTAAAATATAATATATATAAATTTATTGTTCGAACTTCGAATATATAAGCGAATATATTCAATTCTTATAATATTAATACATTGTCATGGTTCGACACATTGAAAGTTATAGATCCCAAAGGTTTACCATAAATTAAACGTTTAAATAGAATATTTTAGAAATCTGGAATGCTGTGATCCATTATGCCACGAAGAAAAGAAGTGTCAAGTCTATGAAACAAAAATGTTTGTATTTGTATTTATTAATTTCTTAAATTAACTTACTTTTTAACCAAATGATCATAAATAAAAGATGGTATAATTGTAATTTTAATCACTTGGTCAGATTCATTTATCACTTTTGTAATATCTTTATCTTTCATGGCTACAACAGTCTGTCCATTTATTTCCAATAAATTATGATTGGTTAAAACACCATTTCTCGATGCTGTAGAATCTTTAACAATTGCTGTAATTTTGCCGTTTTTAAATTGAAAACCAACACCTCCAGTAGAATCTTTCAGTAAAGTTATTGTTCTTTCAAATGGTCTAAAAGCAAATATATTATTTTTGAAACTTTGATTATACTACACAATTATAATGTACCGGTCTCTGACAACCACAGAAATATTATTAGTTCCTGAACTTTTTAGCATTTTATGAATTTTATCAATTGAAAAACCGGAAACCAGTGTGCCATTCAATTGAATTATTTGATCACCAAATCTAACGCCTGCTAATGCAGCTGGACTATCTTTGACAACAATACAAACAAATACACCATTATCTATTGATTGAACACGCAATCCAACTTTTCCCTTAGCATCTTTGCACAAAATAAATTCACGAATATTATGATTAACTTGTGCAGTTGATGGCACCACAGCTGAACCAGTTAATGGTGCAATAACATTTCTTCCACCATCAATACTAATCACTGGATATGCATTACTTGTTGCCACTGCAGTAGAATTACTAGATTGAGAATATCTAAAATAATTTTAAATATAATTTTATCTATAACAAAAAAATTTTATAGTTAACTTACTCTGGCATATTTTCACGAATCATCTCCTCTGATAATTCCAAACCAAGAAAATTACCAAGTGCTGGATATAACACAACTTTATTAGACTGATTTGTCGACAAATTATTGTTTCCAAATGGTTGATGCGATTGTTGTGGTGATATTTGCCTTTCGCTCTGCACAATTTCGTTTAAAACAGTTCTCTGTGCCTGAACCATTTTATCGATTTGCATATCCTCAAGGGTGGGATAGAGTGACATGTTGGTTAAGTCTATGTCTTATTATGAAAAATGGTAGAAAATGAAATACATTTAAAATATAAATTTAAAATCTGCTTCAAAGGGATTAGAGATAACATATTGCATTTGAATTTTTGCCAAAAAGGTAATGGCAATAAAAAAAAACGCAAGAAGTTTTTCAATATGCAAGAGTCTAATTAGAATTCCAACATTAATTATGTATTCAGCATAGTATATTTCAATAGTTGAATATGAAAATGTTTGTTGACATAAAGTTGATACTTATACTATCTACTCATATTCGCTTCTACTGAATGTCCAGCCAGATTATTTATTTATTTCTATATCACAATTATTCTTATGTAGATTTCTAACGAAATTTAAGAAAAAAAAATCACAAGATTTCATACTTTAACTTTGCGTGTCGCGAAATTTCTTTGTCTAGTGATTGTGATGCCTTTGACCTCAACCCTCAGCCCTTAATTTTATGGACGTAAAAAAATTATATATTTTTCAATATTCAATAATACTTACAAATATTTCAATTTCAAATAGAAATTAACTTTTGGCAATAGAAGAATTCTTTTTCGTATAATACTCAAACAAAATTTGTATAAATTTATCTCAAATGCAAAACGTAATACTCAAGTTAATCAAACTGAAGGGAAAAACCCACCCAGTATCTATATAGTACAGTAATAAAATAAGAAATTAATGTTTATCAGTTAAATAAATACTTAAAACAATGAGTCAGCTGACATTCCATATTATTTTGATTACTTAGAGAATTTAGTTAGGTGCCACCATCTGCCGGAATAAGTATTAATTAATGCAACGCAAACGTAGTATTAACGCAAGCAAAGAAGTTTGATACTTTTTTAAGCATTTCGACTTGGAGATTCGCTATTAAATTAATGATTCAAATCAAATATTCGTTAATTCCTTTTTTTAGTCTCCACGAAACTAGTTACTTGCTGGCTGTTGATCAAAGTTGTTTTTATCTGCGAAGAATTTGTCCGCCACAATTATAATCATATAAAGGTATGTTACGACTCCTGGGCGTGGATATAAATAGAATACCAAACTTTTTTTTTCCTCAATGACAAATGTTTGTATAATAACGACCAAATTTAAATTTTTCAAAAATTGTTATACGGCAAGGTCATATAATATCCTATTCACATACGCTTAACATGTTAATGTCAAATTCTATATCTCAGTCAGTTGGCAAAAAGAACATAAGTGCATTTTTAGCCAAATTGAGTTTTTTTTTTACAAAAATCAAACTAAATTTACATTATCTATGGGATCTAAAAGTTTTTAATCCAAAAATAATTTTATTTATTAACAATATAATTTTTCTTCAATTAACTAAATAAGTGGACTAAATAATTCTATATCTCAGTCAGTTGGCAAAAAGAATTAACTAAATAACTTCTGTTAACAACCAAAATTTAAAATAAACTTTTTTAATAAACTCAGTTTTTTAATATTTATTCAATTACCGAAACCAAAAATATATTTTAAAAATATATTATAATAATATCAAAAGAACTAATTAATATACTATTGTAGAATGGAGTCAATCATTTTTAATATAATTGTAAGTTATCCCTTTTAATTTACTACTGCATAAAAAACCGTAATTAGATGGATGGGGATAATAACAGAAAATACAAATTGAAACTGAAATTATTAAAAACAAAGACGATACTTGACTGATTTAATGTCAGATATAGATGATAAAAAGAAGACAAAATTAAATAAACATGTCTCGTACTGAATTAAGGAGTCGATTTTTGAAATCTCAAAATTTATACAATTATAATATGCGAATTTTGTCATATGGCTAGAATTATAATTTCATTCTTGTTTTAATTCATAAAATAAACTTTTATAACAAAAAAAAAAAAAAAAAAAAAATCAGTTTAATCAATACTATAATACTTACTACTGAACAAGATCCAAGAACTTTAAGACGTAACATTGAATTCAATTTGAACAGTGGAAGTCAATTATTCTTACAAAATATAAAATATCCTTAATTTAATTGAGTTCTGCTGCCTGCCCTACACCATCAATTTGTATTGTAATTCTAAATTATGCAATTAAATTAAAGATATTTAAAATTTAAATACTATTTCGTTCTGTCTTCAGATATCATTTATTCTTTTATATTATAATGTCTAACCCAGTTTTTTTTAGTTGAAAATTATTATGCACCGATTTTTTTTTTATTGTAATTTAGAGATTTACATTTTATGTTGTAATATCTATTTTTTTTTTGTTTGATCATATAATATAAATTTTTGCTACTAACACAAAAATTTTATGTAATGCTTTTTGAGGTTATATTGTAATTTTTATTATTTTAAAAAATAAAATATCTTATTATTTTTTGTTTTATTCTTTTACTTATATTTATAATAATATGTGATTGAATGAACATTTTATCTCTTATTTAAAAATATTGTTTTAAAATTAATATATAATTTTTTAAAATAATTATTTTGTTTTGCTCGTTTTTATTTCTAATTTTAAATTTATTTTTGAAATTAATTTTGTGCTCACAGCGCAAAAAACAGTCGTTCAACTTGGATTTTTTCTCCATAATAATGTATTACATACTTTAAAATTAAATGGAAATAATAAATAAATAATATTCATTTCAAAATTATATAAAAGATATTTTGAAAAATTAATTTTATAATTTCAATAGTTGTAATTTTTAATTTGGTTAAAAATTATAGATAATAAAAAAATGACAGTTTGTTTTATTTCATAATTTTTTTTTTTAGTATAAATTTAAAATTACTGAATAAATTTTAAGAAGAAATTTCTTGAGCGAATTCCACCGACATGGACGCATCATAATCCAAACAGCTCAACTTTACTTTTATTAAAACAAACTTTCATTATTACTTTTGCTAAATCCGAAAATTGTAAAAGTCTGTATGAATGTGGAATTTTAGTTCATTGGTTTGGCCTATTATATGTCCCTTTTTGAAATTTATATTTCATTGTGAAAATATTTTTTTGCGATTATATTTGTGTGAACAAAAATTACTTTAAAATTATTTGTTGTGTATTATTTTCAATTATATGATATATATAATTTGGAAATTGAGTTTAATTTGAATTAGTGATATTTCCAAACACAAAATTGAAACCATTTAGCTTAGTTGATTAGCTGAGATGGTAACAAAAAGTTGCGTTGAAAAGTTGTGGTTATTTAAACATTCAAAGAATTGCATACTACTAATTTGGTAATCTGTCTGTCTATAAATTTAATGCACTTATAATCAATAGTGATTTTTGTACGTATAAATAATTTTTTTTGTTAGTTACATGATTATTTAATGCACGTATTATTATTTCAGTTATACAAGATTTAAAGTCAACTTAAACAAATTAAATAAATATAATTCTTTGCAGATTTTTTACTAAAAAGAAATTCAATTCCAACAATTCTAGTATTGAAAATGACATATTCAACAAAATCATTATAACGAGTAATTGAATTTCTTTAAATATTCTTAGTTAAAATACGTTTATCAGACTCATATTTAACAAAAAAAAAAAAAGTGTATTATATACGGTATTCAATTTTAATGATTCATATTTAAAGTATTTATCTGCCTCACTTTCATTTTAAGTCATTAATACACTAATACCAGCTTGATATTATTAAATGAGCTGAAGTTAAAAATTAATAATTTCTTTTTCATTACCACCAACTTTTAAACCACCAAAAAATTATATTTTATATTATTCTTGAATCCACTATAAAATACTTGTTCTTTTTTAACAGATTATAATACAAATTCAAAGCACACAAGCTACAACGCTGTCTTTTCTGTATTTATATTATTCTTTACTTTATATAGTTTAATTAATTTTTTTTGTTGATAAATATGTGTTTTACTGATTGTTTTATATAAAAATATGGTTTATTCTTTAAAAATTTTCTGCTGCTAAAAGCTTTTTCTTTTATATGTATACTAAAAATTACAATTATATGATTTATTTTGCCAGTTAATTTAAAATATCAGCATTATAAATATTACTTTAATAACAAAAAAAAAAATTACAATATTAATTTATTATATATTGAATTATAAATTCATAAGTATTATTATTAGAATTATTATTTCTATTACACATTTATAAATATACATTATTTATATTAATTTATTTTAATGTTTTTTGTAAGCTAGGCTAATCAATTTATTATAATATAATTTTATTACTAATTTAAATTTATTAATTATTTAATTTTGTTTACTGTATATTTATTAATGGATACATATTTTATTAATTATTTATTTAACGTAAAATTTTGAATTGAAATAAATTCAAATTAAATGTATTAACTTTTTAACTCAATTTTAATGATGACACAGCAAAAGTAATAATAATTTAGTAATTGTTATAATAGTACTTTCATGAAATTCGAAAAAAATCACTGATAACTATCTCCACTTTCATCAACAATGGAATCATGAGTTCTTCGCCTAAATTCAGCATTTAATGTATCTTCATCAATTACAGAAACAGCAGTTCCTCCTCCAGTACCTGGCGTTGATGGACTATCACCAGAATTGGTTGGGCAATCTGTATTATCGGCAACAATCCAACCACGATCAGTTCCTTAAAATTTTTATGTTTAGTTTTTTGCGAGGGAGATGAAAAAATGTTTGTTTTTTTTTTTTTTTCTTTGGATTTTCAAATTAAAAACTTTGATTACTAATTGTTTCTATTTTGGTTTAGAATTTTAACTTTAGAGTTAAGAGTAAAGTTACTGAATTGCAGAAATATTATATTGAAGAATATATAAATTTCGACACCAATATTGTTAAAAAATATTTTTTTTTTCATAAACAAAAGGGAAAGACAATATTTGGAAATTTGTCAGAAATTAATCTTGTTTTAATTAATAGAAAATTTAATATAAAAAACTTTTAATTCGTATATTAAATTAATTTATGTAACTATATATTAAAGAGTTATTGAACAGCAAATTAAAAAAAATGTTTTTTATAGATTTTTGTAATTTTAAACATAAAATAGCAAAAAAAATTGTTTACATGACCATATATATAAAAAAAATCAATAAATTATTAAGACTAATAAATTCATAATTTGTTTATTGAAAATCTAGAACCAATGTGTAACGAAACTTACTATAAAAACTCATTATAGTCTACACGCTAAAAAAAAAAAAAAAAAAAAAAAAATGAAAAATAGAAACTATCAAAATATTATAAATTTAAGATGAATATTAATTAACGAACATTTAATATTTACTATTCATAAGGTTTAATTAAATATTATTTTTCCAACCGAATGCACAAAATTTATAGTATATGTACTTGTAACTTGTAAAGCAAAAAACCCAGTTTAGAAGTAGATATTTAAATATTTGATTTATATATACTGTCTGATTAAGATATTTACTTTTTCACATTATCATGAGGACTCATTATTATCTCATCCTTTATTTTATTACTCGATGATTTCCAACTAGAAAATTAAAATGTTCGTTAATTTTTTAATTCAACAAAATAAATTATATCTTCAACATAATTAACATAAACACACACACACAATGTACAAAAAAAAAAAACATTAAAATTGCAGAAAGAAAGTAAAATTTTTCGAGTTTGAAATTATTGATTTTTCAACTTTATTCATTTTATATTTGTATAAAAAACCAAAAAAATTAGTTTATTTTTTTAAAATTATAGTAGTTTGTTTTTACAATGAAAATTCATAAAAATTATAAAATAAATAATTTTTTTTTACACTTTTAATAGTATTTTTGTTTTTTTTAACTAAGAACTAGAAAATATCAGTTTAATTATTTAATATACTTCTTTAATTAATAAATGTTTTCATATTATTTTAAATCGAGATTTATTAGTTTTTTTTTTTTTATTTTATTTTTTGGTGTCTTCAGTTTTATCTTTCGTCATTTAAAATTAATAAAAATCGTTTATTTTGAATTAATTTTATTATTAGGTTATCGCGCGAATGTCAGGTTTTTTGTGTGTTTTTTGTATGAATTTTTTTTTTTTTGTATATTTACTACATACCAGTTTGATGGGCTGATACATTTTTCATATTATCAGTAGTTGTTGATGATTGATTTTGTAAAGCACTAATGTGTAACTGATGTTGTTTAGCAAAACTACTTCGTAATGTATCTTCTATTAGGGCAGCAATTTTTTCACGATCAGTCTGTTTAAATTAATGAAATTTTATGAATTAATGCAATTATGAAATTTTATTTAATATATATAGTTACATCATGAATAAAACCTAAATGAACTAATTCGTTCGATAATAAATTTGCAGAATCATCTTGAGATACTTGGCAGGTCAACTGTCTATTCATTTTATCATCCATCCGCAATAATATCGTCATCTATTACAAATATAAATATATATTTAATTTATTTAATCAAAATATTACTAATACCAATAAGTCACAGGTATCTTCTCTAGTTTTAACACTACACATCATATTTACAACTTTGCGGGTTTCAACATCAATTGGTTCCGGCGTAACCGATTTAACAGATTCAGCAGTCTCTGGAGATATAGCTCTAGGCCTAGGATGTGGTGGTTTTTTACCTGCATATGCTGTTAATGGATAAATGCCGTATCTTAAAAAAAAAAATATGAATTTTAATATTAAATATTTTGTATGAATTTTAATTACATACTTGACATCTTCAACAAATTTTTCTAATTTTTCAGCTGATGGTACATCAGCTAAACGATATTCGACTAATTCTCCTGTACTTAATGTAATGTCAGCTAGTATTACTTCAGGCTTATATAGACGTTGCATTATCTCATCAATAATTGTTTCCGAAAAATGTGCTAAAATTCGAAATTATTTATATCGAAAATTTTATAATCAATCGTTAATTTTGTTAAAAAATATATATGATCATACTCTTTTTTCGTGCTGAATTTACTAGACAATGTGCCGATAATAATTTCAATGAATGCACTTCAAATAAAAGTGGATGAAATAATAACTGATGAGCACTAGGACGTTCTTCAGGATCCCGATTCAGGCACTTGAGTATAAAGTCCCTTTGATGTTCATCCTCTAAACTTTCGATTGTTCGCAACACATGATCATCTGTCACTGTTGTACCTGAATCACCGTTACCTTGTATTTCTAATGCTGCCATTTCTAATGCACACATTCCAAACGAGAATATGTCTATGGCAGGCGATACAGAACCTGTTTTAAATATTATAAAATAAATAATAAATAAATAAAACATAATTTTTGCATAATATTTACGTCCATATTCGGGAGCAATAAAATGAATATTTTTCATTTTTTCCCTACAAGTTTTAACATGATGATGAATTGCATCAGGCGCTACACTACCAATTTTAACTAATCCATTATGTTGAATAAATATTGTATCACAGGTTAAATTGCCATGAATAATTGGCGGTGAACAGGAATGCAAGTAACTATATAAAAAATAAATTAAAAAAATTTAATAAATAATATATTTTGATTCTATAATTTTAAGAACTATATATAAGTTTAATTATTTTTTATTTGGCAATGTTTTAAATGAAAATTTCTATTTAGATTAAATAACATTAAATTTTGGACTAATTATTGTTCCACAATCTTACATTGATGCAAATTGAACTACCCTGAATAACAATTGTCATACATTCTATATTTATTCACACAACTGTTCTTAGCTGACCAAATTAATTTAACTAATAAATATTCATGTAAAGAAACAATTATTATTACTTTTAATTTAATTATCTGGCTTTTAAAGTAAGGGTCATTCTATCTGGCTTTTAAAGTAAGGGTCATCAATTTACTACGAATTATGTGACAATTCCATAAATTATAAATTTAAATTATTACAAGTATGTAATAAAATTTTTACTTATAATAAACTATTATAAATTTGAATTCCGTATTATTTTTATTGTGTTGATTTCAACAAATTTAAAGTTTTGCATATAATTAATTACTGGCCAAAAAATCACGTGGAGTGAAACATTTTGTGGTTCACAAAACTCATACATTTTATGGCAAAGGAATTCAATTAATGCTAAATAAATGGAAAAAGTCCGTGCTAAAAGAATCCATGAGTCAAAAAATTTAACTTAACGAACAATTATTTAAAATATTCACTAAGATTATTTTAAAATAACATAATTTCATTAAAATTACTTAAATCAATAATTAAAATTTTGATATATTTTCGCAACATTCCTTTCTTATTATCAATGCATTTAATAAACCTTTATATATGATAGAACTTGACCTCCAATAAAGACGAAAAACTTTAAAAACATGTTTCTAAATAAAGGCACTACATAATAGACGACAGACGCAGTGAAAAATACTAAAAATTCATTAGCTGTGAAATTAGCTGTGATATACATATTTATCACAGCTAATTTCCCGAAATTAGCTGTGATAAATATGTTTAAAGCTCTAATTAAATTTAATATTAATTTAAAGGAATATTTTTAATTACCTCAGTGCTGATAAAATTTGTGTGCACCATCTTTTCCAGGCATGAAGAGGCAGTCGTTTCACATTACGTTTAGTTTGCTTAAGGAACCGTTTTAATGAACCGGATGACATATATTCCGTTATAAATATGACCTTAAAATATTTTAATTTTGCATTAAGTTTGAAATTTTCAATTATTACACATTTGTACTTACCCTAGGTTTGTCATTATGTGTATCAGTCCAATACCGATGAAATTTTACTATATTTGGATGTTCCAGTTGTGTTAAATTTTCAAAAACTTGTTGAATTTTTTCCTCTTGGGATTTAAAATTTTTTCTTTCCGAAAATTGTACTTCATTCCAAACAACTTCGACACCCTCTTCCGTATCCATAGCTAAATGGGCACAATCAATCCCTGGTACATCACGTTGTTCAACCTCTTCACGTCGTTTAAACCATCGTCCACAGGGACTTTCTTCCAATATTTCACTTTCATCTTCCGAATCATTATTCAAATCGGGATCCGTATTGCTAGACCGGCTGCCCGGCATTATTGCCAATTAAAGAAGGAAGCTTTATATTCGTTAAAGTTTCTCTTTTTAGTCTTATTTGTTTTTTTTATGGAAAAAAGTACTTAAGTATATTTTTATTTTAAAAATAAATTAGTTCTCTTTACAACTTAAAAATAACGATTAGGAAGGAAAGTTTCAATATTATGGTTGTATATTGTTAATGACGTTTACAGCTAGAGTTTACAACATTTTTTAGCAACTAAAGCTGAAAATAATAAAAAATATATTTTAATATTTTGTACTATGTATATAATTATTATTAATATTTTTTATATTTTCCATGAGTTTTTAAATTCTTAAATAAAATTTTAACGAGTTATTATCAAATTAACATAATTTCATTAAAATTACTTAAATCAATAATTAAAATTTTGATATATTTTCGCAACATTCCTTTCTTATTATCAATGCATTTAATAAACCTTTATATATGATAGAACTTGACCTCCAATAAAGACGAAAAACTTTAAAAACATGTTTCTAAATAAAGGCACTACATAATAGACGACAGACGCAGTGAAAAATACTAAAAATTCTCAATTATATTTTATTTTTCTATATTTATATATACATAATAATATTTCTATATCTATCTTCGTTAATTTATAAATCACTTCGATCGTACTTGCACGTTGTACAACAAGCGTATCAACTAATCTCCATGTGCAAGAAACAAATAATTTTTATATAGCTTAACACATGCATAAAAACCAATTAATCCGAAAAAGGACAAAAAAAAAATATCTTTACACTAACGCATGTACAGCTAAGTAATATTTATCATATATCATTATTGGAGCTTCAAGAAATATTCCTTCTATATGGAAAATTTCTATAAATGGTTTATAATTAACCAATTTTATTTTTACTTTTCTTTAACATTATTCCTTTACGTCTCTATTTTTTCTCTATATACAGTAAAATGATGGATCTTTTATAGTCAGCTTGTTTTGTGATAGTTCCTTGCCTCTGTGTCATATGCAGTTGTTAAAATCAAGTACTAGAAAATGCAAATTTTTCTTTTTTATTATACTATATATAAAATAATATAATAACAAAAAATTTTCTATATTTATAATTTTCGATTTAAAGTTGCTATTAAATTTTCTGTTGAATGGCATTGAACCAGTTCATGGTAAGTACGGATAACAGTGCAGAACCATTATTTTTTTAAAAAAAGGACAGTAGAAAAATTAAATATAGAAAATAAAGTTAGGGTTGTTCTAAAACTATTAAATTTTAAATAAAATGGATTTGTATATAATTTTTTATATGGATTCAAAATATTCGAATACCTTAAAATGTGAATATAATTAAAATTGATTTTTTGAAAACATTTTCGTTGACATTTCATCTATTTCATCGATTTCTAAAATTATATAGTATATATATCATACTATGGCTTACAATCCTGTTTTTAATTTAAATTTATATATTTATTCATGCAACACTATAAAAACTTATTACTAAAGCTGTACGCTATTCAAAAACCCATCAAAGTCAGACACGACGACGAAATAAATATTCACAAATCGGTTTCGTCTAGTCACAAAACACTTTTACAAGAAAAAAGGCCATTAAAAAATTATTTATATAAATTAAAAACTGAATAATATCTATTATTTATTAAATTATATTAGTTTGAAATCGATTTCTAATTGCCTGCTACATACACCACTAATTGCATCACTGTACTGCAAAATATTAGTTTTAATTTAATATTTATCGATATTTTTTCGAAGGGGACTTCAATTTCGAAATTAATTCATTTCTTTATAATTGCGTTGGTGAAAAGTTATAAATTTTTTTTTATATTTAATAAAATGTAATTTTTTTAATGCACAGAGGTCAATAAACTAGTTAGTTGTAATTTTTTTTTCTTTTTATAATTTTGCCACTTGATTTTTTTATGTGTATTTATTACCTTCAGGCATTAAAAGAGTTTTGCAAAAAAAAGTTGAATGAGAAATTCGCGAAATTTTTTGCACAAAAAAAAATGTTTTTTTTTTTTCGTTTTCTTTTGGTGAAATTAAAAATTTTACATTTTATTTGAAATATTTTTCTGCTTACTTATAGGTTGAAAATTATTTTCAGTTTATCTGACTGTCTAGTTGTATTTTTCTATCTGTCTGTCTATTGTCAGTGGATTTACTTCATTTTAAAAGTAAATTTACTATTTTTTATTTAGTAATTTTTACATACATAAACGGGGCTTGTTTTTGAATTATTATTAAAGTTTTTTACATATTTTTTTACACGACTAAAATTAAGTACTTTATTGTGATTTAAGAATATATATAAGTATTTTTCAGAAAATTTTTTAAAGTAAGTTTTTAAACGAAATTGAATCATACGAATTATTTATGAATTCAATTGTGAAAATAAAGAATCATTACTCAGACGTAAATCATAAAATTTATTTATAAAATATTGATTAAACTTAAGTAACATGGAGAAAAAATATTCAAGAATTAATAAATATATTAAAATGCCCTATTGAAATCATAGAGCCAAAATTAATATTTCGGATATTTTTTTTTATATTACATACATATGTGTATGGAATTAGATCTGTGTTAAGAAGCTAAAAAATCATCAATCTTTTCATCTTCTAAAATATAAACTAGATAATTTACTATTTTAGTTTTCAGGTTATTTTCCAATTAAACTCAATTGTATTTTCAATTAGATTTTGTATAATATAAGTACCAATATATATATATGTATGTATTTAATATTTTTTTACATAAAAATAAATTTATTTATTAAATTTTCATAGCAACTCTGTCACATATATTGCATAAATATTATTTTTGTTTAACTATTATTATGTATATTACACATTACATTGTTATTATGAAAATAAAATTAAGTCGCATTTAATAAGATTTTATCTGTTTGTAAAAAAAAAATCAAAAAATTAAATATATATTTTTAAAAATAGATTTTATAATAAAAATTATTCTCGACGCAAAAATATTTATTTTTTAGAATTGCCCTTAAAATAAAAAAAAAAACTTAATTTGTTTATTTTCATTGAAAGAGCTAGCTAGTAAATAAACAAATAAAAAATAGTAATATAGTTGTAAAAATTTTTTTTAAAAATAATTATAGTTCAATCGAAAAAGCTCCCTAATATTTATCAATAAATTAAAAAATATAGTTTAGTCTCACTTGTACTAGAAAGTACAACAGCTGTGAGGAAACAATCGTATTTTTTTTTTCTATTTTTTGAAAAAGTCGATCAAGTTTCAATATAAATTACGCAAATAATCGAATAATTAAATTATTTTTTAATGGATGCAATTTAACTTTTGTTTTATTATTTAAAAAGTATCAGTTTATGTTCATTTTCGACTTCATTGATTAATGTTAACTTTTTAAAAATGCGACTGTAATTGGTTGATTTGAATTATCTACTAAATTAAAAGGTAACTTCATACAATTTCAAAGTAATTGGTAAGGGCACATGGAACCCTTAAACATAATAGAAAGACCAATCCTATGAAAAATGTATTGTCAGGGACAGGGATGAATGTTAGAAATGAGAAAATCTTAAAAATATATTTGAATAAGCCCCTTGCCCGCCTTATCAATAAACGTGCTTTTTTGTTTTCCTTTCAAATACATTCAAATATTCCTCAACACAATTATATAGGTTTGCGAACGATACGTGATATAATACACAGAACTATATGCATAATCGTTCCCTTACCCGTGCTTGACAAACACACAAACACATTCATAAACTATATACATTTTTTTTACACTGAATTTTGTTATACGTTCGCATATGCGGGCAAATAATCATGGATTTTTAAAGTTGAATAAATCATAATTTAGAGGTTAACTTAGTCGTTTTTCCGAATAAAAATTATTAAAGAACTTCATCAAAACAAAAAAATTTGATTAATCATATTTTTAAAAAAAATCAATTGCTTTTTTACTTTTTCAATTAATTTTTCTGTTAATAGATTTCTTCGTTCGCGACGAAAAACAATTTTTTTTTCAATTCATTAAAGACAAATAAAATCACTAAATTAATTTTTTTTTTTTGGTATTTATCAAAATTAAATCATATTTTCAATAAAAATACTTTTAAAAATTACCATTTACTTGTTTTTTTCTGTAATTTATTCCTTTTTGTATTTGGTTTTTCAACCCTGTTGTATTAGTGTTGTAAAAGTGGCGCCTCCGCCCTCTTATTTTTTTTCACAGTTTTAATGGCTAATTTTTTTTTATGCACTGACTTTTCTTTTATGCAAATGCAATAGGTAAGTAATTTTTATACATTTCTGCAATAATTTTTTATAATTTTCATAAAAATTATCAATATAATATCACTATTTTATAAATCCATTTATTTTCAGAAGAATTTTCAATAAAAAATTATTAAATCGTTTGTAAACTAATTTTCTATATATTCTTTCTTTTTAATTTCTACGATTGATTGAAAAATTGTCTTGAATATTTTGTAGGCAAACCAAAATTAAACCAAAATTTTTCCGAACGTCAAACTTAATATTTTTTTTGTCATAAAAAAAAACATGGCGGGCGGACACAAAAAAATAAGAAAAAAATGACTCAAAAAAAGACTCACTTTTAGGACTTTAAAATGAGACTTTTTTCTAAATTTTGGATGGACTTAAAAGGTTGGAAAACAGAAATACAAATAAATTAATAGTTTATTGTAGGTTTTTCCACTTTTATAAATTTTTGGTTGAAAATTTTTAAATTTTGATTAAAATTTTACCTCAAAATTGAGCTAAAAAATGGAAATATCTCAAATTTTAGGTAAAATTTCTGAAATGACAACAGTTACTGTCAAATTTTCCACTATAGGATTACATGGATTTGGAAAGCATTATATATTCCCATTTATTTTACAGCGGTTCAACCACAATTTTTTGTTACTAAAGTACAATGCTTAGCAGCAAATTGACAGTTTCGTTTTCTTTTTATAAAAATTTCTTAAAGATAAACCACTTTTTTTGGGCACAATTTTTTAAAATACTGGCACACATATTTATAAATTTTTTTTTTGCCAATATATAGTATATTGGGGGAAAAAATATAAAATAAAGTATTTGAAAATTGAGAGGTTGAGACATTTTGACATTGTAATTGACTTAACGCTTTAGCATCGGATCGGGTATAAACCCGTTTAAAAATCCAAGCGTTATTGGTGTGATATTAAATACCTTTTTGTACTCTGAACCAAAATTCGAATCTATTGTAACTCCAGTAGATTGCGTCCAGTAAGTATTTATATGTATTAGATTACTTTTTGTATTTAACAAATTACTCAAATATTTAAATAATATAAAGAGTCAACTTATTTCTTGAAAACAAAATTTTTATTAAAGGTTATGTTATACTAGTGAACATTATTTGTTGTAATTGTAATCAAAGTAAGAAAACAAGTATTGATTCAATTTGGTATATTTTTTACGTATTTTATTTGTGAAATGCAATTAGTATGAGAAAATATATGTATATAAATATAAAATCTTCGAAATTATCTTCACAAGGTAATAAAATTCAATTATAATAAAAAAATCATGTTCTATGTTGATATTAAACCAACCATCTTTTATTTAGAGATTCTCCAGGCCAGGAGTACAAATCTTGCCATATGCTTCTGATAATATATACGATCTAGTAGAATGTTTTGTTAACTGTTGTCCAAGTTACACAAGTTTCTCTAATTTCTACAGGAATATAATAATGCAAAAATATGCCCGCCTTTCATGTGTTACGGAGTAATTCCCTTCCCCTTGACAATTAATGTTATACAATTTCATATATTTCACCTTTTTTTGACAGTTCCTGCGAAAATGTGTGAAAGATGCATTTTTCGAAGAATGGATGCCGTGGAGTTTGATTGTTAATATTATAATAATTTCTATTTAAATATATGGAATTAAAATGAATAAATAAATACATTATTTTACGGAAAAAATATGTTCAGGAAAAGTAAACATTTTAATCAATTTATTTATATTTTTAAAATTGTCATTGTCAGAACTAATTTATATAAATAAAAATGTTTTGATTACTTTTTAATGATAACAAAAATATGTAAAAGTGTAACACTTAAATTGCTAAATTAGTCTAATTACAATTCTATTACGATTAATTTAGAAAATGTACATTTTTCCAAGAAAGAATAACTATAATATATTTTCAAAAAATTATATTAGGGTAAAATTTAAAATAAAATAAATTCGTTTAAAATAAAATTTACAAAAATTTTATAATACATACATTAGTGTGAGGTGAGATTTTTAATAAAAAAAAATTAATTACAACACCATCCTGATTTTTCGACATCAGCATGGGCTATATGATCAATACTCCATGAAACTCTCTCTAAATGGCCAATCCCAGTTGCTTTTACATGATTTTCAACTGGTATTCCAATGTGTACTGAAGGCATATTAGCAGTTAAATTATCGTCGACAGAATTCATAGCGTAAGCAGAAATTGAATCACAAGAGTCAAATTGTCTTAATGTATGTGATTTGCCTTCGTTAGCTAACCGTGTCAAACCTAATGCAGTGGATAAAAATACCTGATTAAGACCCTGATCTAGTTCTGCTGACGTCTCGAAATATGTTGCCCCAATAGATGATGCATACAAAAATGCTTCATTTCTTGAAACTGTTCGCATATCTTCCAAATCTAATTTATTACCAACCAATGTTAATATCATCGGATCCTGAACATTTCTATGTAATTCTTTGACCCATTTTTGGATATCTTTAAATGTTTTGTATTGCGTTAGATCAAAGCATAATAAGGCAGCATTTGCGTTACGATAATACATTGGAGCCACAGCTTTAAATCGTTCTTGCCCTGCCGTATCCCAAACCTTTAAATTATGTTTTTCCATTAACTTTTTCTTATTCGAAATAAATTATACTATCTTACTTGAAGTTTTATTTTAATATCTTCTAAAAATATTTTGCAAGTAAAAAAAGATGCACCAATTGTAGGCGATGGTGAAATATCTTCGAACAATGCATTTTTGAGGTATCGCATTACA
Organism: Empis livida; assembly: GCA_963932195.1. NCBI lineage: Eukaryota > Metazoa > Arthropoda > Insecta > Diptera > Empididae > Empis > Empis livida. The sequence goes on along the minus strand of OZ010646.1, from coordinate 12,803,049 downwards.
AGGCTGGTCTTACCAACACCTGTTTTGTTTTGAAAATTTTACAAAAACAAAAATATTTAAATGAGTCAGTTGGTACATATTGTTTGTTTTTCAAGGTCTCTGTAGTAAAATTACCTCCAGATCCTAGAACAACACATTTAGCTTCTATTGTTTTCATAGTTTCATCATTTAAATTTTTCCCTTAAATTCTTAAATTTTAATTAAGCTTTGTAGAAAGTTTTTAGTATATTTTTTAATATCCGATTTCCTACTTTGTTTTGGATTTTCAACAATAATATTTATGACAACTATATTCACAAACAAAAATAACTTATGCATGCGCAATCTCAATGACTGACTAACTAATGTCACTGACAGCTGATGGTAAAAAGCACCGACAACCAAATGTTTATAAATTGTACAAAATGTTACGTAAACGCTATTACGTGATACGCCGATAATATTTTTATAAATATCGTGAAGTATAAGCAGAATTTGACTAGAATAAGTTTTTATCAAATGTTTATGATACTAAAAAAATGTTATTATTATATTGTTAACTAATGGATAGGATATATTGAGCTAACATTTATCCTAGATCTATTCGCTCTGAAATCCTATTTATGTAACCCATTTTGCGTTACCCTGAATGCACCATAGGTGCCGAGCTACTTTGCACTTCTATGACTGGATTCAAACCTTTTTAAAAGTTAAATTATAGTAAGGATATTTTGCAATTGTCTTTCTTTTGTAAATAGAATATTACTTCTTATAAAATCAACTCGGATTTAAATTTTTTATGGAAGCAACGTTAATTTCAAAATTTATTTGGCTATTTTATCCTTTTAAAAATCTATAAAAAAAATAAATTACTACAACTACGAAAATGTTGCGTTTATGTTGTTATCATAAAACTACTGAATCAAATTTTTTTGAAACTGTCAAATTGACAATTCAGTGATATTTTTAAAATTCTGCATTTTCGACAATAAAAAAGGATTTTTCTCGAAATTTGGTCAGTCCAAATATTTTACTCAAGGTGTTAAATATTTAGTTTTGAAGATGCCAGTGCGATATGATTGGTACCAAAGTGACTCCAAAGTTGTAATTACGGTTTTGCTGAAGAATGCAGTTGAAAAAAATTATAGTGTCGAAATATTGGAGAATACTATAAAAATGACTGCAATGAACTATATCTTAGAAATAGATTTATATCGTCCAATAATACCAGAAAAGTCAAGTCATAAAGCGACTCCATCAAAAGTAGAAATAACTTTGTCGAAAACAGTTGGTGAACGTTGGGATAAATTAGAGCAAAACACAACAGATTTAGTAGTAGACCAACATCCTTCAGTAGTTAAAACAGATTGGGATAAAATTGCTGCCGAAGTGGCTAAGGCGGATGATGCAGAAGCAGCTGGCGAAGAAAACCTTAATAATCTTTTCCAACAAATATATAGTAATAGCAATGAAGAAACTCGTCGAGCTATGAATAAATCTTTTACAGAATCTGGTGGAACTGTGCTCAGTACGAACTGGAAAGAAGTTGGTGAAAAAAAAGTTGATGTAAAACCACCAGATGGAGCTGAATATAAAACATGGAGTTCTTGAACTAGTAATTTTATTTATATATATAATGTTTATTTTGCCTATTACAACATTGAAATATGTTTTTTTTTTTTATTATTTTACTAAACGTATTAATTTTTTTTCTAATAAAGCATTGGTAAATTATTAAGTGTTTTATTTTAATACCATTTTTTATTTTCGTATATATAATGAAAAAAATGTCTCCAAGCAGTAATCTTAAATTGTAAAGCTTGAAACTAATTTTTTGAATTCATTTTGAATTACTCTGGCGCATTTCAGTACATTTGGATTCAACCGATGGGAAATATAATTTAGACTCGATTTTTTACTAATTTTGTCCATTTAATAAAATTGCAAGTTTTTACGGATGGTTGCAAGCCCTTTGGAAAATTCCTCGAGTTGTTTGTGAAGAATTGAAGATCAAATACCCACATCACAGTTTCCTTTAAATATGGTTAAAAAACTAAAATATAATAAAAAAAATTTTTTGGAAGGTATTCCGATTTTTCAATATATAGTTTTCTATCTTCACTTTATTTTATTACTTAAGAAAAAAATCTTATTCTATTACTTAAGTAACACCTCTATATATTAAGAATTAAATATATATATATTTTAACACACATTATTTCTATAATATAAGATAATTAACTCTTTAAATTTGTGTGAAAATATATTTAAAGAAATTGTCAAATTTCTGGAGTATTAAATTAATTACTTTTTTAAATAACTTTATTTTTTATTTAACTATGGTACACATATTAATTTATCACCTTCCTTAATTCGTCGTTCAACTTTTGGTCTTTGATTTGCAGATTCAGCTTTTAAGCTAATAGCTGCACCAATAAAGCACAATGTTACGCCAGCTACTGCACAATAAAATGACCAACCTAAAAATTTATAAATTATTTAAAAGATATTAAATAATTAAATTTTGTTTACCAATATTACACATTGCTGGATAAAAAGCTTCAGCATCTGATCCACAAAGAATTAATACTCTTTTTGCACTCCAACCCAAAGGATGTAAAAATAATGAAATCATTACACAAATTCCTAATTAAATAAATTTGATAAAATAAATTATGTTTTTACATATTAGAAATAAATAAGCATTTATAAAATATACCTGATACAACCTGAACACATCCTGTTAAATTATGAATACTTTTTCCAAATATGGATTGTTTACAGCAAGTTAACATGGTTAGAAATACGGTTATGGTAAGCAAAACAAATCCCAATGATATGAAAAACATACATGCTTTCCATTCGGCTGGATAAACTCGACTATCGGTAGCAAAACCATCTAAATCAAATGGACCACAATGATATCCACCATGCTCCATTGTTTTACATCTTGTATATATTCCAACTGAAGGATATCTGTATGTAGTTATGTTGTAATGATTGGCTTCTAATGCTGGTCCAATTAACCATTTTGGGGTAACAATAGCAGAAACAATTAGCATATCTGCTATTAAACTTATTATAAACCAAAATAGGCTACCGCCAGTGATAATTATGTAACACATTTTTTTTAACAAGGACTAGAAGGTATCTTTTCTGGAAATAAAATAATTTATATTCATGGTAGTAAGTATTAAAATAAAGTAAATAATTTTAATGAATAATTTCCAGCATTTGCAGTTCAAATGGTGTTTACTATTTAATTAGGTATCTTAGAGCAAATAGTCGATAGATGTTTTACAAAATTTAATCCATATTTAATGATACCCGCCTTAAGCTAGTATAACTTTTTTATTCAGAAAGATAATTACAATAATTATTATTAATATAAAAAATAATTATATCCTTTTAAATAAAATCTTAAGAAAGTAAACATTTGCTAGAAACAGGAAAAAATATAATAAAATATCACCCCTTCATGTTGAAACATATAATATATATGATGAAGATTATGTTGTTCATTGATAAATATATAGAAATAAATATGAGTAATCTAAAGAAAATTAAGTTAAATAATTGTCCAATGTTAGACAACATGAAAATAAAATGTAATTTATAAAGTTAAAATACGATAATTGTCCAAGAACATGATATCTAAAAAAAAAATATGATATCAGTTTGTTAAAATTTACAAAAGCCATTTTAATTTTCTTTTTCATCACGTAATAATATAAAATATATTCTGACTCGATATTATAATGTTATATGTATAAACTGGGAGAAAATTTCATAAATAATTCAAAACATATTAGATCATGTTACCACCGTGAAGAATATCTATGTAATAAGTGATAATTTAAAGTAATAACAGTATAGAAAATATTAATGACTTGACAAAATTGAAAAAAAAAAACAAATTTCATCTTGACTTCATTTAATTTAATAATAGATTTGAAAAAGTATCATAACAATGAGTTCACACTATTGAAAAATAATTCACTACTGATAAAAGTTATCACTGATACAAGTCTAACCATAATTTAGTAATTTTGAACCTATAAGAAAATTATTAACAAATTGAATTTTTTTTACATGGATTATCTTTCTGATTGCATCATTAATTTAAATTATTATTAGAAAAGAAAAAAAAAAACAATTTATGACGACAAAAAGACTCGAAAATCATTAAATTAAAATTTTTTTTTAATCAATTTTGTTATGCATTAAGAGGGCAATGTCCTAATCGTAAGATGTGTCGCATATAAAAATTTGTGATTTAAAGCTAATAATTATTCAAAGTCTCACTTTAAAAGTTTATACATAAATTAACAATTTATTTATATATTGTCAAGAATATTTTATAAGATGATTTTTATTGAGCACAAATATGATAATATTTAGAGATTGAATTAAATTTTTTTAAGTGAACTTTAATAGTAAAATATCAAATGAAAACATAAACTATTTTATGTTTAAATTGCCTAATCTCTTTTAATTCAATAGTTCATTGGGTTCATACTTATTTTTAAGTAATTATTAGTTACACAAACTTATATTTAAAGTTGATCTTTAAGTGAACTGTAATAGCAAAATATCAAATGAAACCATAAAGATGGATTTAAGTATAGCCAAATAAATTAAAATTATATAAATATTTCATATAAATTAAAACATTACCAATTATTTTTCATTCGATCTTTTATTAGTCCTGTAATGAAACTAGGTTTTACTACACAAAATTCATCCTTTCAGATTTTAGAATATTAAATAAACAAATTAAATTTGGGAATCATAAAACAGCATATAACTCAGAAGAATATTTAAAAAATTATATCTGATAGATTCATGATTAATTGAAGTCAAGATGAAAAAAATTTAAATACAGATAAACCTCTTATAACATGATATTTTTATAACACGAACATTAGAACATAACAAGATCAGAGTATTGTGGCAAATCGTCTTGGAATGCGATATAACTAAAACATTATTTATGTAAATCAGTTCTGTATAAAAAAATATGCTTACCTAAAACACTTTGAATGCTAGAATAAAAAAATTAAATCGAAACAATGTTGCTCCAAATATCCATATAACGATAATAAATTTATTTTAAATAAGACACAAATAATTTTTCATTCCCTTGGGAATTTAATAATATTAATAATGATCACATCCTCTTTTTAATAAAATATATTAAAAAAAAGATTGTTAAAAGCACTTTTATTTCAAGTTAGTAAAAAAAAATTAATACTAGTTAAAAATATTTTAATTTTTTTTTTTATATAAGTATACTTTCAACTACATTTTATCACCTCACAAAATTGTAGTTAATTTTCTACATTGAAAATTATGTAGGAAAAATATCCCTAGGCTATCCTGCTGATCACGTCACGTTTTTTAAAAATCTTAATCGGTTAGTTTATATAAATTTATGTAAAATTATTAAATATTTTTATGATTATTCCTTTTATAAGCATAAACTCTACCGACAATTTGCAAACAATTTTCTTTTCTTGGCTCTCCAGTGAAAAGTGGAGTGCAAGTATAAATTTTTTTTTTGATATTTTAGCAAGTCTAGTAGGATACCCTCTCTCCCCAATTAATGGACAACAAAATATTTATTATTCCTTTTTTTCTGGAATTGTTTTCACTTAAAAGTCTACCAACAAACTGAAAAACAGGGAGTGTTTTTATTATATTTTTTTGAGCTTTGTTGCGTTTGACGATGTTATGGTTCTTCAGTATTTTTTTTTTTTTTACAAAAACTATCTTTGGTGTTTCTAAAAAAACCAGAGAAAAAAAGGTTTAATAAATTATTTTAAGTGTGTACAAAAAAAAAATATTAAATTTTTTTTTTTTGGGAGTGTTTCAAAAAAAAAATGTTATTAATGTAATTATTTTGTAGTAAAAAAATAATGTTGTATATGATATTTAACATTGGAAAGGAAATGTTATTTGTGTTCTTTCTGTATAGCCATTATAAACAATTTTTGCCGTGCGGCGCTTATTACTCCCCCTCTTTTTATTTTGTTCCAGACTTTTCATATGTTTTTTTTGTTTTCCCTCCTCATTACAAATATGTATATCCAAAAAAAAAAAATTCTAAATTTATATGTTTAATTTATGTTGAAGAACTCACGCACTTCACTCTTTTTTTTTTTTATTATTTATTTGATATTTTTATATGCCACTCACTATATTAGTCCAAAATTCAAAAGAAGAAATTCAATTTTGTGTTTTGGAAAAAGTATGTTTAGCATATTTTGTCTGGTTATATTAATACACAAATAAAATTATGATTAGTCAGCATATAAAAAAAAACAAAAATAATTTTTGTAATAATATGAAATTTTTATTTGAATAAACCTAAAGAGTTATTGTCGTCAGATCACCAAAAAAAAAAATGTTATAATGTTATAAACGATAATAAATAATTTTCTATATAAAAAATATTGCGTGCAACTTATTTAATTTTTGTTGAAGGGGAGAGGGAATTGTCGGTCGGCAGAAATTCGAGTAGGAGCATTACAATTGGATTATGTATTATAAAAGCCTGTGGCGCGTGTTTACAAATAAATTTCCGATATTTCCACCGTATATATTACGAAAATATGTGATACAACAATACGGATTGAAGCTTGAATAAAGACTGAATTTATTTATATAATGATCTTCAGATGAAAATAGAGGTCTATATAATATTGACTGCCTTGGCCTCAGTGTATGTATTATATATATATACATACATATATCAAAAAGAAGTTGATGGGCTTACTGTTAAATATTGTAGATGGTTTTTTTTAATCAAAACTGATGTATATATCTTATTGGGTAATTCTATGGTAAATATGTATTATTAAGCTCAAATTTTGAAGTATAATTCTAGAATATCTCCTTTAAGATGCAACCTTATCATTGGGATATGCTTACCGATACTGTCTTTATATTCACAATTTTTTTTTGCATTTCCAGCCTTATGAAAATAATGTAGAAGTTGCTGTTGTACGGTTGCAAATTTTTATACACAATCTCCAGTTTAACCTTATATAAATAACTTTGCTATTGCAGTAAATGTCAAAAACTTTCTGATATAAGTTTGACAGTCAAAAACTATCTAAAATTTTTAATTCTATTACATATTTAGTTTATCATATTACAGAATATCTCATATGTTCATAAACATTAAACTGTTGATATATCTACATGGTTTTTTTCTCAAATCTATCCCTAGTTTTCACAATGGCTAGATATTTTTCAGTTAATTGAAAGGGAATTCAGAAAATAAATGTATATAATACAAAAAAAAAAACGCTATTCATTATAGTATTTTATAGTATAATATAGCATATAGCAATTGCACATGATGACATCATTGTGTCTCGTCGTCGATATATATAAAAAATCGCAAAGTCATAACGAACTTATTTAACTTAAATTTTATATGCTGTTTTTTTTCGGGAGTTGTAAAAATCCAGTATTTTTTTTTGGTTGTGTATACAGAGAAAAAAAAACTATGAGTATTTTATATAATTATATTTAATTTGTGATAGAGAAATGTTGCGTGCAATAGAGGAATTCCATTTGCTCACAAATATTGAAGATAAAAATTAAAAAAACATAAATATAAAAATCGTGGGCGATTGGCTTAATTGCATCAGTGGAGAAGTCGAATAGTTGATTATATGCTTAAAATCGTATAATTGTAATATATTATTATACTGTAAAATTTTTGTTTTCAAAATGCATATTTTATGAAAATGTTGTAGGTTGTAAAATATGACTTTAAGGATTGATATATTATTGAGTTAAAAAATAATATGGAACACTTTCCTCTTGTACGAAATTTTAAAAGATAATATTTTTTTTTGATGTATTTCCTATATCAGATTAAAAATATCGGATGTACTGAATTGCAGTTTAATTCTAAAAGAAAGAGTACAATGATAAATAATTATTCTAGTTTGGCTTGAACAAGAAAAATCTAATTATTGTAAGGCTACATGTACAATGAAACATTGAACATAAATACTGTTCGTCTCATGAAAATTATTGGACAAATATTTTTAAAATATTTATATTTAAATTGTAATATAATTTACCTTGAACGACCGGATGCATTGATCTGAACTGGCTTATGTTCTTCCATAAATACAATTTCAACATTGACAGGCATACCGAAAATTAATTATAGAAAAATGTCCTAAAGCAGAACAAATTTATCTTCTTTTTAGTCTTAATTAATATTGAATTATGCTTCTCACACTGTGCAGGTAATAAAGTTCTTGAAAAGGATGGTGATAAACATTCTGAAGAATACTTTGATACTGGAGTTTTGCCATTTTCTTGTACAAACATATCTTATAAAACAATTCTAAATTGTTTATAATACAATTTCCATTAAGTCTGCTGGTTATTCCATTGTATTAAACAATATAATAGTTAATATACGATGCCGTGTATCGCTTTATCTGTAATTCGATCTTCAATTATATACAGGCAAAGAAGAAACTCTTGTAATTCAAACCTGAAAAAAGAGCATATAAAAAAAATTAAACCAGGAATGAAAATTGTATGATTTAATTGGATTCGAAATTTATACAATAAAATATCTTTTGAACATACAAAATAATTATTTCTTTTTGTGGGGCTTATACAATGATCCCAACCGCCAGCTCCATATATATACAATAGCAATTATACTATTAAATATAAAAGAATGTACCTTTTTTCTCTAAATAAATATTTAAAATTTTCTATGCAATCATTTTAAGTGACAATCCAAAATACGCCCATCTTTAACGATACGTAAAAATAAATTTAAATATAATGTACTACATTTTTATTAGAAATTTCTTATATTCATTTATAATTTAATTAAAATATTTAATAAAATATTGGCCGTAATTAATTTAATTGCCTAATAGTAAAGTATAATTTTAATGACGACATACTAACTATATCTCCCTTATTCTTGACTTCGTTGATCCAATTAATTTATCAGTATCTTTCTTGAGTCCACGTTTCTTGACCAAGTTAATACGTGGCTTTTGATTGATTCTGTTGTGGATTAGATACTCAATTACTAATTATATAAATTTTAGAAAATACAATAATTTAATCAAATTTTATTTGATTAAAAAATAGATAACGAAAAATGTTACATTTTATTGCAATATATTTTTTAACTCAGAAAATAAAATTGTATAAAAACTAACGATTACAAAGTATGTTTGATAAATTTCTGTTATTCAATATTTATTTAAAACAGCTTAGAGGAGGTGACTAACTAACTATGAGTTGTGTACAATAATATAAAAACAGTAGATTGGAAATTTCAATAATATGCAATTCAATTTATTAAAATTTAATATAATTTATTAATTTTAATTGTTTATACATAATTTTAATTTATTTCACTAATTAAAAATTCTTTTTAAAATGAAACAAATGATTTTACATAACACAAAAACCATATTTTTTATAAATAGTATTTTTAATGACTTTCTAAATATAATTAAAACAAGCTAATCTAAGTAAGTAAATTTATCAGAATTTGCCTTGGGGTTTCCAAGTAAAACAGCTGTTATCAATTGAATTTTTTTATTATACATGTATATTTTAATTAACCATAAGATTTATATTTGTTGTTAAAACTTTTCAAGATAAATATCCGCATTTTGAACAAAATTTTGGTTTTCATTTCTTCTTTGCCCACAACAGTGTTTATTTAATGTTTGGGTCAAATTACCAACAAATCTCATTTTCTTGTTATCAAGAATATGTTTTTTTTTCTATTTTTAGATTTTGTTTATGATATTTTCTTGTAATACTTTAGTGATACTTTAAATAAACTCAAAATAGCTGATAATTCGAGTTTAGTAAATTATGTGAAATACAATTTTAACTATACAATTTTATGAAAATTTTTATAACACTGTTAATTTAATATATTTCATTATTTTTTTAATTAATCGATTAAATTTATTATGAACGTGACGCATTGTCTACTAAGTGACTGTGACTTAAATGCAGAGAACTGACATCAAATTTTAAGCATTTTTTTTTATTAAATTAACATTTATTTAAAAATTATTATTTGGATCATGATCAAATTTTATAATTTTATCGAAATTTTAGTTAATATTCAAAAATCTGGAATAAATTATAGTTGAAAATGGACCACATTAATTCATTTCCAACTATTTTCAATTTAAAGTTTTTTTGTTAAATAATATCTTCTTATATAATGTTAATGTACAATTTTGTATTTAATAAAATATCAATGTCACTGTTAACATTTTAATTACTAATATGTAAAAAACGTATTATACCTTGAAGTTGACATTAACTGTCGTAATAAAAATAATATAATTTATAATATAAAAATGAAGCATTAAATATTATATATTTTAATTTTAATTACAACTAACTTGGGGAAAATTACAAAAATATTGTAAAAAGTAAAAACTTTTTGAGTTAAAATAATAATTAAATTTTATGATATTTTAATTTTTAAATGAAATGAAATATGATTTTATTTTTGTGGATAATTTAATTTCATAATTGAAACTTTTGATTATATTAAATATTTTGAAAATTAGTAATACATATTTTTGAAAATTTTTTAAATTCAAAATATACTAAGTAAAAATATTTTATTATTTAAATTAAATTTTGAAAAAATAATTTATTCTATAAATGAAAATTGTTGTACATTAAGATAGATTTATTATGATAGTTACGAAATTTAGAAAAAATATTATTTATATTCAAAACATAACACATGAATATATCATATTTAGATTTTAAAAATGTTTCGGAGCCTGTGTAAACTACAGACAGTTTACGTGCCATGAGTTTTATGGAATATATTTTTGGTAATAAAAATACTGAAATTATTTTGACTAGCTATTGTGTTTGACTCAAAGCCAATAATTAATTTTATTTAATATTTACAATGTTTAAAAATCCAATTTTAAACAACCCGTTAATAGAAAAACAAATTTTTAACAGGACAAGGTCGGCGTTGCAGAACAGCTCATCAAGATGAGTACTGAACAGTACTCAAACTACTGAACAGTAAGTATAATACCGCATAATTGCTTTATAATTTTCAATTTCATTTTTATGCATAATTAATTTAGTTCCATTTGTAAAATCACCTTAGTTATTATTAAATAAACTAAGTGTATTTTCAATTTATAATTAAATTTAATTTTGTATGCACAAATATAAATTTTTTTTAAGAATTTATCTAAAGAAAATTGATTTATCAAACGAAAGAAAAATATGTAAATTAAAAAAAAATGTGTTAATTTTATTTTCATATTTTTTTTTTTTATATTTATCTTATCTATTTATATTTAACACACATTTTGAATAAATGGCGACATTGAATTTATTTAATTCTGAAATTTTAACACAACTGATGATTTAATATAAAATTTTGATATTAAAATAGAAATTGAAAGTATTTATGTATTTAATAGAATAAATTTTAGTTTGCAATTTTCTTTCTATTTTATTTTTAATTACATATAAAATGGAATTTATAATTTCATTTATTTGGAATTTTTTTAGAAATTTACAAATATGTAATTAAAATTAAATTAATTTTTTATACCTAAAATAATAAATATATTAGTTATTCTCAAAATATATAATTACATACGAAAATATTCTTTAGTTAATTTTTTTTTGGCCAATATTAACAAAAGATAAATTATATAAAACTGAGCTAAATATTAATTGGAGACGAAAAAATAAGAAAAACCCGGTTTCATAATGGAAATATTACGATAATATCCAGGCTAATATTTATGACAATAGAACTTCGAAAATACGCTGAGATTTTTCAGAAATTTTTCAATTAGACTTGAAAGAACTGAAATAATGTTCACTTCTTAAACTATCTCTCAAAATTTACTTTATGCTAATATAACATAATTAGCTACAAATTATATTTTTGTTTAAGTCTTTCCTTTCCACAAATTATCCTATTACCTTTTTTTTATATACGTATAAAATATATATTTTGTAAAAATTTCTAACTTATTGTGTCACTTTCTGGCATAACTTATTGCAATTTAAATAAATATTAAATTTAAATAAATATAAATATTTTATCTTAATTAGGTATAAAGTAGAACAGCTGTTTTTTTTTCTAGATCTTTTTGTTGGTCTGTTAAATTAATTAAAAAAACATAAATCATCAAATATTTTGTTTACATAAATTGAAAGTAGTTTTGCCGGTATATTTATTTTCAACTAAATTTGCACTTCATAGTCAAGGACAAATTATCATATAATAAATAAAAATTTTATTTTTGAATTAAAAGATTTTTAATTCAGTTAAAAGAGTTTTATTTTTTTCATAAAATTTTGAGAACACTAAAAGCATAGGATTGAAACAAAATTGCTCTCTAATTAACAAAAGAGATGATATGTAAAATTTATTTCGAAATTTTCTTATTTTTAATGTAAAAGTAAATATGGTAACGAAATGTTTAATATTTTAAGGGAAAATTAAATATAGAATGTAGGTTAAGAAAATGCTCATTTAGGATAAATAAAAGATTTATGGAATTTACAAATACCAAAAAAAAAATCACAAACACCGGTTCTACCAGTTTTGTATATGTTAGTTCAAGAATTTTAGACTATTTTCTAATTGCTAAAAAAAAAAATAGAAAGTTATGAAATGGTAAAAGTTTAGATTCAGCAATTTTCGTTAAAAATTATTTAATTGGTAATTTATAGAAACTAAGTATAAAATAAATTTCTCTAGATTGTAATATCGACCAAAAGCCTGATAACACTATACAATTTTCGTAAAATGCCAATTAAAATTTAAAAACTAAGAAGAAATAAATTAATTCAAAATATTATCTAAAAATTATTTTTTTTTTACTTCGAAATTAAGCATAAATTTCTTGGCATATTACCGCCTTTTATTATGGATAAAATATTGATATTCACTCTGTAAATTATACAGTGTGTTTTTGGAGAACGAACGAAGTGGAATAGTTTTATATATTGTGCGCATCACGGCAAATTTTTTTAATATAATAAAAAACCATTAAAAAAAATTTTTTTTATATATAAAAATTCAATTACCTTCCTGTTGTTGTTTATCTTTATATTTTGACTACAATAAAAATTAACTGAAAAGTAATCAAAAAAATAATAATAATGTGCAATCTTAGAGTGAGTTTTTTTCTGTTTTTTACTTTACAGACAGACAGCCTTAATAACTCCGTTTTCATTTAATAAATTTCCACAATTAACATATATATTAGCGGCAGGTTTTCGTGAAGTAAAAGTTATAATGAAAATCACGACCTATTGAGATTTTGTTTTTTTGGTGAAAAATCTATTTTTTTTTATAGGTGCGTGCGTGGAAAAAACGAAATTTATTTTCTTGTTTTTATAGTTAATAATATAATATAACTATGTGAAATTTTATAATTTTTCGAGGTTGTAAAGCGTGAAATTTTAATTTTATTAAAAAGAATTATATAATCAAAATTTTTAATATAAAGTAATTTTTAAAAAAATAATACATATTACATATTATCGGTTATACTAAAATGTATATGAACATATTTACTTTTCATTCGCTAGAACTTTCTAAAGAAAGCTAATATGTCTTTAATTTCCATTCAAATTTGCCCAAAATAACCTGATTTTGTTTTACTTTGCTGTTTTAAACTCCTACACTAAATCATATAGTTTTTGTTTTTATTTTATTTTATTTTTTTAATTGTAGAAAGCCTCATCTGCCTTACAAAAACTATTTGTTTGTGGTGCACTTAAATATAGCCAACCAAATCATTCAATTTTGGCAAATACTGGTAATGGATATGCAAAATTTTGGTGTAAAGCAACAACTACTGAAAAACTACCTCTAGTAATTGCAACACGTTATAATATACCATTTTTATTAAATAGTCCTGGTATTGGTAATTATGTAACTGGTGAAATATATGAAATCGATGAAAAAATGTTAAATTCATTGGACAATTTAGAAGATTGTCAAGATATTTATACAAGGGAAATACATGATATGAATATTGGTGTTGGGGAAGGGTGAGTAATACATTAAATAAATTTTATTTGAAATATTTCAAATTATCATTTATTTAGAACTGTTCCATGTTGGGTTTACTTATTACAAAAATATCCAGAACAATTACTTCAATTACCCCATTTATCAGCTTACAAAAATACTGCGGAATATCCTTATATAACACGTAATCAAAGGACACATAAATTTCCTGCACAAGATGATTTAGCATATTCAGTACAATAAAGAAATTCATTTTATTGTATTACTACACTATTAAAAAACTTTTTTTTTTTTAAAGAAATGTTCATCTCAATCTGATTGATCATATTGACCCGTATGTAATTGATGCTCTGTGATCAAATACAAAATTATAGTTTATATACAGGCTGTCCAAGTAATAAGTACCAATTTAAAGACTAATTAAAACAATAATCATATTAAATAGGCACATATTACTTAATGTCACCCTGTATAAAATTGGAAAATAAACTATGTAATAATATTATATTTGTTTAAGACTTAAATAATTAAGATACAATTACATTTTAATCAGTTTAAAGAAATAAAATATAATAAAAATATTTGATAATTAAAATTTGTTTATATTTTTATTTAGAATAAATAAGCATATTCCAGTAATAAAAATATTTTTAACCGCAAGACTGTAAATAAACATAAGGTTATTAAATTTTTTATAGAAGTATTTTTATTTTTTTGTTGATGGTAATTTGAATTCCGATAGCTATATTACTCATCTTTTTTATTATTCTATATTTTTGGAATGACATTGAAATACATATTTTTTTTTTAGATAATTTGGAAAATATTACTAGGTAAGAAAATATGAAATATTAATTAAAAACGTTACTTTATACTTTTAGGTAATGTTAGAAAACGACATCATGAATTTTAATTATAGTCTTGCAAACTACTATTAAATTAAAATTATATTTAGTTCTTTTTCTAACCTTTGAAAGATCCTGATCCTGAATCTGCTTCTGATACGATAGATCCTTGGTTATCTTTCGTTATTATATCTACAAATTGACCATTATATTTATGTATAGAAATAGAAATGCATTATTTTTTGACAGCTAGGTTAAATTGCAGAAACAAAGCAATATAAACTAGAAAGCATAAACCAATAACCAAGCAAAGCAATAGCGACCACAAATCAAATACAGCATCCAGGGGTAACTAAGAATAAGAACTAAGAAAGTACATAAACTTAAAGAACGCTTTAAGATTACACGAGACAGTTTTCTTCATGTAGATGCAGAAGACTATAAATGAACCGCCTTAGCCGCACAAAAGCCGCGTTTTTTTTATGCAAAACGCTACGTAAACAAGCCTATTTAGCGGCATGAAAACGAAACGCTTTTTTGTGACGCAGTAATAAATTCAAAAAAGGGGAGGGGAAGCTAATTTGAAACAAAAAATTCATTTCGTCATTTGTATGTATAAAGTTTTGGCAAATAAATTTGGTAATTAAAGAAATGTTTTATTTTAGATTGGCGAGGTTAGTTTTACCTGCATAAATATTATTATATGTATTATAATGAGATTAAATATTTTTAATATAATTAAATGGCAATTATGAAACAAATGTAATTAAAATTAAACATATTTTCATAAATTTTGATAGTTTGTTATCAACGTTGATTATGCAGGTAAATTTAATGTGTTCCATAAAACGATTTGTAGTGGTGCCGCTAAGGCGTCAAATAGATTTCGTGTGCGAACCGGTTGCGTTACGCTTGCTTAAAGGGGTTGATTTAATTACGTCTCTATCCGCACAAGTTGACAAATCAATTATATACCGCAACAAATTTTTGGTTAAATCATAGAATAAGTCTATTTCGAATATCAAAAATGAAATGTTATCTTCATTGACAATCATACGTCAACGTCATAGCTATAGATGTCGTTGTTTTCATTTTACAATTTTGTGTTTAAGCTTAAATATAAAGTTAATTAATAAATGTAATTATATGCACTTTTACAGTTGATAACGAAATATATCAATTATTAATGTATTTTTTTATATGAGCAAATTTATAAATATAATAAAAATGAGCTTAAAATTTATTGGTAAGAAAAGAACTCAAAATAATATTTAGAATCCAGAATTTATTTAATCAATGAATATTCTCTAGATATCGGAGCGAATTTAACCGACAATATGTTTCAAGGCAATTATCATGGTTCTCAAAAACACCAGCCTGGTAAAATTACATTTATATAAAATTTGTTGTTGAATTTAATGACACAATTTTTTTCCTAAAGATTTGCACATCGTGCTAGAACGAGCTTGGAACATTGGTATGCAGAAAATAATTCTCACCGTTGGTACATTAAATGAGGCAGATGAAGCATTAAAAATTGCTCATACGGATGGTAACATTAAAAATTACATAAATTCATTATAATAACTATTTTCATTAGATAGAATTTTTATAACAATGGGTTGTCATCCAACCAGATGTGGTGATTTTGAATCAAATCCCGATGAATATTTTACTAATATTTGTAATAAAATCGAATCAAATCCAAAAAAAATTATTGCAATTGGAGAATGTGGATTAGATTATGATAGATTAAAATTTTGTGACGCAGCCATACAACGAAAATATTTTGAAAAACAATTAGATTTATGTGAAAAATATAACTTACCTTTATTTTTACATTGTCGAAATTCGCACGAAGATTTTTTGGATATTGTTAAACGAAATAAAAGTAAAATATTTCCTAACGCTGGTGGTGTTGTACATAGTTTTGATGGGAACCTGGATGAAGCAAAAAGATTAATTGATTTTGGATTTTTTATTGGTGTTAATGGATGCTCATTAAAATCTGAGGAAAATTTAAATATAATTAAAGAAATCCCTATTGAGAAGATAATGATTGAAACGGATTGTCCATGGTGTGGGATTCGCCCAAGTCATGCTAGTGCTAAATTTGTAAAAACACAATTTCCTACAGTAAAAAAAAAAGAGAAATGGACAAAGGATACATTAATTGATGGTCGTAATGAACCATGTCAAATTATGTAAAATGCAAGAATTTTTAAATTTAATTAATAAAATTAATTTGTAATTTATTTCAGTCAAGTTTTAGAGGTAATCGCTGGAATTAAGTCAGAACCGATAGAAAAACTAGCAGAAATATTCTATAATAATGCAAATAAATTATTTTTTAAGAAATAAAGCAAAATCGCAATTTTTCAATAAACGAATTAACCATTTATTAAATACTTTCATGTCGTTGTAGAATTTTTTCGATTTCTCAACAAAATGTGTAAAGTATGCTATGTGGAGCATCTTCTTATTGATTTTACGAAATTATATTTTTTCTTATTGATTTTACGGAATTATATTATTTAAAACACGATGCAATATTTAAAATATAAGTAAAACTTAATCTTAATAAAATATGTTACCCTAAAATTATGCAATAAAGTAGTGATGTACATATTCTGAAAACGAAATTGTTAGGAATTTTGAAGGTTACCCTCCCCATCTCGTATTCCTGCAATGACAATGAAACCAAATCTAAGGATTTTTTTATTGCTGATAATTTTATTTTATAAAACAAAATAAATATTCAATTTCACTGAGTAATCATTAAATATATATAAATAGCAAGTAAACTAAAATTTTGCATATTCAGAAAAGCACGATCCTAGATATAAAAAATTATAAAAATCGGGATTACATATTAAATGAAACATAAAAAAATATTAAGTAATTTGCAATTCCGAAAATTGTTCATTTCACTTGTAAAAAAAACAGGTAGACAACGAATATAACCAAAAAAATGCACATAAAATTCATGATTTCACTGTATTCCTCCCATAGCCATGGTGAGTTGGTGAGAGGTGGTGACTTTTGAAAATAAATAGCATGTGAAAGAGGAGATTACTAGTGGATTCACTGGGATCCCGAACTTTATACAGTACATTAAGCTTATCACAGAAACTTTATAAACTAATTTTTTTTTCCAAACAGTGGATGTTGTTACTATTGAAACTATTCATAATTTTTTGAAGCCTTATAGAATCCATCTATAAAATAAATATTCTTCCAATTTTGTTTTCACATTTATTTATTTTATTCTATATATTATTTAATAGATATAGATTATTTTTTTAAATTATTTCTTATTATTATAATTATTATTTCCTTTAATGTATAATTTATTAAAAATTTCCTTTTTTAAAGAACAATTTATATATATATAAAAAAAAACTTATAAAAACTGTAAAGAGTTTAGTATATATATATATATATTTCATTACGCAAATAAACAGAAAAACATATAAATTAAACTAGGAAAGAAACTAAAAAATTTATATACATTAATAAACTATAAATTCAAAGAAAAAAAAAATATACCCAAAACAAATATTAAATATTTTGTATTTTTGAAATTAAAAAAAATATATTTGCTAATGTTTAATACAATAATAAATTATTAAATATTATTTTTGTCAGTTAGGGAAATTTTTAATTTATTATATTTTAATATATTTTAGATTTTAATAGTCACATTAACAGGAAACAGTTTAATTATTATATAATTTAAATTCAGTAAAATGATATTTGTAAATATATATTTGCAAAATATTATTAGACAAAAATTAATAAATATTTTTTTGTTTAATAAAAAATTAAATTGTAAATATTTTCTATAAAATTTTTTTTTCTCGATTTAAAAATAGCCTCTCGCTAATAAAAAAAAAACAAAAGGAAATTTACTTATAGTTCAAATAGATCGCTGGTATTATAATGATATGAATATATATAAAAAAAGATAAAAATCCAGAAGAGATAGTATAAATTAATGATTATTTTGAATTGTGATTATTTTATTCTTTTAAAAATGCATATTTTTTCATATTACTGTCCTATACTTATAGTATTTATATAAGGGTTAAATATAGAAAATTTACTGCCAATAAATATTTTCAGTTGGCGAGAAAATTGACAAAATTTACTTAAAGAAATTATTGGTTTTAATTATATGGAACCTCAATTAATTGTCATAACAAATATTTTTACTTTAAAATTATATAATTTATTTTATAAAAATACAATACTCATTTTTCATTTAAAGATTTGTGATTCTAAAGTGTATAGTATATGGAAGTTAATATAAACAAATAGGAGCTGACAAAAATAATCCTAAAAAAAATTTCTAGTACTTCTAGTAAATGAGATGCGGCCATTTCTTTATATTTTTTTTAATTACCTGAACAAAATTTGCTACCAATATTTTTGATAGAAAACTTTTTTTTGTTTGCAGATTCAGTAAATATTTGATTGCTAATAAATTTTCTATATAAACAAAACCACCCTAATAAATATAAGTTCTCCATTATTGTTTTTTTATAACACAATTCTAATTTTATTTTCTTTGGAATTTTATATTTCATTATTTAATTATTATTTTTTTTATAATTTACATAAAAAGAAGATTAAAGTTGGATATTATATGTAAAGAGATATGCAAAAATTTATTTTTCAGCAAAACATATTTATTGTTTCCCTATTCAATTAGGATTTTATTTTTTCGAAATTATATAAGTTTTTCATATATGATTTGATAATTTTTTTTAGTTTAGTTTTTTGTTAATCAGTCTTTCATTACAAAGATTATTAGAGAAATTAAATTATATAAATTCAGAAAAATAAAAAAAAGAAATACTTTTAAACTCAATTCACTGGAGAAAATTATAAATTAAAAATATAATTACATTTATAGTTAAATAATAATGATTTTCTATTAGTGAAAATCTATTTTTAGTTTAGTTTTTTTTTTTTTTTATTATTTAATTATAGAAATTCTACACGCAGTTTTGAAAAAATCTTTGTTATTTAATAAATATTTTCTAATTTGTAGAAGAATATTTTATAATTATTAATATTAATTTTATATTATTAATATTCAGTGAATATATTAATGTGTTTATAGTTTTATTTAATAAATTGTAAAATAATTGTTAGTTAATTAGCCTTTTCTGGTTTATATATAAAGAGTTTTTCGATTAATTGTAATTTTTAATGTATTTTTGGGGCACTTCTATCATTTATCTTTTTATTACGCTTTAGTGTTGCTCCACGTTTTATTTGATCCATTAATGATTCATGACAGATACGCGGATCAGGCTGAAAGAGAAAAATGAATTTTAATTAAAAATCTTTTAAAGGTGTAAATTAAAATAAGTTAATTATTATATTTTTTAAATACGTTTTAATAAAATTTAAATTAATATTTTGTCAGAGAATTAAATCAGATTTAGTAATATTCTTTGTTATAAACGTGTTTATAACTTTTAAAATTTTGTTAGTTGTAATTTCAAGTGCAGTTAATTCTCAAAAAGGAAAAGAAAATTGTAGTAATTTATTTAAATTAATTGGAATTAATCCAGTGATTATCCTAAGAAAGCCAAATTTACCAATTCTATATATATTTTCATTCAATAATTTCAGTGTATCATTAATTTGTTTATTTTGAATTTAGTATAAGTAAAACTCTTTCAACCGTAATAAAAAAAATCACTAAAATAAAAAATTAACAACCACAATCATAATTTCCCTCGGTCTGCAAAAGTTCACGACTTTAGTGCTTACCTCACGAATTTGGTACTGTGTGCTCGGTCTTTGTAGTCTACTACTTAAGTTTTCGTAGTGCTAAATTAATAAAATGTTATATCCTTTAAAAAATAATTTTTCTAAAGAAAATTTCTCAAATCTTTTGACTCTAATATCAACACAAAGTAATCAATGTTTTTTTTTTTAACTTACCAATGTTTTACTATTAATTAAATTTCTAACTGCAAATGCTTTTCCAGATAATCCTTGTTTTGCTAATTTGGCATTTAAATTTTCTAAAAATTCAGATTTTGATTTTGTTCGAATACTTCCCGATATGTTGTTAATTGACCCTTCATTGGTTGAGGGCGAGAAATCTGTAATATTTTAAATTGGAAAGATTAAAACAACATTTAATTTTTTAGAAAATTTATTCTGGTTGGCTATTATTATTATTATGAGAATATGCGAAATTATATTATTATGTCAAAAAGATCAAAAATATATATATAAAAAAAAATCGATAAAACCAAACCAAACACATTGCAGCAACATTCTTAAAAGCAGAACTAAAGTTGTTTATTTTATTTGCTGAAAATAATATTATAATTAATTTAACTTTTTTTATCTTAAATTTTGGGTTAAAAAATTAAACAAATTCATATTAATTTTACGTCGGTAATCGTCAAGTTTCACAAAATTTGGAATTTTTATATTAAATATCTAAAATGTATATATGGCAATTTTGTGTAATATAAATTATTTGTCACATAAAATTTTCGAATAATTAAAAAAAAATACTATATAAATTATTTAACCATAATTTTATTAATTTTGTATATAATTTTTACTTTTATTGGCAATTGTTTGAAACTTTTATAAGTATAATTCATGGGGAAATCTATCTGTCTATTAAGTAAAGTTAAATCATATTACAAAATAACTAATTGAATATATATTTTCAAATAAGATTGAAAAATCATTGAAATTTGCTTGAATTGAAACCTAAATTAAATTTAATTGATTAACAAAATTTAGTCTTCTAAATAAATTTGAAAAAAATTTGTGGCATTAAATAGTACATCAATATTAGAATTACCAATTACGTTCTTGGTCTTCTCGATATGATATGATGGTTGTCCAGTAAACCCTATATATTTTTTTGTTACGCAAATTAGTTCTATCACAAACAGATAAATGAATTACAATACTATTTAAATTATCATGGAACAATAAATTTAATTCGAATTTTTGTTATCTTTCAAAAAATGGCAATAAATAGAATTAAGAAATTTTTTGCTAATAAAATTAAATTTTAATTTCTTTCCAATAATAAATAAAAATGCAAACACATACGTGAGATTGTATGTTTTTATAATCTTTTCTTGTTTTGCAAAAAAAGCTCAAAACCAAAATCGAACTAAAAAGGAAACAAAAAAACTCAAACAAAGAAAAAAAAAATTACTTGTGTTCGCTCCTGCATAATTATTTCCATAACTAGAAGAAGAGGGTGAATAATTAACAGTTGTTGTTGTTATAAATGGATTTGTAGATACAAGGATTTTTTGCTGAATATTATTATGACGTCCCAATGACATACAAGAGTTAGATGATAAGGAAATTGGATTTGGTGGATGATGTGGATTGGTATGATGATGATCATAATTTTGTTGTGAGTTTTGATGATGTATTTGTGATTGATTTTGTAATTGTTGTTGTTGACGAACTTGCTGACTTTGTCCGTAACTAGAAGAACGTACTGTGGGTATTGGCGGTGATGATGAAGAAATTAATTTCTGATGATTATGATGATTTTGTTGTTGATGGCATTTAATTTGTTGCTGATGATGTTGTACTTGTTTTTGTTGTTGGTTATGAGTTTGGTTTGTATGTGCTTGCGATTGATATTGATTTTGTGAGAAAGATAATAAATGGTGCGAAGATGATGATGATGATAATGAATCATGATTATTTTTTGAATGATAATATTGTTGCTGATAATGATTATTAGTACTACCATATATTTGATTTTGTTTACCATCATAATGTTGCTGTTGATTTTCTTGATAATTGTATCGTTCATTTCCACGTGAATAAAGAGATTCTTGTTGCTGTTGATTATAATGATTATATCCACGATGACGAACTGGTGAATTTGGATCAGAACCATATGAAATTGAATGTTGCTGGTTATGTTGTAATGTTGAATAATTACTTTGATTTCTATTGTCTTGCTGTTGTTGTTCATATAAATGTTGATTATTACCATATTCGGTTGAAGTTGAATGCTGTTGTTTATTTGATGGTGTTAAGCGGGCATTCAATTGTGCTATTAAACTTGGATTTGGTTTTTGTTGACCTGGAAGTGTTGTTACAATACTACCAGCAACAGATACACTAGCTGGACTAATTGCAGCTGATGATGTCGTTGATGATGGAGCTCGGAAACTTGACATTTTTGTTATTTGCTTTGGTTGTGCATAGATGCTAGGTGAATGTGAATTATTTGTTCGAAATGACTAAAATTAAAAAGTAGAAAAAAATACATTTGCACGTTGAAAAATAAAATAAAATATAGATTAACTAAATTAAAAATTTCAAAAAGAATTTATAAAATTTTATAGCAACATAGCACTAAACAACACTAAAAAACAGTAAAAAAGCATAATTACAATTAAAAATTTAGTGGTTTACTTAATATAAAAAATACTTTTGGAGAATATGTAACTGCAAATATAAGGGACATAATCGATATAGCACGATTTGATAAGTATATGTTTTTATATAAATTCATTCTTACTGAACTTAATATTATTTACTCAATTTTAAAACGGAGATTTCATCTTGGTTATATTTCATCTTGGTTATATCATCTTGGTTAACCAATTGAGGCTAACAAAACAGCATATCATTTGATTTTAAAAATGTTATGTTTCAAAATTGCTTATTTATTAACTTAGTGAGCATAAATTAAACTTAGTGAACATTAAACTTAGTGAGCATATAGACATTTAATAACTTTTAAAATATTCTTGTGTTGTTAATTTAGAAAGAATCTATTGTAAAAGTATTGCCTTTTACGAAATATGTGCAAAATAAAACGGCCCCTGTATTTAGAAAAATAATAATTTACTTTCAAGCTTTATCAATCTTACATATTTTCCAAATTATTTACATGAAATTATATTCATACAAGCAAACTATATAGATTCAACTTACATCTAAAAGTATGCAAAATCGTTTTTTTGTTTGTTTGTCTGATGAAATACTTACATTATTATTATAATTACTATCACTACTAGTGTTTATAGAAAGTGGGATTTTAGGTGATGATAATTGTTGTTGTTGTTGTTGTTGTTGTAATAATAATTGTTGATGTTGAATTGAAGAAGAAGTAGAATTATTATAAATAGAACCTAATGATGAATCATTCATTGTTGTGATAGTTGGACATGGTGAATAGATGTTATTTGGAGTTTGACTGTTTACTTGTTTGTTGTTCTATTAATTAAAATCACATGAAAGGATATGAAAACATAAAAAATAAAAATAAAAAAAAAAATAAACATAAATAAAAAGAAAAAATAACTTAAAAAAAAATAGTATTGAATAATTTTGATAGCATCTAAAATCATGCTTATGTCAATGAGTGTGTGTGAGAAGGTTTTCTAATGAAACATCCAATACAGACATCGTGTATTTTTAAATTTCAAATAAACATCAAAGAAATGTTTAAAATTATATTCCTTTTAAATACCTGAATTGTTGCTGCTTGTTGATTTAATTGTTGATTTATTTGTTGTGTTCGTCTTAATGCACTTGGGCTTGCTGGTGTATGACGAATAGCTGCTAATGCTTTCACTGTTTCAGAAACTTTTACAGTTGATGGTGATGCATTATTTTGCTGACGATCTAATAAATATGCTGGCGGTGGTGGTAAACTTTCTGCAGATGATGTAATTTGAAGATTTTGTTGAACCAAATTTGGCGAATTCTAAAAAAAAAATAATTTGTTATTTTTCAATAATATAAACTGAAAATTGTATGGAATGAGTTATTAAATTAAACAAATAATATAGTCAAATTATTCTTATACAGTAAATTACTTACTGGAGTTGACAGAGCATGACTTGTTGTTACTGATGAACTTCTTCGTACTGGCGGTGGTGGTTTAGCACTATTTACAGATGAACGTCGTGTTAAACGTGTTACACAACCTAATTTCAAAATATAAATCCAAATAATTTTAATTATACCAATATCTTTAATAAATATTTCACATTGATTGAAAATGTATATATATAGATAAATATTCCCAAATTTATTGTAAACACAAAAATAGAATTAATTTTGTTCGTTTAAATAGAGTCATATAAATAAAATCACACTGAATTCTGATTGTTTTTTGAAAAATAAAATTTTCAGGAAAATAGAAAAATGGTAGGGAAGAAAATACAAATAATTTAAAAGATATATATAGACTATCAACAATAAATAATAAAATTTATAAAATCCCGAAACCAATTTTGGAATATATAACAAATTCAAAAACGATAACAAAATATAAAAACAGGATAACATAAATAAACAAAAAAATAATTAATTATAATAATATACAAAAATTATTATTTAAATTATAAAATAAAATGAAAAATAATAAATATTTAACAAACCCGACAATGAAGCCGGTCGTGGCAAAATCATCGGTTTTGACGACGACATCGTCATAGTTGCATTAATTTGTCTTAGTTTTTCATCCAAATTTGCTTTAAACTCTTTGTTTATAGAAACCATCGTTGGAGGAGATATTAATGGTTTTATATTTTTTTCTATAATGACATTGTTGTCAATAGTATTTTCTAGATTTTATACGAAGGGAGTAGTGTAGGTTTTTTTTTTTATTTTTTTTTTTTTAAGAATTTATAATTTATGTATAATTTTATTTGTAAATGTTGTCAAAATAAATGGAACAAAGAATATATTTTGCAAATTTATGTTGTTAAATTTTAAACAATTAAAATTTACAAATTATAATAAATACGAATTAAAATACAGGACTGTAATTGATCAATTTGATAATTAAAAATATTAAAATTATTTAAAACGAACTGTAATATTAATCAAATTACAATATCCTTTATTAAATTTGTAAAAACAAAATATTTTTTTGTTGTTATTTTATTGACAACATTAATTACAAATACAATTTTTGTACCTGATGAATCGTTGGTATTTCGTTTTTGTGTTGGTGGTGTTCCAGTAGGATCAGTTCCTGTTACTGTGACTATTGGTGGTAAATTAGTATGTTGATTATTTTTATTTATTCCGTATTTAGTACCATTTAAAAGGCCAGGTGATTCTAAAGCTAATCCAACTGATATGGAATTAGTGCCATTAATAGATTTTTCTTGAATTTGTTCAGCACGAAAAGAACTAAGTCTTTGTTTTGGTGGTTCATTTAATGTTTCTGTTTCTGTTGTTGATTGATTCTCTTTACATCGTAGCACAACAATTTCTGAATTTTTTGTTGCATAATCAATATCAGCAGTTATTGGAATACTATGATCAAATATCATAATATGTCGACCGCTATTCGAATCATTATCAATTTTATCAATTGCTGTTGTACTATTGCTATTATTGAAATGAGCAAATGTTGGATTTTCAAAACCACCAATTGAACTATTTTCACTAACATATCGTGATATTTCTGAATCAGAATATGCAAATTTAACATCATTACTACCGCTAACATTACCAGTACTTTGTGTTGAATAATTTAAACTGCCAATTGATATTTTATCACTACTATTATCGGTATCTATTAAACTTCCACCATTAGTCGTTAAATTTTCATTTATAGTTGTTTGTTCTATACCATCATTAAAATTTGCAGATATTGACTGGAATTGATTGAAAGGATTCTCTAAATATCCACAATTTTGTTTACGTGATTTTTCTCTCATTTCATGTTCACGTTGAAACGAATCCAATTCACCAATTAAATTATTCAATTCTTGAATTGAGTCCTCATAAATTTGATCTTTTTATAATTTTTTTTAGATTTTTTTAGACATTGATTATTTTGCGAATATTTTAATAAAAGAAAATGTTTTTTTATGATAAAAAAAATGTGAAAATGCAGAAAAATTAAATTAAAATAAAAAAATATAAATAAATTAAACATAAAATGAACAAAAATCAAAAAAATTATTTTTAAAAAAAATAAAAACTACAAACTTGGCAAATTTTCATGCTAATGAAATAAATTCAATTTTTTTAAGGAGTTTCTAACAAGTTTTTGGTGTAAACATGCCATTTAAATTTAACATATTTTTTTGGTTGTACTGTTTATAAGAACTTAAGAAGGAGAAATATTATTATTACATACAATTTTGATTTATTAATTTTTTAAAAAGATTAAAATTTAGTTTTTTTTTTTTTTTGCTAAGAAAAATATTAAGCTGCAGCAGTGAATGTGGACTAAGATGAAGGAACAAATTCTGTTTTATTGAAAAAAAAAAAAATATATATTTCATAAACGAACAAAAAAAATTTTACCAATAAATTATTTTAAATTTAAGTTTTTTTCTGTAAATTTTGGCTAAAAGCGAAAAGTTCTTTTTTATGTACACAAATTTCTTCTATAATTACATTTCGAACGTATTTAAATAATATAACAAAAAAAAATTAAATTATTAAACATAAAATCATATGTTTTGAAAAAGCTTCTTACTTACTCATTTAAATTTTATCCATATTTCTATAAAACTAATAATAATTTATCTCTTTTTCCATGCTTTAAAGAATAATTGATGTGGAAGTAGAGATATTAATGCAACTAAATTAAAATATTTTAACAAAAATGTTTATTTTGGTTTAATTATTTTTCCAATTAATTTCATATTTAAATAATTTTTTTAATAGACAATTTTTTTACTTAAAAAAGAAATTAATTATATAAACGAATAAATTAATTTTTTTATGTTGACGAATTCAAAAAATATTATTTTGAATAATAATTATTTAAAAATATGTAATTTGTGGTCAATCAGCAAAACATTATATTAATATAACTATTCAAATTTCATGTTTGTATTTTTATACGAATAATATTAAGAATATTATACCAATTTTCGTAGATTCAGCACATACATGTATGTTGCCAAAAAAAAAGCAATTGTTTTCGAATTTTATGGAAAATTATAATAATTATCATAAACTTTAGGTATAACAGCGTTACAAAATAATACACTAATTACTACCAACTTAACTGTTTAACATAAAAGACATAGGGTTTCCTGTACCGAAGCATTTTTCTAATACAATCTTTTGCTATTTAAACGAACTTTATAATGGCTTTGCATTTTTCCATATAATTCAAAATGCCAAATAATTATTAAAATATTTCTGGTATTAAATTTTTAATTCAGGAAATTAATTTCGGTATTGGAAACCCTAGAAGAAAAATACTAAATCCTTGATCAAATTTATATTAAATTTTAAGCTAGTACATTCTTCTAAAATGAATGAATTTTTTTTTTCATTTTCAGAAATATGATAATGATAATAAGTGCTTCTTAAAAATAAATTTCACTTGCCTAATGTGTTTTTAAATATTTATATTTCGTAAAATTTGATCATTGTTAAAAGATGGTTGGAGGAAATGAATTTATTTTTATGAAATGATTGGATTGAAATATTTTATAATCGTTATTATAAATAACTTACCAATTATATCACAGTCCACAAAAACTTCTACAGCTTTTAAAAGAGCTTCTAATTAATTTAAAAATATCGAAATTTGTTTGTAAAATTTAAAAATTATCAATTTTTCGTTTTAAAATAAAATTTAAAATAATTTGCTTCTCCTTCTTTACCACAAAAAAAAAAAAGAAGATACCAACTTATAAATTTCAGTAAAAACTTTTTTTTTTCTTCGTCGATGTATGAAATTTTTGATTTTTGAATAACATTTTTTTTGTTTATTTATTTTTGTAATTACCTGGATCCTTATCGTTAACATTTCCATTTCCGCCATTATTCGTTTTGTAAATTTCTTCTTTACGATTTGAATAAATACTGTCACCAGATGAAATGGAATGAGAACTTCTGCCACCACTTAATTGTGATGCATTACTAGTTGTATTTATTGTTGATGGTGTTGATAATGCTGTACCAGCGGCTGCTGCTGCTGCTTGTTTACTTGCCTGTTCAAATATTGACATTTTTTCAAGAACTGAACCACGTGTTATATCATTGATTTTATCAGTAATTGTTGATGATGTTGCGACTGTGGAATTTGTAGATTCAATAATTTTATTACTATTATTATTTTCAACTTTTATATTCCCACTATTATTACTATTATTATTGTCAACTGTAACTGTTGTTAAATTTTCAGTTATTTTTAATTCTTCCTGATCACCAATTGAATTTTTAGTCAAATCTTTACATAATTTACCAACACTATCATTAGAATTACTATTATTTGTTGGTGATGATGATATAGCTGTAGTAGTTGTTAGTGAGAAATTAGTATTAGGAATAGGAGATGTTATAGAAGTTATTTGAGAATTTGATAATGTTTTGAAGTTATTATCATTTGTTATACCACTGGACGGAGAATTATTAGAATTTTGTGATTCTATTGATTTTGTTTCACCAACCATCGCTTCACAAACAATATTACTTTGTGACAGTGATTGATCATTAGTAATGCTTGTTGATGAAATTTGAGATTTTGAATCCACCGATGATGTTGAATGTCTGACTGGTTTGGGTGGTGGTTGTTGTGGATTATGTTGTGGAATAGGATAAGGATTTAATTTTTGGTTTTCTCCATGTTGCTGCATAATTTGTTGATGCTGTTGTTGCAACTGCTGGTTAGTTATTTTCATGGCTGCCATTGAAGCCAATTCCGACATATTAACATATGTTGGTTGATGTTGTGGTAATTCTGTTATATGTTATATTTTAGTAAATATTTTTTAGAGGAAAAGTTAAAATTTTTTAGTATTTTGGTAGCATTATAAACATAAGAATTATGTTTTTTTTTATTAAAAAAAAACAAGATTTAATAAATAAAATTTCAATTTATATACCTTTTGTTATATGTGCTGGTATTGGGGAAGGACATTGTCTTTGAATTAAATTTGGATTACTATTTCGTGGTCCAGTTGCTGATAGTGGACGTTCCAGTGATGAACAACGCTAAAAAATATTACTTCGTTAATATTGTATTTATAAATATGTTCGTTAATTACAATTGGTAATGGTGGCCGGCAGGAAATATTAGCTGGTGATTTTTGTGATTCCATTATTGTTTCTGGATTCTGGAAGGTATATACTGTAAGGGCTGGACGTTGATGTCCTTTCTCGTATGCTATAAGAAAATAAAATTTGATAAAAAAGTTACACAAATATTTATCAATGAAATACCTGAAGATATTGTATGTGGTCGATCTGTTGGTACAACATCTGCGGAATGTGGTGGCCATGTTGAAACAGCATGTGATTGGCTAACAGTTGTTGATGCCTTAAAAAGAAAAATATTAATTTAACTAAATTATATTACTGCACAAATATTTTTTAAAAAAATAATACAAATTAAATAGAATGAAAATTAAAAAAAATAGATAATTAAATAAAAACCTGCGAAGTAAGAGCCGGAGATGAACAAAATCCACTATCACTTGATTCGCCAGGCTTTAATCGTATAACTGGCGAAATTAACTAATAAGAACAAAAAAAAAAATAAAAATAATAAAAAAAGGAAATTAAAATAAAAAAAATTAAATTAAAAATATAAAAATGAAAAACAAAATAAAATTTGAAAGTTTATACAATTATATCACAAAAAATCTAACCTGTGACAATGATCTCTGGTAATGATGACCTGGTGAGCTACTGGAACCACTACTATTCATTGAGCTTATTGAACAAACTGAACTTTTTCTAGAACCTAATGAATTGGAGCAGCCTTGTGAACCAGAATTTCCACCTGGTGATTCTGGATATAAATTAATTGATGATTTTGATTCTAAAATTAGTTCTTCAGATGACTGTGGCAGTACATCGGGTTCTTTAGTAACCACTGCAATTGATTGCATTGCTTCCTATAAACAAAATAAATATATATTAATTATTTCATAAATTATATTAAATGATTATGTCAAAATTACTTGTAAATGTCCCAATTCAAACATAACTTCACATTCCTCTTTAACAACTGGCTGTAACATATGCACAAATGTACAATAACGTTTACGTTCCTCAACCATTACTGATCTTAATGATTTTCTTTCAACTTCTTCTAATTCAGCACGTCGTAATGTTACATCTTGCATATGTGAATCAACTAATGATTGTATTGTCTCTGATTGACCCTTACGTGCTTTCTTTTGTAAACGTAATGTATCACTAGAACGTTTCTTTAATTCAGCACGACATCGTTTATATTCTTTGGCATGATCTTTGTCTATTGTAGCAATATGACGTTTCCAGTCTTCTAATTTTTCTTGTAATGGATTTACAAGAGAATCCATAATTGCAGCTGTAAAACTTTTCATACGAGTTTCGACTGCTTTATGTCTGAGACACACACGTGTCAAGGCTGTGCCAATTTCTTTGGAAGCACCTATAAAATGAT
This sequence comes from Empis livida, assembly GCA_963932195.1. Taxonomy (NCBI): domain Eukaryota; kingdom Metazoa; phylum Arthropoda; class Insecta; order Diptera; family Empididae; genus Empis; species Empis livida. Next base: position 12,771,755 of record OZ010646.1, on the reverse strand, counting down.
AGAAAAAATATTTTATTTTTATAATTTTAAACATAAGTTCATGAGAATTTAATTAATACTCTTTTATTATTGTATGGTATGTACTGTAAAAAAATGTACATAATTTTCACTTCCGCAAAATGTATCAGATTTTTACATAAATTATGTAGGCATAAAACTTGTAACTAAGAAGGAGGAAGTAAATAAGAACACATTTAAAAAAAAAAAAAAAACTTAAGAAAATTTATATTGTTGTAGAAATATTCTGATTAATTCTAAAGAAATTTAGAAAAACTAATAAAATTACATCGCTGACATTAAATTGGTTGTTTAATGTCTGATATTTAAAAAAATGAAGAAAACAATTAGACGAAAATCAGGTTTGTAACTTTAATAAACATTCAATTGTCGATTCGTTTAATTGAAATTTGTTTATAAAAAATCTATAATTTAATTCTTCTTTTTCTTCAATGGCGCAACAGGCCAAATCGGGCCTGGGCCTCCCATTATTCTATTGCAATTCGGGCCTACTAATTTTATATGGATTCCGACCCATAAATTTCTTTATAGTGAAGAAACTTTCTAATTGCAACAAGCTAATGGCTTTTATTAGTGAGAAATTTGTGGTTAGCAAATGGCCTCGACCGTTATAGCATGTAATTTTATTACTGGTACTCATTTAAAGCTGAGTAAAATTCGACCAACATCGATGTCTCGAACGGGAGTTGAACCCAGTATCTTAATGCACCACAGCTTAGCACCCTACCACTTAAGCCACAACCGGTCACTATAATTTAATTACAATTTGTTTAAATAAGTTTGTAAATATGAGATATTTAAATGCTATTTTAAAAATTCACATTTTCAATTTTTTACTCACTTACTACGTAAGTGATATTTTCCATTACTTTATGTAAAAAGAAAACTAAGAATTTGTTTTTTTTTTGCTAAATAAATTTTTACTGACCCGAAAGTTCTTAGTGTTTGCTCACGGTCAACTAGCCGTAACGTACATTCACCTGTAAAATAATATATTTTCTTTTCTAAAAACTTTAATTTTATATTTGTTTTAATGCAAAATGCAATGTATATTTACGATAACTGCATTTTATGCGGGGTTCATTTTACTTAATCAATGAACAGAAATTAAACAATAAACAGAAACTGATGACGAAGGTTATAATGATTTGATATGGTTATAAAATCAGTAAATTATTTTGAGTAAATTGTTAAATAGTTGGATAAAATGAAATTAATTTTAGCAAATGGCTAAATTTTGATAATTCAAAATCAATTAGAAAATTAAGTTATAAGCACAACATTAATATTCATTAAAATATAAATTCTTCTGCAGCATAATACTAATTAAAGTTCAAATAATTATCAAATCTAATTTTAATCTTGCTTGTTTGAAACTACAAAAAATCTAATAAATTTCATAAAAGTTCACAATGTCATGTTGAAATCGAATACATTATGCGGTTATAACAAAATATTAAATGATTTTTATTTTATTAAATGCCATCGTTTTTAACAACACCAAAAAAAGTTAACTGTCAGTCAATGTGTAAGGGTTGTAAAAGTAAGAAAACATAAAATTTAAATGAGGGTAAACGACATCGATATTTATTTATGTACAATTGTTTAAATTTATAAAAAGTGTGTTATACAATTCGAACTTTTGTTCGAATTGTGTTAAAATTTGTCAGAAAAATACAATTTTTTTAGACAAAACTGTGTCTCTGAAGGTTTCCACTTCAATATTGACACTCATAATCAATATCGTAAATCTGGATAATCCTGAGAGTCTATAAAAAAACAATAATTTTGTTTTTTAAAGAAAATAAAAATAATGCTAAGAGAAATAAATTTTGGATTTAATTTTTACATAATTTTTAATTAAATTAAGTAATTAAATTTAAAAAATATTTGGAAAGATGCAATATTATTAAAATTGTAATTTAACAATAAAGTACGAAAACGATCTATAAGAAGAATTGGCAACCACCGATATTGCTAATTTGGGTTTTCTTGGTCACAGGCGAACAAAATGTATATGCCTTGTTTTTAAAAACGTCTGAATACTTAAAAGTATTCTGGCGCCAGTATTTTAAACTAAAAAAAAAGAAAAAATTAGTATTTAGTGTTGTTTGAACGTTTATCTCCTAAGCCCTTATCAACCTAATTGATATTATGTTGTAGCCCCCTAATTTTTTTCTAAATTAGCCAATTATATATATTTTTTCGGATGTGACGTGGTAAATTGATATTTTTTGATATAATTATGAGGGCTGTAATGATTCTGAATTGACTGTGCTTGTTTGTTTCAAATAAAACTTTTAGATATAAATTTTTTTATTTTCTTAAAATTGAAAATATTTTGAAAAATAGATAAAAGTTCAGGTTAAAGATCATGATTTATTCGTAACATAAATCCATAAATATGTGAAAATTACATAAAATTTAAACTCAATTTTTAACTAATATTTTTTTTTCATTTTTTATTTCCGGATAAGTAAATAACTTGCTAATAATTTATAAGTAAAATAATTGAAATTGTGTCATATTTCTACAAAACAACAGAAAAAAAATATAATTAAAGATAACAACTGAATAAATTTTTAACATAAAAAAATTAGAGTTAATTGTTATTTTTTTTTCAAGGTGGAACGCTGAGTAATATTTAACTTAGCTGCAGGTAAAAGTCAAGAAATTAAAAAATTAGTTTCATAAAATTAATAGTATTTTGTTGTTGTTTGTTTGTTTAAAACTTTAAACAGAATCTTTATACATTCTTAAATTAATAGGTAATAAATGATTGGAAATGATGTAAGTGATTAGATCATTAAAAGAATTTGGACTCCAGAAAATTTTACTCCCGGAATATTATTTTGCTTAAATGAATGAAGTGCAAGTTTGATAGAGTAGAATCGTAGATGGTAGTAAACTGGTGACATGAGTACTCCCTACTAAAGGAAAACATCCAAATATGCCCTTCGCTAATAGAAATGACTAGTTTTCGGTTTTATAGTTTCTTCTCTTAGTATGTAAGTTACTAAGCCTAAGTAAGGTTGACTGATTAATTCAACCTTACTCAGGTTTAAGTACATACTAAGAGAAGAGACAAGACAAGTACGATTTGGTATCAGGGACAACATAGCCACACAGTATTAGACGATGCCATATTCTGAAGCATACGCTATGAGAAACCACGAAAACGTCAGCTGTAAATTGTCATACACTCAAAGTTTTATAGAATTTTAAAGTAGTTGTGAAGATAATTGTGCCCGCTGCCCTGTAGGTTTGATAAACACTTTGTGACAATCAAAATATAATTTTGTCAGACCACATTGTAATAGTAAAAATCAATTACTGTAGAAGAAATTATTGTATCCTCCTTTAAAACTCCTTTAGTAATTAGCTACTCGTAGTTTTCCACCACGAATTACAATATAAAAATTTAAATTTTAATTTTTCCAAATTTCTTTTTATAACAAAAATTAATTTAAAATTTTATGTACTTACATAATTATAAAAATAAATCATCGCTAAAAATACAAACAAACAAACAAAAAATCTTACCTCTAGAATTTGTCGCGGCGTCTGCTATTTTTTGGAAAGCATCCAAATATGCCGCAATCGCCTGGATAGCCGCTCTAAAAAAAAAAGATAAATAAATATCTATAAACTTTATTGTTGTTTGTCTTAAATATATAATAATTTAAAAAAAACAAACCATTACGCAATTGAAATATAAAAACAAACATTTTTAAATTTAGTAGGAAAATTAAATTAGTACGAAATATTGAATGAAATTATTAACAAGATCATAAATTACAAAAAATTAAAAACATAAATAAATTACTTAAAATTAAAATGAACTTTTCATATTTCGTAGTAAATTTCAGTATAGTAGTATAGTTTTAAAATCTAATTTCTGTTGTAATTTATGAATTATAAAATTTAATGAATAATTATAATTAGGTTTTTCTTTTAAATGTCAAAAAAACATAGTTTTATCTTTATGAATTTATGTTAAACAATAAAAATTTATAATTTTATTTCTTTTTTTTTTTGTAAATTAACAAAAAAGTGAGAGAGAGAAATTTTAAATTGGATTTTATGAAATAACTTTTTTTTATAATTAAAGAAATATGTAAATTAGATAATTTATTTAACTTGAACATAATGATTTTATGTTTTAAATGCTTTTAATTTAGTAATAAATAGCTATTAGTAGAGTGATAATTGTAAAATAAAAAGAAATACATACTTTAATTGGAAACTAGTCGAAGGCTATAAACTAATTAACAATTTTTGAAAGAATGTTTATTGTCAGTCAATTTGTTTACATTATCTTTTGTATGATTTTGTAGGTTATATGAAAAACAAAAATTATTTTAACACATTATAGTTCGTCCGTCACTCTGTCTGTTTGTTGGTAAATTTTTTGTATCTAAACATATTTTTTCCAATGTTGACTATAATTCGAAACTTTGAATAAAAAAAGTTGACTTGAAATTTTGTCCAAAAAAATGTCCAATGTGGAAATAAATGACAAAATTTTGCCAAAAAAAAATGACAAATATTTGAAGTTACCAAAATGAAATATTTTGATGATATAAATTATTAAATTTTTTTTTATAGAAGAAAAAACTTGCTAATTTCGAAGTAAATTCGTCCAGATTTGCTAGCTGTACATGTTTATCTGTACATTTTAGTGTTGGTGAAATTTTTGGATCTCGTATAACTATTAAATAGTTATAGTTTGACACCAAAATGGGAGAAAGATCGTAACAAAGTTTATGTCAAATCAGAGTTTATGTCAAGTACATGATACTGTCTAGCAGAATTCTATTACTAGTTATAGTTGCATAAAATCTTCACATTGAAAAGGTTCTGAAGAGTAGACTTAAATAAACAAAATGTAGAATTCAAGTTATTTTAGATCCTTTAATCTTTAATATCTTTAATGGTATGGACTTTACATTTAAAAAAAAAAATAAATTGAATTTAGATGATGAAGCTGTAAAATGACCTTCTAATTTCAAGAAAATTAAGTGTAAAGTTCCGAGTTTTTGATAAGAATTTAAAATTCTGAATGTAAAAAAATTGCAAAAAAATTTCAAATTATAGTAGTAATGTCGTAGGCAAAATATTGCTTTAAATTTTTGGATTGTGTTTTGACAATTCAGCTTGCAATAGCTGTATGCCTTTCTACCTATCCTATTTATATTTATATCTGTTTCAGTCACGCAAAGCTTCCAATTTTTTGAATTCTTTTGAAGCCAGTCATACGCATATTACAATAATATCACATTTTATAAAAATGTCACTTAACACCTTTAAGATCTTCAATTTATATTAATCTTTTAAATACATTTGAAATATCTATGTTTTCAATAAAATAATTATTACGAAACTAGTGCACAGTATTTCTGCTGTGCATCATTGTTGTAAAATTTAATTGACTATTACTACCAGTTTAATGTGTTTTGTTATTTAATAGCTCAAATCATTCTGAAATACAATCTTTTTTTTTGTATGCTTTTGTATAAATCATTTTGTTAATAAAATTTGTACTACAAAAAAAACACATAGTTAATTAATCAATATTTCTATGACTATAATACTTTAAGATTTTAGAAAGCTTCGTTTCAAGGTTACAGATTGTTTAAAAAATTAAACAATCTTCTAAATATATTTAAGTTTAAAATTAAAATAAGAATTTTTCTACTTAAAAATGAAGATAAATTTATTAAAATTATATTTGAAAAAGAGAAAATCTTTAAATATTTACTGAAGTTTAGTTTTTTTAAAATATATTTTGTTAATTAGATGCTAATAAATAAAAAAATTATATTTTACTAGCGAAATTTTTGTACATGTCATTATTTTTTCCAGTAAGGAAAAAACCAAATTTTGCTAAATGGCATAATTTAACTAAAAAAAAAGTTTATTGCTTGTGGAAATAATAATCTTGCGCGAAAAAAGAAAGTTCAATTTTAGTGCAATATCAGAAAATTAAAATAATAATTTTAGTTATTTTAATTTGTTTATAAATTATATTAAAATTACTAATTAACGATAATAAATTTTGTAAAAATAATAATAATATATAATTACCTTAAGCATGCATGAAGTTTACTGGCTTTAGCCACAAAATCATCCCAAAGTGGTGAAGTATTCTGAAAAAAGAAAATTAAATTTTATATATTAATATAAAATGTTTTTTAAAGAGAAATGCAAATGTTTAAATTAGTTTAAAAAATATGAAATTTTTACGAATGTAAAATTAGAGTAAAATATTCAAAAGAATTATTTGAGATAAAAAGAAAGGCACTTAAAAAGGTTTGATAAATATGCTTAACTGCAACATATATATCTGTTTTTAGGTTACATTGCTGTTAAACATCACCGGTAGCTATGCAGTAGTTTCTTGACGCATGGCCTTTTTAAAGTGTCAACATTTTTAGATTTTACATAATTTAAAAATATTGTAACTTCTTAGTGATACAAACTTTGATAATTATAGTGAACTTTTAGTATTTTAAAAAGTATTGCACCTAATTAAAATTTTTATTTGTTTTAAATTCAATTGGAATCTTTAAGCTTTTGAATGTACATATAAAATCCATAAAATATCTGATGATCTTCGAAATTTTAAATATAAATTTACATACATTTTTTTTTCTTAATTTCCTCTTGTTGAAATGTAGAAATTAACTAAAACAGTGATTGATGTACCGATAGTACATAAATACAGACGTAACGGCACTCTGCTAGTGCGCTGTAATGTCGGCTTTACAATTTTCATACTAACACAAATATTACTCATGGCATAACGATTCAAGTATAGTCTACTATTGTGTTCTATTGTCACTGTTTCGGATGCTTCTTCACAGCTGCGGCGAGATTGTCTATTTTCCTATTTTTTGAGATAGCTATCTGTTTTTATTGTCTTTATTGATGGGTCTATACTAGCTCATTCGCTGAGTCGTACTCAGATCTGTTCTTAAGATCTGAACTAAGAGTAAAGAAGTAACGTCGCGTTTTTCCGCAAGCTCAATTGAGCACTGTCTAACTAGCTTAGAAGATCCAATGCAATAGTTGAGAGTCAAGAGAGCAGCTTGGCTACCTGTAACTATTCTCAAGCTATGCTTCAGGTGTCTCTTCTCACTCACGAGCAGACTGGCTTAGTTCCTCGTACTCACGAGCAGACTGGCTTAGTTCCTCAGTTAATTAAAGTTGGGTAAGATTATACTTGATTCTAAATGATCAATTACGCTTAGTTACATCTACGCTTCTCTCACGGTCTAGTTGAGAAATATCGGCTTGTCTGTCGTCCTAAACTTATTTAACTATAACAATTTTGTAAAACAGAAATTATTTTGGATTTGTTGATCCTACACGATTATTGCCGAATAAATATTTATATAAAATTGATATGATTACAAACAAAATAAAACTCTTACGAGCACATCAAAGTGAAAATAATTTTATTTGTTAAGTAAGACCCCTTTTTATTTGATACTTTTGTACCATGGCTACATTACTCTTACATATTAATTGTTATCAGTTTGTATACGCACAAGAACATTTTGTAAATAATATTCTTCTTATGCTACTTCAATAAAATCAATACTTTCTTTTTTTTTGTACACATTATAAAATTCCCCATTCCCCCATTTTATAAAAGTTATTCTCTTTTACATTAAAACGCCCTCAAAACAATTGATGTGGGAATTTGTCACAAATACTCTTTTTTTTTTGTTTCATTGTATTCTTTTAGTTGTCATAAAAAGAAAACATAATTGTAGAACATTCCTAAATAATTTCCAAATAGCAATACACAACAGAATCAAATTCATTTATCCTACTTTTTTTAATATTCAACAATAAAAAAATAAAAAAGCTGAAAAGACATGAATTGTCAAAATATCCTTTTTATAAAAAAAATCCTACTAATAAAAAATCTATAAAAAAAATTCTAGACAAATAACCACTTTTATCTTTATCTTTAAATTCTATGCTATTGACACAATTTAAATAGCAGCAATTTTATCTACACAAAAAAAAAAGTGGAAAGAACGTATAATAATAATAATAATAAAAAAAAAAGTAATCTTTTAAGATATTTTTCGTTGGCATCAATCCAATTTTTAAAGAGACAATCGGGAAATGTAGGATTTTGCAAAATTTCTATAATTTATGAAAATTACATTTTAAAATAGATATTTTATAACAATTTTTTTACCAGTTATTCTGGCATTAAGGTATAAACTATAATTTTACCATTTGAAAAAATTGGATTCACTACCTAATCCTTGTTGCTAATAATTTTTGTGACATTTGCTAATAATTTTGTGATATTACAACGTAAACTTTTATACAAGAATTTGAAGTAAATTTTTGTGTCAAACATTTATTAAAATTTACTGAAATTTTGTTAGGCATAATGATCTAACTGGTACAGACGAAAATACTCAACCTAATATCTAGCACAGATTCTTCACTTTTCGCTATTTTATTTGAAGTATATTTTTTTTTTCTAAATTACTGAACTTAAATTAAACTTATTATTCATAAAATGTCCTTAAGTGCTACAATAATGTTTATATATTTGAATTTATTTATAATTCCTCCTTAACGTTCACGTTCACACGATATATACGTAAAATTGCTCAGATACGTAATTTTTATTTTGAAAAAAAAATTGCGAATTTTACTTGTTTTTATATTTAAAAATTAAATTTTTTTTTTTGGGTTCATAAATAAAATTTTTATGGGTTATCATCAAAATGGGAGTGTTTCTCAATGGAATATTATGTTCCAAGATAAATTATATAAATTATGTATTTTTTTTTTTTTGGGTAGGTATTATGTATTAATATGCTAGAAGGTTAATCTGTGTTACATAACCAAAATTAAAAGAAGGAAGCTTTCAAATTATAGCGTTTTTTTCATATTTTTCAATTATGATCTAAAAAAAAATTGTGTGACCATGGTTACGATACGTAATTTTATAAAAATTGTAGTTTAATTAATTATTATGAAGGTAAATCATAGCTAAAGATGAGACCAAGGTTTGAATCCAGGCTGACATGTGACAAAAAATAAAATAAATTTGATTTTTATATTGAATTTTTATAAGACCAAACTGAAAAAAAAGTTTGTCAGGATTAAAGTGTCTTGTGTCTAAAATGAAGACCCAAGCATGAACTGTAGAACAGACATAAGGTTACATCGCAACTCAAAAGGCGGACGTAGAAGACGATTTCACTTCGGCAGATAGATTTTAAATCCAAGCCGGAGGGCAGACGACAATCATAATGTTGAGTATGATTCTTACTCATGTGCATGAATAAAACTATTTTTTAGTAAACCGTAACTTTCGTTACACAATTTTAATTATTTGCGACCTTAAATAATTTTGAAAACACGGTGATTTTTTATTAACAATTTTATATTTGTAAATGTTTCAAGTAAAATCATAAAATGTAAATTTTTATGTTCACTTTTTAGTTATTAAAATTAATACTTAAAAATTTTTTTTTTAATCTATGTAAGTGATCAGAAATCATAATAAAATATTTACAGAAAAAATAAATATTTAATTAAATTTATAAATATTTATATTAATTATGGAAAATATTTCTTTGTTTGAGATTTAATCAAGTATTAATTATAAAGCATTTATTGACTATAGATAATTTAATTAAAAATTAAATTCACCTAATTACTCAGATAATTATCTAACAAATTAACTAATTATTGTTTTTTTGATGATTCATTAGAGTAAAATATACTTTGTACAGCCTCCCAACATTAATTTGCCTAATGATTTAATCATATTTTATTTGTGGATCTTATATTCTTGCCAAATATAATTATTAAATTTTGCAATAAACATTTTAAATAACGTAAATAATTATTAATTTAATAATGTTGATAAGAGTTTTTTAATAATTATCTTTATATCATTAAATTAAATCAATATTTATAATTTGCAAAGTATAAAACTAAACTTATATAATTTATATATTTTAAAATTATAAATATTTATTTATGTAATTGATTTGTTTATATTTTTCATATAAATATTTGACGAAACATAAATATTCAATATTTACTTGCTTGTCATTGTCAAAATATCTTTCTAAAAATTAAGATATTTTTATTATATTTCAAGTTAAAATGGTTAAAATATTTATTTTAAATCTTAAAATATATATATTTTTTTAAATAAATTAAATATTCAAAAATTTTCTTGAAATCCATCATAAAAATTGATATTTAAAAAGTTAGTCATTTTCGTAAGAAATCCTGAATTAAAAATTAAAATTTTTATATTTTAACTTTTTTTCCAATCCCGAAAACAATCTAATCAAAAAGCGTGTACAAAAAAGAATATTTGCTAAATAACTTTAAATAAATTTATTTGTATATTAAATTTAGAAATTTACAAAAATTATAATTTATTTGAAATGTTTTTAAAGTGCTAATTCGATATTAATATCACCTAAATTGTGATGTCAACAATTAAATTATGAAAAATAAACATTTAATTTATGTTGTAAAGTATAAAACAAATTGTTCAAAAAAGTATGTATTGGCAATTGGAATTGCTATTTTGCATTATAAACCAGCAGCAAAAACAAGTGTAATTCTGAAGATTTTGATTACAAGACCGACCATGATATGAACTCTTTTCTTATCTGAATTGAAATCTGATTATTAGATTATGGTAGACAATAAAATCACTAATAATTAATGGCGGACGAAAATTAAAAATATTATGGGTCCGGTTCAATAAAATTAGGGTGATAAAATTTTTTTTTTGTAAAACGGCAACTTTTCCAATCAACGAGATTTAGTAGTGGTAAGCAAATTATATTTGCAAGCAATGTAATTTATTTGTCTCAAAAGTACTTTGTAATTTTAAAGAATTAGAGTTGCCATTTAATAATAATAAAAGAAACAACCATAACCTCATTAAAATTTAACTGAATCGCACAATTAGCAGCCATATAAAATGTAATTTGATTGATAAATACTATCTAACAGCACATAAAGTGTAATCTTTCTTTGGAGATAAGGTCTAAAAAATCATATTGACACACTAACTTAAATTTTAATTATTAAGTTGCCACTCTGCGATTCGTTTAAAAATCCTACTACACAATAGTAAAATAACATCTAATCAAACAATAATCGAAACCTTTAGATAAAATGGAAACGAACTAGTATATAATTGACCTGCATCACTGCAAACATTTGAATTTAATACTCTGACCTTTTTTCACTATATTTACTATTAAAATTATATTTTAAATTTCAATAGTTTTACTATTTACACGAGGGTTTCGCTTTACTTCTATTTGATGTATGTCCATTCGTTGTTACGTCGTTAAATAAATGTTCAAATTAATGGAAAGGCTAGATTTTGGCCTCCTTGGCAACTTAACAGCTATTTGTATTGCTATTTTGCATTATAAGTTATTACTAAATAATGTATTAAACGTCTGATTAAACTGACGTTTAGACGTCAGTTTTATAATAATTTAATAATTATTCAGCAATTTCTTTAAATGAGAGTGATAACGTTAAACACATTCTATAAATATATTGTTATTATTTTGATTAGCTTAAATTAATAACCAATATTTTGAATACGTCCAAATTCCGATTACGTTTTTTCATGTGAAACCGGATAGCGACGCAAAACGAGACCCTGATGTATATAAGTTTTATATTTTTTAATTTTTAACCATAACAAATTTACTATAAAATATTTACGCCTATCATTAAACCATAAAAATTATGTAAAATAAAAAAAAATCTACAATAATTTTGATAGTAAATTTAATAAATAATTTTCTAATAAATTAACATTTACCGCTGTCTATTTTCATATTATGATAATAAATTTATCTTAGAAACCTAATTCCAATGTTGTGCGCCAAAGCATTTAAAATATATATATATATTTTTTTAAACTAAATGAAGATATTTAAATATTCAAATTATACTTTAATGTTCTTTAAAACAGTGTTGACGGAACTTGAATCGTTATGGAAAAAATAAAATTTATAAACTTATATAGGACAAATTTAATTAGACTTGAATAAAATGTGTATACAGCTGATTGTAAAAATTCAGGTATTTTCAGGTATATTAAAATGAAAGGATAGACATTATTTTTTTCTTAATTATAATGTAACTGTGTTTAATGAAATTCTTAAACGTTTATATTAATAATTAATCAACCATGACCGCGAAAATAACATTTTACTCTTTGGTCTTTTTTTTTTAATTATAAATTTGAAGAAATACAAAATTACAATTTCTTTTTTTCACTATTAATTTACCTTTCTTTTCCTAGTTTCACGAGATATTCTTTTTTTACAATCACTTCCAATTTAATTTTAATTAATTTGAAAAAAAAAATAAGTAAGAATACTTTATTCACAGGTAAATAAATTTAAATACTGATTCTTTAAGAGTTGTTAAGTGACTTAAATATTTAAAAAAATTTCATTGAAAATGTTACATAAATTAACAATTTTCCGGTCATACATAAAAAAATGTAAATTAATGTAATAAAATTTGGTTGAAAAATTGCAAAATTTATTGATAATTTCCCATTAAAAAAACAGAGACACAAGTGATAATGTCTTTTATTACCATAATTTTGTTACAGTCATGATTTTTAAATGATGAAATGTTATAAAATCTTTATTAAATTTATAACTTTCTTACATCATTTTCAGCATAAATTAAATATGTAATTATAATTTTTATTTATAAGATATATTTATGTACTTTAAATTTTTTTCGCTTTAATTGTTTTTTTTTAATTCAATCAGGCATTTCTGTAGATATTTTTAATTGAATTTTAAATTACACAATTGACTAAATATAGCGATTTATGTAATTTATGCTTTGGTGACGAAGAAAATCAATAAACTTGAAATTAAGAAAAATATATTAAATTTTTTTTTCAATTCGAAAGGTGTGCGTTATTAAGTTTAGAAGTTTTAGTTTAAAATTTGTTAATATTTGTTAGTAGTTTTCATAAAACAATAGAAAAGGAATAGTTATTCTAGGTTATGATATTTTAAAAAAGACCATAAAGTCAAAATATTTTCATAAAAATGTATTGTGCTGCAGTGTAAATTATTACATTAACCACAACATGATACTGCATCACATTATGGGGTAATATTTTTCATCTTCCGAAATTAGATTCAACACATTATATTTCCTGGTTCCCATTTTATTCTAAAAATTAGAACAACACTGGACACCGAACTAGCCTCAAGAAAATTAGGAAGCAACGTTGCATTCTACCAATACCCTAAAAAAAAATTAACATTTTCTTAATTGCGAAAACACAAAGATGGCGACACATAGTCCACCTCTATTTCAACTTGGAGTCGAATCGTTTTATAATTTACAAATTAAGGAACAAGTGCGATATCATCATAAAGGACTGTTTTGTTTGAGAACTAAAATATCCAAAGAAAAATTTACTTGGCACGGAAACTAAAGAAATGCAACTTTTTTCGGTAGAAAAATAAAAAATACCTTGAATATAAAGAAGTTGAAGTCATTGAAAAGGCATTCCGAAAAGTGAGTGGATTTTTTTTTCTCTTACATTTACAATTGAAAATTATTCGGAGATTTTTATTTTTTTTGGAATTTTTGCAGCTGCATTAAAATTAAACATTAAAACTCTTAGAAAACTTAATGAATTCACAAATAAATATAAAATTCAGGTAAAAAAGTATCATCCTTGGTTCCTAACAAACAATAAAATTCATTTTAAACTAAATCTAAATTTCTGTTTCGCAGATGATAAATAAATAAAAGTAGAAAACTTCAATTTGTTTGAGCAAAAATAATTAATGATAAATTCCAGGTGGAAAATTTAATTTCTGTTAAACATAAAAAATACTGGTTTTAACCCTCATTTTATATAGGTGACTTCCTTTTCCATATTCGATAATATATTTTTTTTGTACTGATGTGAATTTTTGTTAATAATATTAAATACAAGTTTTCGCAAAATTGCCATATATGTAGTTTTTTTCCGAAATTTTTTGTAAATGAAAAAAAAAAGAAACCGAATTATAGTTCAACAACAAAACGTCTACTTGGCACTATATGACAGATAATGGGAGTAATTTTCTAAGCCTAGGTAACATCCTGCTCGTTACGACTTAAAAGAAGCTTTAAATTTATGTTAATGTTTATCTGGAGTTTAAATTTATAAAACACATTATTGGAAGATAGAATCATTAAATTTATAAAACACATTATTGGAAGATAGAATCATTTTGTTCTTGATGAACTGAAGGTCATGGTCCTGCAGTTCATCAAGAACAAACTACGATTTATACTTGATCACATTTATTTAAACAAGGTAGAGTCGTTAATGGTTATAAAACTCGAAGATACCCTTATAGAAAATAGTCGACTAAAATTTCAAAAAATTCTCAGAAAAATTCAAAATATATGAGAAACAGCTGGGAGCTGGATCGTCTTGGTATGTCAAAAGTTAGTGCCTTTCAAAAAAATACAGTGTAGTAAGTAATTTTTAGAGTTGTGTAAGGGAAATCCGGCAGACATTTTCTACATTCCAAAGCGATATTTAACATTTTATGACACATTGAAATATTTCTTACTAATTTTTTTTTTTTTACAGTGTATTATAATTTTTTCTAATAAATTTCATAAATAATTTATGCTTAAGTTATTGTCATCATAAATTTTTACTATTTTACATTTATACAAAAAAAAAGAAAATTTCGCATGTTTCGCAACATTTTACGGAAGCATTAAGGAAATTACTATGATTTCTGTCAGAAATTAAATTTGATATTTCCATGTAAAAAAAAGAAAATATTAAGCATAATTTTTTTTTCATTCTGATGTTTGTTATTCATGTTTCATTCATAAATTTTCTATAAATTTTTTTTATTTATATGACTGATATGAATTTTCAAAGAAAATAAAAGGAAACATAATAGCAAACGTCAAAAATTTAGTCGTTATTTTTTTACGTAAATAGATTTTTCTTGATTTTTTTTTTTGCTCTTTTTCATTTCATTTTGTGTAGTTTTTTTTTTTATTGAAATTTTTTTTTTTGTGTGGAAATTATGGATAGGAGGGAGGATTTACAGATTTACGACACACGCAATGCAATCATTAAAAGTCAAAAATATTATAAAAATGAAAAGCGATTTGTTGTTCGTATGAAATATAATCTAAAAATCTTTTTATCAAAATTATATTATAACAAAATTGTTAGAGTGTGTATAGCACACAGGAGGCCACTAATAATAATTTGGACATTTTTGTTTTTTTTGTAAATCATCAGGGAGGAGATTAATTTATAATTTATTTCAGATTTTAAGAACTATTTACTAAAAAACACTTTTTAGAAAAAATATTATAGTAGTAAGAAAAATCGATTATAAAAATATTTTTTAATATAATAATCGTAGGAACAAATTCAATTCTTAATCAGCGTATTGCGTTAGGAATAAAGGATAGCACAGTGTATATTTACAGTTCACTGCTGAAAGTGCTTACATCACTACAAATACACAAATTGCAAAGTTCTTGGTGAATTCAAAACCTTAAAACAGATTTTTTGTGTCAATAACTTGCCAGAAGATGAATTCTCGATGAAGCAAATTATTCAAAATTAGACCAAATCTTGAAATGCATCTAATTTTTCGGTAAAAACATTGTCGAACAAAACTCAGAAACCTAGCTCTTTCTAGGATCTTTATCAGTTAATTCATTTAACTGATACCACTTATAAACTTAATGATGGACAATGTTAGGTTATGTAGAAATTAAAACCGAAACCTGGTTCTAAATTATACTTCCACTAAACTACTAGAGCGGCAATTCTTAATTGGTAGTGTATGAAGCTGGTGCAGTGAGTACTTGGTTCGATTGATATCCGAGAAATCCAATGCTGATCTCAATTTACTCAGCTTTAAATAAGTACCAGCTATAAAATTACAGTAAAATGTAATTTTAATATTGGGGAAAAAGGATAACCATTGAGTCCATCAACTAAAAGGAATGACTCACGAACAAAAGCCATCAGATTGATGCAATTAAAATATCTCTTTATAACGAAATATGATTCGGAATCCATATAAAATTGATAGACAGAGGCCACTTGAGGCCATATACACTCCAGTAGGAATTAAATTCACTTTTTTCATCACATAAGCGTAATGTCTAATTTTACAGCGATTAAAGATGTAATCGATATGGAACCGAGAGTCCCAAAAAAATAATGATTTTCCCAAAAAAATATAAACAAAATTTTTTTTAAAATAATGATCTGCGACAATAATTTATTAACATTGAAAATGCCGCCTACAAGTAAAATACTAAATTAAAAGATATATTTTCAAAATTTATGTAGTCCCAAAAAAAATAATATCTATTTTATAATGCTTTTTCCTTCCTTAATAGACGACTTTATTAACTTATTATCATTATGACTTTTTCTTTTCATATTTTACATTCCATTAAGACAAAAACACACGACAAACATTCGAAAAAAAAATTATATTAAAGTTCCTGAAAATTTATTTTCTTTAGTCATCCGACAGTCTGATAAATAAAGGTCACCGGAAATTGCTCCTTTCTAATAATATAGAAGTTTTCCTTTTATATATTGATCACCTTTCTTAGAGTTATTTTTGGATATCTTCACTAAAAATTTCTTCAAACAAAACGAAATACGAGGACTAAAAATTTTTTTATCTGATTTTATTTATATTAAAATTTTTTTTTTTATGTTTATAGAAATTCAAGAAGATATAAAACATAAAATTTATTTTGTAATTCAATCCAATAATTAAATTAATTTTAGAGAAATTTTTTAAAAAAATTATAATAAAAGAACCGAAAAAGAGGTCAAAAATGATTAAATTAATTTTTATTCTTTTACTAAAAAAAAAATTTACAGAAGAAAAAAATGTCGGGGATGCGTTGAAATCAATAAAAATGTTAAAAAAATTTTATAATTCCTCCTACATGATTAACCTAAATAGTAATATGAAATTTTGTAAAAAAACACACCTTTCACTCCGTTGTCCAATCCCAGAATATTATGAAAAAACTTCAAAAATTATTCCTCACATATTGGAGAAGATCGAACTATAGACTTGTTGAAAAATCTATATTTATTTGAAAATTAAATCAAAGTTTTATCAGAATTTGAAAAGTTTTAGATTGTAAAAGATATTTGGACATTGTTAGTTCCAAAAGATCCTGTTGACATTGACAATCTGAGGAAAATATGTCAGTTTTAATTTATACCATTTATTGAATGTGTACCAATAAATCAATATTCATTTTCAAAAAATGGATTAAATGCCAACGGTTTAGTTAAGTTGCGATCGACACAGCTGTAAATGAAATATCAAAGTGTGAAATCCATTTTATGAATGTGTACCAATAAATCAATATTCATTTTCAAAAAATGGATTAAATGCCAACGGTTTAGTTAAGTTGCGATCGACACAGCTGTAAATGAAATATCAAAGTGTGAAATCCATTTTATAAATGTACTACCTCGGAAGTCTTTCGAATAGATATGTCTACCACATCTCTATTCGAAAGACTTGCGAGGTACTACATATACAAAATGGATTTCACACTTTGATATTAACTTTTAAGTTAATAGTTTCTTCCCCGTCGAGAAGCCAATGGAATGGTTTTTCTTCTAATGAGGAGATTAGATAGATGTCAGGACTAACCCCAAAAACTACCACGTCAAAAATTAACCTATGGTGGCCTCCTCAAGATCTGAATTTTCACTTGCGAAATTTAAGTTATTGATAAATCAGCAGATTTCCCCAAGAGAACTGAATGTAATATCCTCTGGTTCTAGGAAACCTTGTCCGAAGACCCTTGTTCAGGTGATTTGTCAAGCTAATTGAGGTGGTACCTAAGCTGACAGTGGTCTGTTAGAATGCTAGTTTAAAGGCGAACTTGTCTAAAAGACTAGTATTGCACGTTTCCATGATGAAGCCAATGCTGTTTCCACGCTATTACAGAATTGCGTAATTTTATGTAATTTATGGTAAGAAATATGATTTATTTTTAGCAGATTTATCGTAAATAAAGGTCAAAAGCTCAGTTTAAAATTGTACATCTGTAACTCACTCCAAACTCAAAACTTTTAAAAGATAATGAAAAAGACACGACCAAGAATATTTTCGATTAAACTATATTCCCTAAATTCTTATATTCAATTTTCCGGCATCTGTTATTAGCCCGCAAAGTATTTCCGTGACAAATATGAATCAATAATAAATTTCCAAAAAAAATTTTTATTTTTAACACCGGAAATATTTTGTCCCAACAGATGGCAATGATAAATCTTATATCATAAAAAATTATTGCCATTTTGGCAATAGATTTTTCCCTAAATTAAAAATATATTTGTAAACCAGACCAAAAGATTTCAAATCCCAAAAATCTAAAAGATAAAAATCAAATTTATTACCAATTTTTTATTTAAATTAACTTTCCTATTAAAGATCATATTTTAAAATTCAATAAAGTATTTTTAATGATCCAAAACAAAATCAATATTTCTTTGATCTTCCATTAAAATATCTTATAATTCACCTGGTAGGCAAATAATCAAAGATACTAAAATTTTTGATGGCCTTAAAAATGCAATAATATTGAAAATTTAAAATTTCTAATAGTTTCTGTATTTTTATTTTTTAAGTGTAGGCGCAAAAATAGTATATTTTAGAATCCAGGCGTTCAGAAACATGATGTTCTATTAAACAAGCTTGAAAAAAACAATAACAGAAAAACAAAGTTTTATTTATTAACGTAGGATGTTTAGTAGGGTACTAGTAAAACCACAAGAAATCAAGTTTTATTTTTTTTGGTTCAATAATTTTTCCTGGAACAAAATCACGACAAATACTAAACAATTTTATTTATTATTAATATTTTAAATATGTTTAAAAACAAGAAAACACGTTTCTTTCATGAGAATAAATGCTGTTGCGCTCTGTGGGAAACTAATTTTAAAATTTTGGTGGAAGAAGAAAAACGGTGCGATTTTTTAATGCCTCTGAATTGCTGATTTTAAAAAGAAAAAAAATTAGCTTTTTTTTTTTGTGGTGTGTGTTGATGATGAGTTCATGCAGCCTGATATTATTTAATATGATGCAGAAAACAGATTATTACATTCGACGAATAACAAAAAAAAAAATTAAACTTGAAATTTTCAAAACATGTTCATATATTATGGTTGTTTAACGCCAGTTGTTTGAATTTATAAAAAAAAAATTAAATAAGCAACATAAATTAATTTCGTAAAAAAAAAATTACATGATTTTTATATTATTTTTAGGCAATTTAAAATTAGGTTAAATTACTAATTTGGATAATTAGATTTAACCAGTTTTTGAAATTTTAATTTGTTATTAAATAAGTTTTAATTCAATAAAAATTAGATTTTAAGAACTAAGCAATTTAGATATTTTATGTAAAGTAAATTTTCAGCATATTTTTCATTTCAAAATTATGAAATTTAGTTGGTTTGTTATATAAAATTGATATTTGTAATGGAGCGTTTGAAAATAAACAGCAAATATACAACAAATAACAGTTGTGAACACAGAAACGCTTCATAAGTGTACTGTAAGCACTGATTACGCAACCAATGATTGCTACACAACCCGAGAGATTATGATACAATAATTTCATTTTTGTCTATTACTTCAAAAAACGAAATATTTCAGAGAAACAAAAGCCCTATTAGTTACTAAAAAGTCAGATCTTCTCTAAATGAAGTGATTGATCCTCGAGAGAAGTACATCAGTGATTGACGAAGTATTAGTACCTAGATGATCACATTCATAAATAGGATTGTCTTTATCCCCACAGCGACAACGTTCTCTCACATGAAAACTCCAAAATACCGTACTATGAACCTCTTTTTGGCAAATGATCCTAATTTAAATGCAAAACATAGTGTTGCGTCGACCCCATTAATTATTTTTTAAATAGAACACTCAGTGCAGTCTTAACAAAAATATAAAAGTAAAAGAGTCAAGACAACGCCATCTTTTGCATGTTTCTATTTTGATTTTGCGGACTAAATCACTAGAATATATTATAACATAGTAGCTGTACATTATGCTCTGAAAATAATAGTAATATAAATTACAATTACATTTGATTTTGAGATTTATCGAAAAACCGGAAAATGTGTTTGTGGAAAATTTATGAAAATTAAACTTTTGTTCACATTAAAATATTTAAATTCGAAATTCATTTAAAAGCACTAGTAGTTCCAATTGCAATAGAATGTTTTATAAAAACCTTTGAGGGCAAACCATGTTCCACAAATTGGAAATAATCTCGTCATATTACAATAATTTATCAAACAATTTTTTTTTAATAAATGAATTTAAAAAATTTCAAAAATCATAAAACATAATAAGCATAAAAAAAAAATTATAGTGTAGGTTTTTCTTGTTTTTCTGCTAAACAGGAATTTATTCAAACAAAAAATCATTAATGAAAAACTAAATTTTGTGTGGAGGTTTTTATATCGTAAGTTTAAAAAAGCGTGGTTATTTTTCTATTTACATAAATATGATTTTTTTTTAAAATATAAATATATTTATTTTAACCACAAAATGTTTTATGCTTTTTTTTTTAATAGTATTTTTATGAATGATTTACACATTTTAATTTTATTTAAATTATTTTAATGCTGTGAAATTTAATTGTACACTTTTATTAAATATCATAATTTCTGTGGTGACACAATCAATGAAAGTTTTTTAATATTATATCTGATATATAATTACAAATTTCTAATATCTAATTGAATTTTTATAGCTGTGAGAAGAATTTTCAAAATAAGGAAATTAAAATTTAAATCATGGTACTTTTTCTCATAAATATTATTTATGAGATAAAATTAAATTTAAATTTTTCCAAAAAAAAAAAAAACACTATTAATGTTAAACGTCTGGTTAAAGTATGATTATAAAATTGTGGTTTGTATACCAATAATATGTAATATTTATTTTCTACTATAATTACATGATTATTACTTCACTTGTTTTTATTTTGAAAAATCTGTTAAAATTCATAATTAAAATATCAAATTACTTATTAATGTAAATAGTTAATTTAATTATGATTTATACTTATTTATGTTTTTTAGTATAATTTATATTTTTAAAATTAAATAAACAAAAATTTATTAAAAACAAACCCGAAAAAGAGAAAATTGTATTTCAAGTGCGACCATATGCAAAATTACTATTTTAATATCCGTTGAAACATTTAAGATATAATTTTTTTTGGATGGTTGGTCAACAGGTGGTAAACATATGTGGATTTTTTTTATGTTTTGTTGATAATATTTGCATAAAACTTGTTTGTAGAATATTACAAAATAATATAATAAATTTCAAAGTAAAATTATATGTTTTCTTTATTTTGTGACGTGATAGTAGTGACCTCAACAAAATTGAATTAGATTATAAAAAACAATTTTTTTTTAGACAAGGTTAAAATTAATGATTTTCTGTGAAAAATTTTATGTTTTATGTAAAGTTAGAAATTAGATATTAAATGCTCCTTAATTTTTTTAATACAGCTTGTTAATGTGTTACTGAATTCAAACTGTTTCCTTTACAAATTTAAACCTTAATTGGAATACATCTGTCGAAATAATGTAATAAGTTTGCTAAGTGACTTCAAAATTACATTTCGTAGGCTCGACAGTACACTTATACTGTTTTACTAATACTTTCTCTCTCACACAAATTCGACTCTTTCGAAAATTAATCTGATTTAAAAATTGGGTTTCTTAAAACCCTATTTTTTGAAACAAACACTTTTTCCTGTTGACATGTTAGACCTGTGTTGGGCTCCCTTAAAAATAACACGTTATTGCAATTTGGACCAACTATATTCTACAATGGATTCTGAATATACATTTCTTTATAGTGAGTTGTTGTTTAATGATTACAATATTTTTGATCTAAGTCAATTATCCTTGAGCATACAAGGATTCGGAATTCATATAAAATTAGTAGGTCCAAGTTCCAATACTAAATTAGGAGCCATTTTCAGGAAGAGTCAGGCTCTTAAGTAGTAAAAAAAGAAACTTTTATCTACAAGAAGCTAGTGGAGGCATTTGTGAGGCTTTTAATGGTAGTCAATCTTTGTAATCAGACATTTATAGTTAATCAAATAATCTCAACCGTTAACAGTTTTTCGCAGTCTAAAAAATACATTTTTCTCTCAATTACTGACCGTTATATTCATTTAAAGCTAAATAAACTTAAACCAACATTGATGACGAACAGATTGGAATAGAACTCAGTCCCTAATACACCATAGCATAGTCCACTACCCCTGAGCTATATTTTATATTACAAACTCTATTACAGAAAAATAATATGTTTACATTAATTAATTTGTAATTGTCTAGTTTATGGATGTTCGATGTTTATTGAAATTTTAAAGTGCAATGTTTAGATGAAAATGTAGTTCAATGGGCACAACAAGGATTTTTCAAGATTATAAATTTATTTCAAGAAAATTATAAATATTTATTTAAGAAACAAAAACATAAATAAATATGCAATTTATTAAAAAAAAGGTGTACTATTTTTCTTTGTCTGAATTGGCTAGGAAATAATGTTGATGAAAAATATTTTTACATTAAACAAATTAAAATAATTGCAATATTATTTCTATATTAAAGTAATTTTATTGAAAATCTGGAAATTAATTAATCTGGAAAAAGCATAAATAAACATAAAATTGAAATAATATCCGTACTTGGTGAAAGTTTATTAAGACATTTATGTAAATACAAGAATATACTTAAAGTGAGAAATTTTCCTAGATAATTCAAATCTAAATATGAAATTTTATTTACAATTTATGCAAAAAAAATTTCTAATCCCAGGCGAAAAAAAATTTATAAAATATGTAAATTAAAATTTATTTAATTCTCAAAATTAAATTAAATTAAAATTTTTAAATTAAATTTATTATTAATTTTACCACAAAAATAAATATGAAGGATAGAAATTGATTTATTATATTTTCAATTGATCAATGTGACAAAAAATGTCAATCATTTTAACAAAATGCGGGGATTAATTTATGGCCGTAATTTAATATTATAAATTTTCTTTTATTAGAAAATTGATTTTGCTATAAAAATAAAAACCATAAAATTGTTTCGTGTTTTTTTTTCATCCAAAAATATAAATATAATAATTCACAAAATAATCTGATACTTTAATACAGAATTTTGTGGCAATAGTGTTGTTTTGTATAATGTATGGTTTCACAATTAAAATATATATGGAAGCCAAGATGTCAATGACTGAATATGTGTCAATTTGAAGTTTTCTTATGTCTTTTATATAATATTAAAGAAAATTATTTAATAAAACTAGTAGTTTCAAATTTATAAGCTTGAAGTTAATCAAATTTTGTAAATATTATCATTAATTTGGTATCAGTTGTCTTGATTTAACTGGCCATTTATTATGTAAAACAAAACTTTAAAAGGTTAAATACATTTTATGAGGCCCTCTATCGCCACAAAATGCAAGTATATATACTAGTTATTCAAAAGTTCGTCCTATAATATCAGAAATACTGAAGATCAAAGCAATAATAGACAAGTCACGTAATAGACAAATATTTACAGAATAATACCCGCGAGAGAGAATACACTTTAATGATCAATAATGCCTTAATTATCTGTCATGTTAAATGATACTTTGTATCATATCTCGGCTGATGAGCATAATTTAAGTATGTTCTCTACCGTTAATAGAGCGCGCACTGGTAAGTAGTTGAAACTTCAGTGGAGAATTGAAGTTTTTTTGGAAATCAGCATAAAAATAGCTTCAAATATGAAATAAAAATACAAATTTTGAAATACAAACATCATTAGTCGTGTATTATGTCAAATATTAAACATCATTAATGGCCAAGTTAGTTAGAAAACAATATTAACCTGTTTCAACGCCATCGCTCCATTTTATAAGCAATCTTTTAATATTTTTTTTACCTTTTTTACCAATTCTTGTAAATTTACTGTGTTTTAAATTCAAATTAGTTTATAGACAGACAGACAGACGTGTAAAGAGCAATAAAGCGTTAATATAAAATGGTTTTAAAAAAATAATAAACCCTTAAAACAAAAGTGAAATTTTATGTAAAATTCGTGATGTGCTTAAAAAATATTACCCAAAATAAATGAAATACGGACGCAATCTTGTACATTTCGTCCCATTAACTAAGTGAACATTGGGAAAATAATAAATTTTAATGATTATACATTTTTTTATTTTTATTTTCGGTTACTAGGTTGAAAATTTACTTTAACTCTCAACAATCAATCTAAATCTAAATTTTTGAACCATTTGAACATAACCATTTATAGTTAAAAATGTGAATGCTTTATTATATAAAATAAATATAATATTAATGTGGTTAAGCACGACGAAACATTATGCAAAACCCAGAAGTCATCGTTAAATTTTTATTCATGAGCCAAATCAGCCGCAAAAAAAACATTTGAGCATATTATATATAGTTAATGATTCTGTAACGATAGTTGTTGTAGATAATCACATTTATAGTTGAATGAAATGAAGAGGCAAATATGTTTCTATGCATATACATAAATACATAAATATATAGTGAAATATACATTTCTTATATTTATCATGAAATAATCAAAGAAGGAATTGATTAATCTAAAGAAATATGGGTTTGTATATAATATGCAATGGTTTGTTTTGTTTTTGTCGGTGGTGGTCCCCTTTTTTTTACCCGCTTAAAGGCACAATGAAAAACCGTAAACCGAAAAGCATAAAAAATACGAAGAAATATTTTACAAAACAAAACAAAAATTATTTAATAATCAAAGATCTTTTTTAAATTTACCCGCCATTATAAATGCCATATTATTTAAAAGAGTTTTTTTTTTTTGTTTTGAAGAAGTGTGTGTTCTAAATTTACATACTTATTAACAGTTTTAGTGTGTACGCTGATAAATATCAACACGTTTTATTGACATTTAGTTTCCGAATGTAATCAAATAACAATTAGAAACAATGGTTACGAAGTATTCTGTGGATGACTCATACTGAAATAAAATCTAAATTTTGTAATTAGTAGCCTTAAGTTATTCGTTATTTATGGTAATAAGTTAGAACTGGGAGCGTTCATTGAAATCTGCAGAATTCTCGGTTAAACACGTCAGATAGACGTCCGCTATTTTAAGTTTCCTTTTAGTCCATGTACGAATATCAACAATAATTCAAAATATATTTAGTTATCAAATTAAGTCACAGGGTCACATGATTGAATAAATTTACTGTTCGTCTTTGGTTAATTAGTTCCTTAATTTCTGAACCGAGACCTCTGTCTTAGTTTCTTTCTATAATATCTTCAGCTGGTGTACGTTTTTCTAATAGAAGAATATTGACCTAACCTGGTTTTATAAAACTTTTTCAGCAATCAATACGAAAGATTCTCTTTTTGTGTGGCTCCCTCCAGGTCTGGTAACATTGCAGAGTTTCTGTAATGCCAGTAACTCCGGGTTAGTAGCATTAAAGATTGCTTACTTTTTTATAGGGGACAGAACAACGGTGATATAGTGAAGGCGCACAAAACTAGGTCTATGTCTACCAATTTTTTTTTAGTGGAACCTGACTAATGAAAAAAAAAAATTTGAATTTCTAAAACTGGTACAATTTGTTGCACCATAAAATTTAATTTGAAAAATTAGAGCCTGAAATTTAATTTATATAATTTTGAGGAAAAACCAATACATAGAACTTGCCTGCTAAAATTAATTTTTAGTTACAAAACTACTCTGAGCCCTAAGTAAAATCCAAACTATTACTTAGACCCAATTTTTTTTTTCTTCAAAATATCGATTTAAGTATAGCATAAATGAACATAAGTTCATTTCTTCACTATTAAATAAAAATATATTTTTATTAATAATTTTTGTGATTGCGGATGTTATTAAAATATTATTTTTGTGTAGTACAGAAAGTTCTAAACAGACAAACATAACAGAAATACGTTAAGATATTTAAATATGAAACAATACAAGCATAGACAGATTTCATTATTACTGATAATTTGTCTTCACCAAAAAATTTATCCAACTTAAAATCAGATTAAAAGACCATTTTTAAATCTTTGAAATTTTTTATGCTCGTCTCTTATAGAAATTTTTTTTTTTTTTTGGAAAACACCGATGAAGATTGTTTAGTAAAAAATTCTCATTAAAAAAAATTATGAAATTAGGTTACAAAAAAAAAAAAATTATGTATTATCTTGTCATGATTAAACTATTAAATTGTAATTTTCAACATTAAAATTGAAAACAACAAAAATATATGCTTTGTACTAAAAAGGAATAAAATAAAATGAAGAAAGCCGTAGGTCCTCTTATTTCAAAAATTTAATTGTATTGGTTCACTGGTTTAAGAAAAAAAAACATATCTATTTATAAATTCAACGATAAATTTTATATTTACTACTTAATGGTTAAAAAAAAAATAATTTATGTTATATGTATATTATGATTTATGTAAATTTAATGGAGTATAAAAATATACACCAATTTTTTGTATGGCTGATCGGGTTTTTTCCAACCCACTAAAATAAAATAAATTCGATTATATTTTGATTTAAGTTTTCAAAGATTTTTTCTGTTGTTGTAAGAATTTATGTGGGATTTTTTTTTATTAACTAGATAAGTAAAATTTTGAAAAATTAAAATAAATATGTGTAAAATTATGATTAAAGTGATGAAGGTTTTATGGTCCAAAAAAGGGATATTTTACATTGAAATTCCAATTTTTCTTTTGTTATTGAATTTGAAAAGTAAAACTCAAGGGTAAATTTTTGTAATTCTATGTTTTTTTTGTTGGTTCTAATTCAGTTAATTATGTTGAAATGTTTAAAATAATTAATTTGGTTATTACGTTCCTAGTTAATTCCTACAACACTACTGAAAGGCCAAACAGAATGTTTTGCTGTTGTTTTTCGTCGATGATCTTGTCGTTGTCTTTCCTAAACCAAAGACAATTGATAGCAGCGTATAATCCAGACACAAAAATACCACTATTATTATTTTATAATAATGTGCTTTGTAAATTCAATTAATTTTCCTTGGATTCCAGGCAGTTTAAACCAATTTATTTAAATGTCAGATTTCTCCAAACCGCGCGACGACCTAAAATGTAAAAATTTATCGAAATACTACGAAATCGACAACAAACTATTCAATTTGGATCTTAAGATAAATAATCCACATGCAAATATCAAGTGATAATCCAGTGAATAAATAACTCACTGACAAATATCAAAAATGATAATCCAGAGTTAAAACAGAACGACGAGCAAAAATATCAAATATCGCTATTGAAATACAGCGAAGCCCGGATAATTGAATAATACGAAATCTGTAGTTTTGACTTTTCTTTTGAATTATTTACAGCTGAGATATGAAAGCGACATATTCTGTAGTCTATTTGACTCTTAATTAAGTAAATTAAGTAGAATTTTTAAAATAAATAACTTGTGATATCGTTATTTACAGCATCTCACGTTCAAGTATAAAATACTGAGCCCCCTAATAACAAAACAAAAATAAAATCAATCTGAAAAAAACAAAATATTACAAATATTAACATCATAGCAACAATTTTATGGCGACAGAAAACATAAAAATTGATTATTTAAATTGATTTATCAAAATGTAAAAATATTTAAACAATAAAATCGGCGACACTCTAATTTTTGTATCACCAGATAAGAGTTAAAAAAAAAATAAAATTGTCAAATTAAATAATTGTCCATTATTTATAGTGAAGATACTAAATTTTATATCTTTTTTTTAAAAAAAGTTTTCATTGTGCTTTTATCATCACTTTAAAATTTCTTCATACACTCCCTCCTCCTGCATCATCATTTATATATTATTATTATTTTTTTTGTAAATCATTTCCATTTCATTTTGGAAAAATTATTGGACGCGGGAAAAAAACGTAATGGGCATCTGTTTTTACAATTCAATTTGTCTTCAAATGAGAATGAAAATAGGATTCATTTTCACTATCTATCATTTATGTTTCATTTTGTAAGATATGAATAGTAAAATTTATTGATAGAGGCTGGTAAAATCTAATTTAAACATAAATTATATTGGGAATTGAAAATCTCTTTAAAAAGTGCTGAAGGGTTTTTATGTTTTTTGTGAAAAAAAATAAGATTTTTTTTATCTTATTATTAGATTAATTTTATGATTTGTAATAATAAAACAAAAAATGAAAAAAAAGAAGATGTTATTATGATGCAACATTACTTAAAAACAGAATTAAGTAATTTATGAAGTATTTATTTTCCTAAATGTATTTTAGAGATATTTTTTTCATTTTTTGTAGATTTTCTGTTTGGAATGGCAGAGCTTGTTTTTATATTTCTAGAAAAAAAAAAGTTCACAACAAATCCACAGATTAGGTATATTGGTAAAGTGGTAAGTTTTGGATAAGAATTTAAGTGAGGAAATTTTAAGAATCTTCTTATTTAACATCTTAATTATTAAAGATAAATTGTAATTAGTTTATTAATTGGAAATTTAGTGACCTACACCAACCGAAAAATTAGAAATTAGAATTTACTAGATTAGGTCAACATAGTTGGAGACCGGTTAGTGGCATTCTTGATATTGTCGGACATTTTTTTAAATACATTCTAAAATATATATAATTTTAGGATTAGTGTTCTCTCGACGGCACTAATGTACTAAAAGTTTATCCAGCTTTAAATGATTACAATTAATAAAATTACGATAAAATGTAATTTAAGACTGCGAAATTTGCTAACCGCCAAGGCCATTTGATTTGCTAAATACAAATGTCTCACGAGCTGCTATAAATCTTTGAAAATGCTTTATGGGCGGCCAGAGCCTTCAAGAGCTATAGCTCCAGGAGAAGTTCTCTCCTGTAGAAAAGAAATATTTTTATATATGAATATTAATTTCACGAAGAGAATCGAAACTTGAAACGTGAAATGAAATTGTCAGATAATATCTTCTAAACAGTATTATGGTTCTTTTATTTTAAAATTAGAGTTTAAAGACGGAAAGCTAACTTGTTTTTTTGATTACTTTTTTTAATTTGACAATGAAATTCTTAATATTGTACAATGTTCTCTGATACTTATATATCTTGTATTCTAAGACAGTTTCGAATCCATTACACTTGCACTAAATTTTTGATTCTTGTACTTAATTAGTCCGAAACTCCTCCGAATCGTCCATTAGATTTTTAGTTTTTCTGAAAATCTAATGGAATTCTCAGTCTCAGAGTAAGTATTATTAATAACTTAAACCATACCCCTATCTCGACATCACTGGACTAACTATGTGCTGACAGTATATAAGGCTATTTACTTAAATATATAACTAAAAGAACATTTTTTTGAATATACTATTTATCCTTTAACTGAAAGGGACTAAAATAATATATATCGCTTTTTTTTACAATTTTCCAATTTACGTAAAGAAATGAAAAAGCATAAATGTACACTTAATTGGTTACGAATTTTCAAAGACCTACCCAGACATCTAAGTTTTGTTAATATTTCTTGCAAAGAACCTTCGGTTTAATGTTTAATGAATCATAAAATTATTATTTTTTTTATCTACTTCAATTGTAGTTGTTGACCTATAAAATGGTGAATTGCGAAAGAAATTCTTCAAGTCATTCAAAATTTGAAGAATCTTGACTATATTAATTTGTGAAATGGGATAGTAAATTTTCCATCAGGAAAATAATTTCATACAAGAAAGAGTAATAATAGTAAAAATCAAATACATAGAAGAATCCTTATTCATTCATGTATTAAAATTTTCAAAGATAGAAGGATGTTAAAATGAGAAAATTCTGAATTGTTGTATCATTTTACCTAATTTAAATTTTTATTACTAAGGATTTTTTCTTCGTTGTTCGTTCTAATTGGAAGTGTAGGGTATTATCTGTTTACTTGAAATTCGTTTGGATCAAACCATTATTGAAGAAAATTAAAACTTTTTGGTATTCATGGTACTGATCTTTTTTTTGAGACATTTTTGAAGAAATGTAATGTGAACGTATATTTGAAATGTTTTTTTATGTCTGTAAGAAATTTTTTTTTTATTTCTAGCTGAAGTTGAGCTAATATACCCTGTTTTTCGGTAGAGCATGGAAATCTATTGAAATGTCTCATTTCGACACTAAATAAATAGAATTCACAAAAATTTCCTTATTATATAAAACCACAGCATAAGGGGCGAAAAATGGATTAAAGTCATAACATTTCTCATTAAAATAATTCAATTAACATTTCTCATCTTTCTGAATAATTTCAAATACCCGTCCACACCATTTTATAATTTTAACTATATTATACATTTTTTAATTCTTTTTCAAAAATTTTAAATTAGTTTCAATATTAAATTATATTTCTGAATCTATTTAAATATTCTAAGAACAATGCACCAGGAAGAGAAATTTTGTTCAAGTGACAATTTTAATAGAAATGAACTTAGTAACTAAAGTCTTACTTTTCTGTGGCGAAAGTTTATACTTCATAGCTCTAAACTACATTACATTAATAATAAAAAGCAACAAAACTTTCCCTTATTTTGTTATTAGATATTTTTCTATTTTATTTTGTTCAGTTCATGGTCTGAGATTTGTTGACGCGAATAAATATTAGAAAAATAAAAATCCAATTAAGTTTTAAAAAAAAAAGTTTTCAATGTTCATCACGTCATGTCAACTTAAATTTTGAACTTTTTTTTAATTCATTTAGAATAACAAAAAATATATATAACGTCTTCCATAAAAGGATTCATTAAATTAAATGTTTTAAAATAATGAATCCTTTTAAAAGGTAAAATTGAGCTTTTTAACTAAAAAATAAAGTTTTCTCTAAAAAAAAAACTGAAATTAATTTTCAAATTTGTCAGAAAATTTAATTTTAATAAAATTATATTTTTTCTTTAAAAGTTATTATAATTTAATTTTAATTTGTTCAACTCAATTTTATTGAAAATAAATTTAATTTGTGAGAAAATCTGATAAATTCTGGTATCTAAACAAACTATATGTAATTAAATTATGTAAAGTTCAATTTTGAATTTATTTTTGAACCAATTTATTTCATTTTTGTAATGTAATTTCTTTAAAAAATAAAAGTTTGTTTGTAAATTAAAAAGTAATGAAATAGCATTTATTATTACCTACAACAAGTGAACAACTGAAATCGTGACAAAAACAATATCACTAAATTTCAATTAAAATAAAATTTATTTTCCTATTTTTTTTTTATAATTTTATTGTTTTTTTACATGTTTTTAATAATTAAAATATATTTTAGAAAATCAAGGCCATAAGTTTAAACAAATGTCAGCACTGAGCTCATCAGTCTTTCAATAGTATATTAATATCTCATTTCTAATACGATACTATTATTCAAAAAGTCAAAATTAAATTGTAGAAGTCTAACTATTTAGATATTTCAGATTTCTTAGATTAAGCTGTTTTCAAATTCACTGTACATCGTAAAATGTACTTTAAGCTTTTAAATGTTTTTTCAAGTAAACTAGCTCTTTATAATATGATATTGTTCGGCAGAGAAATAATTCAAGCCGTTTTTCAGTAAACAATTGTTGGCCGTCAAGTGATTACATTATTGAATTTTATACGTCAAATAGTACACAATAATCTGTCAAAAAAAAAATCAAGTAACAAATAGTAAGTAGGCTGTAAAACATGTGAAATTTGAGATAATTCTAGAGCTAGAAATAAGTGGAATTTTAATGGGAACGTTTCGGAGAACTTTAGGAGTAATCAAGTATTTACTGCACTCTTAATCTATTCGAAAATAGCCTTAGAATACAAAATATAGCAATGTCAGAGAATGTTGTAGAATTTAGAATATTCTGTCGGCAAAAATAACAACACCAAACGAAAAGTGTAATTCCTCCCAAAATATTACTTTTGCAAATATCCCAATTAAAACCAGTTATTCCTAGTAGAATAAGCAACAATTGTGATTCAAATTAGTCCTTGGAATGCTGAATTTACAAATTTACATAAGATTTAAAAATTTTACTACTGTGACTATGTCAACACAATTCTTTCGTGACAATTGTGTGCATAACAATTATATTAACGTTGTCAAACGTTAAACAAGGATACATTCAATTTAATAAATTATTCAATTAAACAAAAAGTTTTATGTTGTCAACTTGTCGATTATAAAATATTCAAAACAAGCATAAATAATTAATTTTAATTGATTTTACTTGTCATTTCAAAATCATCCAAATTAAATTGAAACAATTTTTTTTTGATTTCACTTAACTACAAATATAGTTTTAAAATGATTAATATTTTAGTATTTCAGAGAATTTAATTGAAAAATCATGGGTTTATTTTTTAGTACTTGTATGAAAGAATCAACAGTCCATGGTTTTCCATATGTTGTCAAATCAAATTCAAATATTTTTGAAAAAATCTTTTGGTCATTAATAATATTAATATCAATATATTTTACAATTCATATTTCATTAGAATTATGGCATCGTTATCAAAATAATCCAATAATTTTAACAGTACAAGATAATTTTCCAAAATCAAAATTTTCATATCCGGGTCATACAATGTGTTCAAATTATTTAAATAAAGTCGAAAATGGAAAAATTGTGAAAGAGTATAAAAAAAAATAATATTTAATTTAAATTATTTACAATATTTTCTTTTTGGGGAAAAAGGACTTGGAATGTTACTAAGAAGGATTATGACAAATTTCAATATTATATGAAGTTTCTTGTTTCATTATCAAATTTAACTTATGATAATTTAGATATTTTACGGCCATACAAAAATGATCTATCAATTAATTCAATTGATTTTTTGGAAATTATAAAAAAGGTAAAACATGTTTTTTTAAAAAATAAATTAAAATGTAATTAATTTTGTATATGTAGATGCGTTATGAACTATATCAGCGATACTTAACTGATGAATACGATCAATATAATTCAAATAGTATTTCGACAATACGTTATGCACCAGTAATTACAGAAAAAGGATATTGTTTAACAGATTCAGTGAATTATTTATTACAATATCCATACAAAAAGTTAAGTATATTATAAACAGAACAATTGTCCAATTATTCCTGCCTTATGTGCCTTTGGTACAAATGTTTTGAGTGCACCTTCATAAATGGACTAAATGCACTCAAACCAATTGTTTTGAGTGCACCTTCATAAATTAATTCTGAAATTCGTCAAAGAGAAGGAATGGAGAAGCTATTGAGGTTTTAGTTATTTGAAGGTTCAATCCTGAGTAAGTAGGCCTGAGTAAGTGATACCCTTCGTGGGCGCGACTTTCTATATCGAATTTGTAACTTGTATTTGCCTCAAACGTTTCAAAATTTAGAGAAGTGGAATTTCAGTTACGAGAAAAGAATTTTCATTTGTGTAGTAATTTTCAAAGCAAATACACCAGGCTACAAATTCTAAAAATCTCAATTTGGTTGTTTAAATAAATTTAATAAACCAAATATTTATTTAGTGGCATTACATTTTCGTGAACATTGCTCATATTTCATTTTAGTCAAAATGTCAACGCCAGTATTACAGATTTTTGTTCCATATATATGTCAATTTTTTTGGTCAAAGTTTCCAGTTTAAGCCAATATTTTAGAAAGAGGTTATTGCTAATAATTCTCGTTTACAATAACTAAAAAATATTTTCCACTAACCCAAATTTATTAGCAATAAAACCAAACTAGTCTTTTTTTGGTGAAGGAATTAATAAAAAAGTGTCAATATTTTTAATTAAACTTTCTTGAAAATACGAATTTTCTAATAATATTTTATCTGTTCTAGTAATTTGTCAAAAGTTAATCCAATTCGTAATTGTCGACTAATGGAAAGTTGTAATTTTAAAATAACTCCACTTTACAGAGACGGAAAATATGTATCAATGGTAAAAAATACATTAATTTTCTAGACTAGATTTAAACATAATAATTAAAACATAATTAATTTTTTCTTTTTTGGTAGTATTTTCATGAAATTAATTTAATTATGACACCAGATGTAACAGCATTAAAAATTGATTTAGAAGGTGATGTTTCAGCTGAATTAAATTTAAATTTTAAATTGAATACAGCTGAAAAGGATGTACGAAAAGTACCAATTGATTATCGAAAATGTCGTTATAAAAATGAAAATAATTTAAAATATTTTAATGAATATAATTTATCATATTGTCATATAAATTGTCGTATAATTACAGCAATAAAATTATGTAATTGTAAACCATATTTTTATATTGTTGGTAATAATGAACAAATATGTGATTTAAATGGACTTTTATGTTTGGTTGATAAAAATTGGCCATTTTCGTTAATAAATGATTGTCAATGTTTACCACTGTGCGAAGAAATGTCATTTGATGAACAACAAAAACAAATTATGGTAAAATAATTTTTTTTTTTATTAAATATAAGAGTTTCTGTGAGATAATTTATTTTTTCTTTCTGTATTTTAAGAATTCGAATGGAAATTTTCAACGTAGTGTAAAAGTCACATTATTCTTACCAGATTTAAGTATACAAAAAAGAGTTGTATTTAGTATTGATCAATTGGTTGTATCATTTGGTGGTGCTGCATCATTTTTTTTAGGTTGTAATTTTATGAGTTGTTTTGAAATTATTTATTTTTTTTTTGAATATTTAATGAAAATATATAAAAAGAAATTTAATTCGAAATAATTATATTTTTTTAGGTTAAATATGAGTTTAGAAAATATGTAATGAGTGAATTTAATATTTTAATTTTATTTGTCAAAAGTTAATCCAATTTGAAAAAATATTAGATGTTAATTATTGCTATTTGACACAAAATTTGAAAAAAAAAAATCTTATTTAAAACGTTTTTCACGCACTTTTATCAAATTAATATTGAGTGTTGAATTAATGTACTCTTTTAGTGATGTAATAAATAGATAATTATCATAACCAAAATATTATAATGATTGTGTGTTTTAGTATAATTATATTTTCATGTAAATTTGGTGAAATTGAATTAAGTTTGAAGTAAAAACAACAGAGCAATAATGATCAATTTTAACATACCGAAAGGATTAACCAAAACTTACTCGGTGATGTTACTCAATTAAAATCTTTTTGAGCTCTATAATGTAGTAATTTTACTCATCTAGTAAAGGGTCATAAAATTTTTAAGAAAAGGTGAATGATAAATTTCCTGTAGACGTCAAAAATTTTTAAAAACCACATTTTATAATAAAGTTTGGATGAAATACTGCCTTTTGTTCAAGTTTTCATCACAAGTACAAAAAATGTTAGAGCTGTTCATAAATATTATAATCTCTGTGATTTTGTAGCGGCCGCTGAAAATTTGGAGTCGTGCTGAAAATCGGCATCGTGCTCAAAAATAAATGTATTTATGCGACAAATGCACAAAACTAATCAATGTATTACTTTACAGATCAAAAATCCTAAAAACGGACTTTTTTTTCCAGATTTTTAAAATTTCTGTAAAATTTTAAAAATCTGTCGTAGAATATTTCATTACCGCAGGAAAATTTTAATGCTAAAAATTATTTAAATTTTAATTGAATAGCGTCCAAAACCCGAAAAATTAATCCTCAAGTACGGAAAATTTTGCTATTTTGCCTAATAAAAGATAATTTCATAATATTTTGTTACAATTTGAATTTGGTTAATTTACAGCTGTTAAACAACAGACAGTATTAAGTATACAAAATATGTATAATATCTAATGAAATATTTCCTCGAACGTCAACACTATTTGAAATCTTTCGAAATTTGACTTTCAATATGTTTTCTTTTTTATTTATATTTTTCTATTAAATGGAATGGCACTCTGAATGAAAATAAAAAGGAAATATTAAAACTATTTTCCTTTTTTCAATATCGATTTTCTTCAATGTTAATAAAACATAACTTTCTTTTTTAGTAGGAAAAACCAATTTTCCCCAAAAGGTTTGGTTTTTTTTATTTTATCATTTTTTAATTATAATATTTTTTTTTTTTAGATTAGATTTTATTTTTGGAATTTTATTGATTAATTTTTCCACAACAAGATTTATATCCGCAATAAAATTAGAAATTTAATTTACGATAACGAAAATGAAACTCTCAGCCTGAAGTGCGTCAAAATAATATAAAAAGATTTTTTTTTTGGTTTCATTTATGCGTTTATCTTTATATTATATTAGATAATAACAAAAAGTTAATTTAGATTTTATTATTAAAATATTATTTATATTTATAAATTTTATGTTAAAAATCGCGATAAAAATATGACAATTTTACTTCATGTCACAAAAATATTTAAATGATTTTTCCATTCAAGAATCTGGATATATAAATGATTTCTAATCCAAATAAATCTAGAAAAAAAATGTAAGATTGTAATGAAAATTCTAAATTAAATTTCTATTTAAAATTACTAGAATTAAACGTAAAGGGCGGCGTACACGGAAATTAGATTCTAAAAACAAAAAAGAATTCAAAATAATTTTATGCATAGGTCCGGGTAGAGAAAGCATTATTGTCCAATAAAATTTTTCCCCGCTTTTTAAAACGCCTAATTTGCGAAATTACAGAATTCGAATTCAAGACTTCGCACAAGACTTGCTCCCTTCTCTTGATCCAAATTAGATCTAAATTATATGAATATCGAAGTTTTGATGTACTAGCGAGTAAATGGTAAAGTTTAGTATGCAGTCCGACGTGAAATGAATTTTTCATACAAATTTAACATATCGTGAAAAATTCTTGTCTATAAAACTTTTTCACAACATTTTCACCATAGTTTTCACGAGCGTGGAAAATTTTATTTCACGGCGGTATGAGACTAAGCTTTAGGAAAGGTAAGAGTTGAGAAAAATTTTCATTGTAAAAAATTGTTCACTGTTCAAAACATTATGACATTTGATCATTTCGTTTGCTTTTAATTTTAAATAGTTCGTCAATACGTTATTTTATACTTTTTCAATATTAGTAAATATTTATTTCTCCATAATATTTTTTCACATCCTTTTCACAACTTTTTCAAGATAGTCTTCACTAGAGTGGAAAATTTCATTTCACGGCAGACTGCATACTAAACTTAAATAATTTTCTTAAGTGGAACCACGTTGAAAAATAAATTATGGAGACTGACAAATGAGTGGTTTAGTTTCAAAACATTCTCTATAAAAAGTGAAGATTGATTTTCAAATTTCAAATTAAATTTTATGTTAGTAATAGCCTAAAAAATATATATTTTATAAAAACTTAGAATTAATAAATAAATAAATAAAATAAAAACAGCAATAATTAATTTAGTTTGTTTATCAATTTTCTAAAAATCACTCAACATTGAGTTTGAGAGTTTTTATGACTATAATTCAACTATAGCCATAAAAAGTATTACCAACATTTATATAACACTCATTCAATGTAACACTGAAGGTGATAAGATAATTAATTACAAAAACTGCCTTAATTAAATAAAATTATATTATAAGCCTTAATTAAGTAAAATTAAACTAGTATCGAAATTGCTCTTTTTCCAAATATTCAATCAACCAAAAAATCATCTATTAAAATTTTTCTCACAATTAATTTACTTTTAATTTTACATCATGACCTGACTTGAATTTAAAAGCTGTTTTATACTAATAGCTGGCCATAGATGAGCAAACAAATTGAAATTTTAAAAACATCACAACATAATTTAAATTGTTGAATTAATTTTGCGGTAACATATTTTTTCTTATTTATTTAAATAATTTGTAATTTTGAACATATTTTTTTGTACAAAATCAACATTAAGAAAAATAATGTTCGGTGCTCTATCATCGTCAGTAACAACTACGAAATTTAGTAAAAACAAATATAGAAAATGACTAGACAAAAAATTAAAATATTAAAAAAATAGAGGCTAAAAATTATTTATTTTGATATCGAAAAGTATTAAAAAAATAGTTATTAGGTCAAAGATTAATTGTGATATAAAATACGACGTGCAGAAGAACTACTGTGCAGTAATTTTATGGTTATGGGAATTTTATGGTAATGAAAAATCTTAAAAAATGAAAAATTATAAAAATGTCGTAGTTGTGAAATCAGTATAAAAAATAATGAAAAGATTAATATTTGTATATTTTACAAAGTAGCCTCTATAGATGCAAAAAGAATAGTTGCACAATATTTTATTTTATTCTACTCACCAAGGCTTTAACATCATTCACGAAAATCGTATACCATTTAAATTATGTTTAAAATATTATCTTATCATATTTTTCGTACTAGCGCCCCTATTGACAGAAATTTCAATTAAAAATAAAATGCTATTTTATTCTATTTTTCAATATCTTTCCAATGTGCGGTCTATTATCGGTTTCGCAGAATATTTACTATGCCCAATGGCAATTTTTCATTAAAAACTATTTTTTAAGAAAACGATAAATACGCCACTTAACGGACAGTCTTGAAATATTTTATAGAAAATCTGTTCAATACAACTCATTATTGACCAATATTTTATGAGTATTAAATTATCATTTGAAATAGTTTACTTACAGGCGGACGAGCCGACTGCGAGCGAAGTACTAACATTAAGGACTTCTTTTTTTCCCGAAAAATTAATAAATATAACAAAATATTCTTCAATCAAATGAAAGGCAAAAAAGTTCAAATGAAATGAAAATTGATATGATTAAAATTATGTTGTTACTATATTTAAATTTTAGTCTGCACAATTATACTTTTTGCAG
The DNA here is from genome assembly GCA_963932195.1 of Empis livida. Lineage (NCBI taxonomy): Eukaryota > Metazoa > Arthropoda > Insecta > Diptera > Empididae > Empis > Empis livida. Next base: position 12,732,810 of record OZ010646.1, on the reverse strand, counting down.
AGAGACTAACAACTTTTTCAATAAATAATTTGTTACTAAAACTAAAATATTAATAGTCTGATAATTTAACACAATTGTAGGTGGCACAAAAAAAAAATCTGAAAATAATTTTATACTCCAACACAAATTTTAAAGTAAAATTTCACAGCCATAAATATAATTTTATTGAACTTTTATATTTACAAAAAAAAAAAAAAAACTGCACCTAGTTCACCTACACTGTGGTGGTGTTTATAAGAAAACTAGCATACCACCTTCATAACTCGAAACAACATTTTATTATTTTAAAAAAAAAAACGAATTTTATGTACAAAAAAAAAAAAGAATTGCTAATTCAGTTCGATTTTAATCAAAAATTATAAACAATTTAAAATAATTTGAAACATAAAAAAAATGGCTTTCACCATTAATTTTTTTCACTTATGCACTTCCGTTTTATAACCAAAATAATAAAAAAATTTTTACAATTTTATTCAGAAAATTTGAAAGAAAATTTACATTTTATTTAATGATAATTATTTTCTCACCATTTTCGTTTAAAATTTTCTGTGATAATATATTTTTTATCGAGTTTCAATTCAATTGTGGAAGGAAATGACTTTATGTTATTTTTTATTGAAGTACACACAATAATAGAATAATTATTGCTTTAAACTGTTTTAATAGCTAAAAAATACACGAAAATTAAATGAAGAGTGATATGAGCTAGCAATTGATTTGTTAAGACAGCATTCCGTTTATACCTGACAGTCTTGTACGTAACAGATTACATAGAAAAATAGATTAAAAATTTAGTTTAATCAATTTAAATATCAAGAAGTTCATTAGTTTTCGAAATTTGTTACAATTAATAGTTTCTTCACTTATACAGAGAAACTTATGATTTCTAATAGAAAATTTATCCAGTGATTTCTAAAATAATGTCTCGAAACCCTCAAATAAAAAGAAGTAGTCAAGATTCAGTTGAATTGTTGCACTATAAAAATTGGAATTATGGTTAATAGAAATGTTGAAGTTCTTCAATCTTATTTAAATTATTTAAATAGTTTTTTTAACTGACGACCTTCTTATGCACAAACTGTTGCCAAATGCGTAGCAATAATATTGAAAAATTCGCCAATTATTCGTACTGACATTTACTCTACGTATGATTAATTTCGCTGGTCCAAATAAATCATCATATATTACTCTACGTATGATTAATTTCGCTGGTCCAAATAAATCATCAGTGTCTAACTTGAGTCTCTCTGAGCATATTATGAAATAGGAGTTTTGTGACAGGTACTGATGCTGATTAGATATATTCAATTACTAATATTATTTGTCATTTAACCTAGCCAGAAGGCCAACCTAGCCAGAATAGGTGTCCTAACCGAAACTAACCTATAGTTCATATTTTTTGTTGATAGTTTTCTGCCACACTTTTCCAGGTCAAATGAAGAAATTTATTTTAGTTGAGTGGTCAGATTACTCTAATCACCTCTAGAATGCTGAATATGTAATCACGCAAGAATGCTGAATATGTACAAAAACTGGTCATACAAACACTTCGTTTTCTAATTACTTCGTTGAAAATTAATGGTACTCTTAGTTATAATTAGAAACATAACATTAAGTGCTCACATATTTAATCCCCAATAATATCAAAGGACATTTTTTGTTTCAATTTTTATTTATAATCCATTTTTTTTTCAATCATCTGATAAACAATTTTTTTTTATAAAGTAAATCCTTTTGCTAAAGAAATGTACCATGGTTCATTGACTACATTATGACTATAGCACCAAAATTATACGTTAAATTACAAAATTTCCTTCCCATTATATTTTTCTTCCGTTTTAATTTTTTTTTTGTCAGTGATTTGATTACTCTTCGTACCATGAAATTAAATTCGAAATTGGGGACTTATTTTTGGGTTTAGTGGATATAAATAATTTGATTTTATTTTTTACAAAATTTTTGTTTACTTATGAACTGGAAAAATATACTGAGACAAATTAGATTTGTATCTTTTTATAATATGCAACTTTTGTTTTGATGGGAAACACATCATAAAAATTGAATAAAAAAAATGTAAAATTATTTTAAATTATGCTTTTTTCCGGAAATAGAAAACCGGTAGAACGAAAAGCAAAACAATAAACAATCAAAAAAAAATTTTTAAATTTTACATAAAAATTTCAAGTCAACATTTAAAATAATTAATTTAAATTGAAAGAAATGAAAAATTCAAGTATGTAAAATATGTAAGTTAAATTATTTCAATTTCAAAATTACTCAGGGCTGGAAACCATTTTGAACCAAACCAAATAACCACGTAACCAGTCTAAAAAAAATTGAGGAAACCAAAACAATTATGATTTAAAAAAAACTCAAAACCATCGAAAAAATTAGTGGTTCAACGGTTTTTAATTTGGAATTAAATAATATTGCACTTTACTTTTAAATTTTTCACTTACAAGTGTTTTCAAAAGACAAAATTTCCAATGCTAGCGTCTTTTGAAAGAATCATCTAATCCTAGCGTCTTTTGAAAGAATCATCTAGTCCTCACGGAAAAAAGTAGTTGGCAAGTTTATTTTATACATATCGAATGTCATATAATTGTCATTAGTAAGTAATTTATTTCTATGATTTATAGTGAAACCCAACGAAAACTAAACTAAACCAAAAATCAAACCAATACCAAATCAGACAAAACCGAAACTGTTTTTTTTTGGACCATGAAACCAAACCAACAGGAATCATAAGTTTCCATCCCTGAAATTACTTACTTGAATTAATTTTAAGTTAAAAACAAACTAAAAGAAAATGTTAATAATTTTAAATAAAGTTAAAGTTTATGTTTTAACAGATAAATTCTAAAATTTCCAAAAAATTTCATTAATTTTTACATCAAATGTCACAAAATTTTTGACAAAGTTTCATTACATTTTTACATAAAATTTATGAATTCAATTGGTTGACAGAAATTTTTTAATGTTGATTATAATTAAATGTGGTGATTTTGTCGGATAATAATAATTTTAGTACATTTTAATAATAAAAATTCTTTATTAAAGTACTAAAAAAATATATATTTAATAATTCTTAGTTTGACGGTTAATATTTAAATTAGAAATTTATAAAATTTCAAAACTATTAAACTTAATTGTAATTGTTGACATTAAAATGTCATTAAAATGGTGATAAATTAAAATTATTATAAAATTAAATTTGATGTACAAAATTTACGAAATTAGTATAATGTCGAGTGAATAAAATGTAGTAAATGCTTTTACTAGCATTTAATCCAGTTTCAGAACCAAATTTGTGAATAAAAAATGAAGCATTTACTTTAACTTCAAGTACTAGTTTTTTTTTATAGTATTTGCTATTAATAACCAAATTTTCCAGTAAATACTTAATTTTTAGTGAATAAAGTATAGTATTTACTGCTTACTTCTAAGTATTTACTCAAAAATTTTCAAGTTAGACTAACAGCATTTATAAATTTGCGGAATCAGAAAGTTTACCATAAAAGGTGTGATGTAAAAGTAAATGATTATAAAATGCGGTAAAATTGTTGGGTCCAGTATTGAAACCAGAGGTGATGCTTTAACATCAAAGAGTAAAATGGAAATTTTACTCTTTGATGTTAAAGAGTGCAAATTCGAATTGCGGATAATTGTTCTCTTCATCAGATAAATTCAAACTGCAGACACTATTAAGTTCGCTGTTACTCGTCATCTACTTATTGGGGATTATTATAATTAATAATTATAGCAAACATGTTCAAATGTTTTATCTTACTGCTATAAATACACTTGAATTAAATTCCAAACAATTTATGTTGAACTCAAGTTGTCATCAAATACCAAACTGTTTCTGATTAATTTTTTTGTGTAAGATATAGACCGACTGTGGGTTAAGTAGTAAGTAGTATTTAGTGTAACTAAACTGTGGTGCACTATGTAGTGAGTTCAACTCTCGTCCAAAACATCGATGTTGGTCTAAGTTAACTCAGCTTTAAATGAGTACCAGTAATAAAATTATAATAAAATGTAATTTAAGACTGAGAAAAATGCTAGCGGTCGAGACCATTTGCTAACAAACAATATTTCAATAATTAAGCCAGTAGGTTGTTGCAATTAAAGTTTGTTAAAGTAAACTACTACACAACAGCATTATAACGAGACTGTATCCCAAGTAACTTCGCAATTTATGATTTTTGAATTTTAACTAATCATAAGTATAAGTGACAAACCAACATAATTAAGTTTTTGGGATTATATTTCAGAATTTGACACTTTATAAATTCACTTCTAATTAACTTAATTTTAAATCAATTCAGTGTTTAATAAAATTTCTAATTTTAAACATTTTTACTGGGTAAAAGATAATCCTTCATTTTTTTTTATTTATTTATAAATCAATTACAAAATTTTATTATCCCCTTCTATTAATTTTTGTATGAAAAAAAAAACCTATCATAATCAATATTATATTGCCCCAAAATTCATAGAGCGTATAGCACGCCATTACACACTTTGAAACAACAGCAAGTAAAAAAATAATAATAAGTAACCTACATAATAAAATTAAAATAATCTGAAAATTTCAAAAGTTAATATTGCGCAGACTATGTTGCATGATATGCTGTGCTGATGAACATAGCATAACCATTTTTTTTTTTCAGTATGTATATACATAAAAACATTAAATATGATTTTTATTTTTTTCAATATTTTATATTTAAATTATTAGCTTGTGAATATTGAAATAAATATAATACTTAATAGTGCAGAGGTAAAAAAAAAGGTAAAAAAATAAATTAATAAAATTCATGTACCATGAAGGCTAAATTAGGTATAGGAAATTTTAAATAAAACTTTTAAATAAAATTTAGATGTTTTCATAAATTTATTAAAATTTAGATGTTTTTTAAAATTACTTGCATTTTTTTTAAATTAAAATTTTCATGTAAAATTAAAAAAATTATTTTAATGAAGAAATTTTATAACAATTTCAAATAATCTTCATTAGTAAATTGATATGCAATTAAGCATATCAATTTACTAATGAAGATTATTTGAAATTTTTATAAAATTTCTTCATTAAAATAATTTTGGTTGCGAATAGTGTCAGACCAAGAACATATTATAGCATATTAAGAGCATACGCATATCAAACCACCGAAGAATTAACTTGGGTGATTTGATATGCGTAATCCTTATAAATATACTCTTATATGTTCTTGGTCTGATACTACTCGCAACCAACAAATGCAAAGAGTTATATTCAAGCAGAGCTCGCAGACTTTCGACATTCCTCCTGAGAAGGCTTATCTTTTCACTGTGAGTCAAACGATTCTTTGTACTAAACGATTACGCAGCTTGTTATCCACGAAATGCACAAATTCTTATACCGAACTATAAAGATTTAAATAAGCTCTTGGCGTGGAAGTACTCGCAATCAAGTAATAAATCAACAGAAAGATTCAAGGATAATATCGTAATACTATAGTGTAGATTGTAGAACATTCACTGTATGGCACTGGTTAGTATAGCGTATTCGAAAATAACTATTCTTCACAAAATTTTAAGCACTCGAACCCGAAAATTCATAGCGAAACCTGGAAATTCTCCTATCGAAAGGTAGAGTTTTAAATATACTCTTAGTCTAGAACTACTCGCAACCGGTCAATCCAGAAACACTATGATTCAAGGACAGATCTCCTGTCTGGTGCTGGGAGGAAAATCAGAAAATTTAGTGTAGAGACTTCTTATTTTTCTTTGTACTCATGCAACTCTTTAACAATTAACAATAGATAAATATCCGAAACGTCGTGGTTCATTTAACTGGTATGCAAATCTATGACAGTCTGAAGCAATGGTAATGAAACGATGTTAAACTGACGTTAAAACTTAAACTAAGCTTACATATTTAAAGAAAAAAAAATCAACTGGCCATTAAATGTTAACTTTCAACAAATTGGCTTACAAACCAACGCTACTTATAACCTACCCTACACTAACATAAATTAATAATATCTTACAGTGAGGGAGGGAGCTATTCTCTCCCTCCAATAACACCAAACTTTATACATTTTTAATTGAATTTATGAAAATACAACATAATATAAAAAATAAATTTCCAAATATATTAACAATAAAATTTTTTTTTTTACTGAATTTCTTCGACTCGTTGGCCTCTATAATTATTAAACCAACTGTAATTGAGCACATTTCAATCGACATTAATTGCTTTAAATCTAAAACACTTCATCTCATATTTATTAACGCTCTAAAAAATTTAAGAGTTTCAAAAATAACAAAAAAAAAATATATCTTTTAGTTGCGTTTTCAGTAAAAAATGTATTACTTTTTTTTTTTTCGGTACACACTACTTAAAAATATATTAAATCAGCTGATATTACACAAATACAAAATTATTGTACTTCGTAATTGTGAAGCTTGTACACAAAAAATACTAAATATGAATGAAATTTTTAATTGAATAATATTTTAGTATAATTATAGAAAATTAAATTATATAAAATTTAATGTTTCATTAGTCGAATTGTTTACATAAAATTACACGCATGTGTTTCTTGTTTATAGTAGAAGTGTCATTGACTTTAATTTTTTTGAAAGTTAAATGCACCTATTTAAAAAAAATTGTTTTTTTTTTTATGGATTTTTGTAGAGAAATTTATAGAAAAGAACACAAAACTATCGTAAAGCATTCAACAACAAAAAAAACATCGTTTATTTAGTCTTATAGTCCATAAAAATTCTTTCAACATTTAAAAAAATTTAAATTTAAATTTCAAAGTCTATGTCGTTATTAACTGCATTATGTTTTTTGTAGACCACTTACATAAACAATGCTTTTTAAAATATTTTAGATTCATTTTCCAAAAAAAAAAATTTAAGTACGGATTTAAAATTTCTGTCAAAAATATTTATAATCTTAAAATTATTATACCAAAAAAAAAAATTTTATCTTTTTTTGGTACTTTTTCAAATTGACTTTAACCGATTGGCCCGTGATATACCTTTAAATTTAAATGTACATCAATTTTTCCAAAACATAATTTAACAATATTTGACACGAAAAGTACATTTCAAATGAACATTACCAAAAACCTACTTCGACAAGTCCTAGGTCCAAAATTTTGTGCGCAGATATGTTTAACCGCTCCTGCTGCTCTAGAAAACTAGTACAGCATAACTTTCCGAACGAAAATTAATTCCCGTACCAATGGATACTTACGGCATTGATTGATAAAATTAAATTGGTGCTTAAGAGTTAGGAGTATTATTTTTTTGAAACTTGAATTGGAACAAATGACGCATTGGAAATGTCAAAAAATAAGCTAAATGTAAAACTGAAATAGAATGAATTTATTTATTTCTGTTTTATAACAAAAAAGTTATTAATCTAAAGATTTACTCAGGTGTTTAATGTAGTCCAAAGTAAGCTTCTTTTAATTTCAACCAAGAGTCTATCACATCTCCGTGAAGAATGCTTCAAATTTCAAGTTTACCTAACATTTCGACGAAAATAACGTCAGATATCAATGCAAATTTACAATTTTTAGGCCCGACTAAATATAGTGGATTTCACTGATGTCTTATCACTGAATTTTGTCACTTAAGTTGACATTTCACACTTAAGTAACTGCTATATCATTTATACCAAATACAAAACGGCAGCACCAAAAAGTGGAGCAACTACTTTGGTATTGCCAAGTTGGCTGGCTGCGTTTTTCAAATGTCGCATTTATACCGCAAATTCAGTTCGAGCAGGCACCGCTATTAACGTAGCATGTGACGTATCAGTTGGTTCATAAAGTATCCTTTAATTATATCATGTCAGTTGGAATTGGAACATTTAAGTGTGTCACATAAATTGAATTTTGAAGTCATCTAAAAATTAGAGTACAAATGACTATATATTGTACTTATTTTTTTAGCCTTTTTAAGTCTGCCAAGTCAGTTGTCATTTTTAGTCTACCGAGTCAGTTGTCTTTTTAAGTCTACCGAGTCAGTTGTAAACAAATAATTCTATATCAAATTGCTCCTTCAAATAATTTCTTATGAAATCTAACAAAAGTCACATATTTCCAATTTCAATTTACTAGAAATATTTCTTTTATTGAATTATTGTTAAAAAAAAACGAATGCAGGTATTAAAAATAAATGTCAGATTAAATTAAGGCCGCCGTGCAATAAAAAATATTTAGAAAACGTGCCAAAATCTTGTGTAACATTTTTAATAATTTTCAGGGTTTTTTTTATAATTTTTATATATTTTTTTTTTATATCTGAAGATAAATGAAAAAAAACGTGAATGTTTGCAAGGAATTAAATATGTTTCAGTATTTTATGACTAAATTTTTTATGACTAAATATTCTGTTTCAAGTTATTTGTGTGAGCAGTTTATTATAACGAGAAATAAGGATTAGTTTTTGTACATAAATTTTAAAAGTCAAATAGATTTCAATGGATTTTTTTTTTTAGTATTTTACTAAAAATTTCACTTGATTTTATTAGAAATGATTAGAACGAAAATTCTGAGAGGAGTGAATAAATAAAATTGTGTAGACCAACATTTTTTTGAAGCAAATTTATTTAAGAATTAGTATAGAAATTGTAATTACTTTAAAACATCTTCTTAAATATTTACAATTTTTCATAAATTTTTGAAACAGCACATAATTTACATAAATTTTCAAAAAAAAGGTCCACAAAAAATATATTAAAATTTCGTTTATAACCTTGAACTGACCTTTATTATTCTTTAATATCTCCGATTACTATTCAGAATATGTTTATGACTTTTATTTTTAATATCTTCTCCGACCTACAAAAAAAAATATCCTGGCAATGATTTTTTTTTTCTTCACTGTTCTGTGATTACTTTTCTTATAATAATTTTTTTTTTTTTACAAAATCAAAAGGAACTCATAAACCGCAAAATTTGGTTTTATTTTGTCATGTTTTGAAATTAAATTTAGTAAAATATGTGCTAATTTCATTTAAAACTGGAAATGATCGACAGTGATTTAGTAAATAGTGTCCTAACATTTTCTCGCTTTCAAAATAGCTTTTTTAAAGATCAAAGGATCAATGTTCTTAATGAAACAAAGAGATCATCTTTCCCTGCTCTCCATAAATGTCTTCGGTCTCCATAAATGTCTAAACGGCACAGCTGATTTATGGCCTGAAGTTTACGTAGGATAAGCAAGAACAATATTCAGTAACTTTGTTGACACTCCGTCACGATTGCGGACACTAGAATAAATTATTAACCGTGACGTTTACTAGGTCATAAAAATATTTAATTACCTTGCGAAAAGTCATAATTGTGGCTACTAAACAATTTGAAATCGGAAAATTACGATTGGATTAGAACACGTCTATTGGAATAGAAACGAAAAACTTATAGTTTTTTCTTTCGGGGGTAATCGTCTTAATTATTCGTATATTTTACATTTCATCTTGATGAAAGATCATATATAATAAGATTTATGATAAGCAATATAAGCGGAATACCACATTATTACTGGTCAGGTTAAACTATTAGTGATCACCGCAATTAGTACTAGCGATTATCATTAACGTAAATCAGTTTACTCAAGACTGATTTTAGTTGAACCAACTCTATTTTTATTGTGGTAAACTAAATACACAATTTTCACCGACCAGAAACCGAATTTAAAAATTAATACGATTTTAAAATTTTCAAAAAATTAAATATCAAAATGAAATGTAGACTTTGTCGAGTAACAAATATGAACCTTTCTCGAGTATCTTTATTCACAAAATTCTCAATTTTAGTTTTTTTTTTTTTTGAACATTTCAGAAACCCTTAAGTTTATTTCCAGAATTTTTTTTATTTATATTTTATTTTCCAAAAGCAGAATAAAAATCATCAAAAAGGAATATGAAACGAAAAAATAAAACAAATTATGTTCCTCGCAGGTGCAATTTTAAAAACAGATATTTTCCCCCTCAAAAAAAAATAACAAACCAAAAATATTCGTTTAACTTTTTAGTTTTTTTCTTATGTTTTATGTTTTTCAATTCTAAAATTTTAATTTATTTTCTATTTGTTGTTTATTTAAAAAAAATATATATAAAGAAATTCTTTTAAACTTACCTTCATGTCTGCAATAATTTGTTGAAATAGACTGCCAAGAGCAGTACCATCTCGTTCCAAGCTTAAATCCATTTTTGTGTATTTAATAAATTTATTATTTTTTATTATGTATTAATATTATTATTATTATTTTTTTAACTTAAAATCTATTTTAATATTTTTATGATTTCTTGTAAATTTTATGATCAAATTTATTTAATTATCATAAAAAAAAACTCACTGATTTCATTTAAATTAAATTTTTTTTTTTAAAACTTTTTTTGGTTTGAAAAATTATATTAGCAATTTTTTTTTTTTTGTAATCCGCCTACACTGAAAAAAAAAAACAAAACTAATTTAATTAATTTTTTTTTTAAGTTTTAAAAATTTACACTTTTTGAAAAATGATTTTTTTTCAATTTTTTATTTTTTTCAATTTTTAAAATATAATTTTGTTTTAGATTAAGATATGTTTTAAGTTTTTTTCCAAACATTTTGTCCAGCTGATGTGTAAAATATCTGAAATTAGAAGATAAATTTTGTTAATTATATGTTAATGTTATGTAATAAGTAAGCATTATTTTTAAAATAAAATATTAGAAATTTCTTATGACTTTACCAACGGTCTGTTCGTGAATTTTTTTTTTTCAAATTATGATTTAGCATAGTAAATGTATATACATATAAATTATTGCCAGACATCTAATTGTAAAAGTTGAAGAATTTGCCTTCACAATAAAAATTAATTTAAGACCATCCGGTAGGCGGCGTAATTCGCGTTTCATCAAAAAGTGTTGTTTTTTTGTTTAATGAAAATGACAATTGGCAAATATTGTAAATGACAATTGACAAATATTGTAAAACTGATAATGTACCCCGCGTAGAAAGGTGTAAAAGTTGAAGAATTTGCGTTCACAATAAAAATTAATATAAGACCATCCAGTAGGCGGCGTAATTCGCGTTTCATCAAAAAGTATTGTTTTTTTGTTATAATGAAAATGACAATTGGCAAATATTGTAAATGACAATTGACAAATATTGTAAATTATTTGACAATTGGCAAATATTGTAAAACTGATAATGTACCCCGTGTTAAAAAGATGTATTAAAGAGTTAAATAAAGCAACACTTTTCTTTAATTTATATTTCTGCCAATAGAAGTGGCAGAAATATAAATTAAAGTACTAAAAAATACTAAAATTTCATCTTATAAGTTTTAATAGGGTTTTCAGAAGTAATTTGTGCAATATAATTATAATTGAATTTACATTACTTTACGTATCCGCTAACACAAAAATCCCATATGCATGAATCTACTACACAGTAGTTCTGTTATGCCGCTTTTTTTGTATGGCTTTCAATTTATTACAAAAATAATAAATCTAGTCAAATGAATATCAAAATTGTTTCTTTTAGAACTAAATTACATGGAAATTTTTAATTGGCATCATAGGACATTTTTTGGTATATGTACATATATCAATTTTTCCTCACGATTATTTTGCTATTTCTTAAAAATAAATTTTTACAAAATAACAAATTGGAATTAGCTGGCATATCCAGGAAGATTCAGAATAATATTGATACCTTAGTGCGAAAATGTATTTACAGGAAACTTATAGGAGTTTGTAGAAATATTTTTGTGTATTTTGTCGCATTAATACATTAATTTTTAAGCATGATGACTTTATTAATTCTGAAACTCCAGCGGTTGTTACAGAATCACAGAGAATAGAGTACTAATGAACAGCTATTAGTTTTGATTGCATCATGAAAACTAAACTAATTTTTTGAAAATTTTGTCATTCAATACAGTTTCGCAGGAAGATATCGACCTATTAGGAAAAATCTCTTACGACAAATGGTTAGCACTTGTTTTATAAGCGCAACAAACAAGAATGAAACAGAGCTAACTAATTGATAAATGAAACCATAAACGTTGATTTTTAATATTTCAAGGACCAATAATTTATGTTGTGTGAAACCCTTTTTCAACGTATTAAAAATAATGTTTAAACAAATAAGAAATTTATTGATTCAATATAAAAGAAAACAAGCTTAAAGTACCATTTTTTTGTTTTGTTACTGTGCACACTTAAATTTTAAAGTGCATTTTTGAGTATATACAATGTTTTTTTTGTGAAAAGTCTGAGACATTGACAATGAAAATAAACCATTTATAATTTTTAAGTGTTAAAAAATATTGAAGCTATTAAAAATTGTTTAAAAAATTAATTACATAATTTAAGTACATATTTCATGATTAGATCTCATGAAAAATTCATAAAACTGTTGCATTTTAGAATCAAGTTTTCATATTAAAATTCAGCAAACACCGGAGCAGGTAGATTTATTAAATCTATCACAATAGAAAAAATATAAATAAATAATGTTCACTGTATGTATACACATCGACAGTTTATTTAACATCAGACAGTATACCGCCAACATTATTCAAAACATAAAATCAATGAATAATTTTCATATTAATATGCAAATTTTTAAATAATTAACTGATAACACATAAAAAAACTAAAACTTTAAGTTGATTTTATTAGAACTAATATATTTTTATTATAATCATAAAATTGATATAAATATTTTTGGTAATAAAAATCAATCGTAAATAAACACAAAAAAAAAAACTCAGTAGGAAATAAACATAAAAAATCTATAAAAAAAAATAATTTAATGAATTTTTTTTATATTAAGATGCAATGATGGCATCCATAAATTATGTCACGCACTTATTTAGAACTGTTTTCATTGCTTCCGTTCTAATTATAGTATTTTGCCACAACATTTTGTACCATTTACCATGTTGCCATGGGATTGAGTTAAAAAGGATTGAGAGATATATGACAACACTAAAATCTTAAACAGTTTATTTAACATTATATAAGGCGTAGTATGATATTCGCCGTGAAATTAAATTCTCATACAACTTTAACACCTTGTGAAAATGTTGTGAAAAATTTTATGGAGAGAAGAAAACATTAAGTAGTATTGAAAAAGTATTAAAAAGCAAATTGACGAATTTTTTAGAACACAACCAAACAAAATGATCAAATGTCTGCCGTGAAATAATGTTTTGAAAAATTATTTCACTAGCAAAAAATGTTTACTCTGCTAAAATTTTCTTAACTTTTATCTTTGCTAAGTAAATTATTTCACGATGGAACTGCGTATCACAAAATGAAATCGTTAGCGTAATTTTTCACGAGACGTTAAATTTGTATGAAAATTTAATTCCACAACTGATAGCATATTAAAGTTTTCAATATTTTCCAGTTTTACATAAAAGTCAGCGTCAAGGATTGAAAAACCACCTCCCACACGTTTCATTCGTGACGTAATTAATAGATGACCCCGTAACATTAAACTTTTTTCAATGATTTTATGTACATATATACAGTATTATTAAATTTATTTTTAAAAATAGTTGACTGACTGAATCCGTTTTTTTTATCTTCTTCTCAGAAATAGATTTTCTTTCCCCTTGCAGTTCACATTCTCAATTCATATTATTTTAAAAAAAAATTATGTATTAATTAAAATTTTCGAAATATTTTCAACAACCACCAATGACAACCCAAAAAAAACAAAATATTTATATTTAAAATAAAATGTCATTTAATTTTATGTTATCTGAACACTTCTCTTAAGACCTCCAAAAAAACAACAACAACAAATTTTACATAAAATAAAAAATACATAATTTTTACAAAAAAAAAAAAAGATAAGGGAAAAATATTGAAAATTATTTTTTTGAGGATGAGCGCATGGATAAAAAACCATTAAGATGAAAATAAATAAATTCTAGGTCGATGACGGCTCAAATTTTTAGATTTTTTTTTTCAAAAATCTTACAATTTAAGATAAAAAACGTTTGGCACAAAAGATTATGTCTTATTTAGTTTTCATTAAAATATGAAAAAGTATGAAAAATTAGAAATATGAGTGCGTGACATAATTATTTTTTGAAAATTTTATGTATACAATTTTTTTTATGTGTGCTGTTGCCAACAAAATAAGTTTTAGAACCAACAAAGTGTTTTTCATTTTAACACTTTGCATAAAATTTAATTATTTGACAATATTTGCTTAATTTTATATAATTTTTTTTTTTGCAATGTCAAGAGAAATATTTTGATAAATAATAAGTATTTTGTAGAAATTTGCCAAAACTTTATAACTATACTCATTTTTGGTTTAAATTCTTATTGCAAATCGTATAAACGTGTAATTTTCAAATTTTCCAAAACACCGTGTTTTAATATACCAAATAAAAAAACTTTATGTTTCATGTTTTTGGGAAAATTCAATACTCAGTAATTGAAATCAAAACTGATTTACAAAAATTTAAAAAGATATTTATCAAATTTTCCCAGAATTATGTTGTAAAGTTTTTCAGAAAATTATGCTTTTACTTGGGGAGATTGTAATCCTCCAAGCATATATTTTTCAAAATTATATTTTCAGCACGAATCCTTTGATCATTTTAAAAAAAACCATTTAAATTTTTTGGCAGAATCTCTTAACAATTTTGCGTAAATGTGTGGATTTTGTCGAAAATAAATCGACAAATTCTAGGTATAGTCGGCAAATTGTAGATAAAATTCGAAAGATTTAATATTTAGAGCGGAGACTGCAGAATAATACTGACTTTTACTTTATTCAAATTGACGATGAATGGTTTTATATTTAAATTTTTAGGCAATTCTAATTGATCAATTTTTGAGTAAAATTTAAATGTTTTGGCAATTCTTCTTGACCAATCTTTAAGTAAAAGACGCGATTTTGTTGAAATCATATTTCAATGTCAAATCTAAATGAATTGATTTTGTTAGATCAATCAAATTTCAGGTACAAGTCGAAAAATTCAAAATAAAAACTGTCACTTTGATAACTGGAAACTGTAAAACAATAATGAGTCCCAACTAATTAAAAACTGTCTTATAAAACTAATTGGATTCAGCTCCCCAACCCTTTTTACAATTAAACCATTTATAAGAAGGCAATTATTAAACATTTAAAAATCTGTACAATAAAGCATACTTCTATATACCATATATGTAAATATAGGTAAAAATAAATGAAGCATAAAATTTACTTTTATAATCTTGATAAAATATTTAAAATCTTAGATCAATATGATAATTTTAAACCAGAAAACCTCTTTCCCTTTAAAATATTCTCGAAATGAAATATTTCAAAACTTCCATTAGTAAAAAATTATATTTACATTTTGTTAACCTCTGTAAACGTTTAATAATTATTGTATTTTTTTTTTGTGTGAATGCATCCGGAGCAGCATAAGTTCTATTTCGTATTTTAAAACAACCGGAAGTGGAGTTTTTTTTTATATATATTTTTTTAATCAAATATACTAATTTTTTTATTCACCAATATTATATACAATCAGTTTTATATTGTGGCGCATTTAATGAATAATTTTACACAGTTTTTTTTTCATATTATGTTGTTAAATTAGATAAAGGTACATAAAAAAAAATAGTAAACTTTGTTGTACAACAAAAACCATTTCTAAAAACATAAGAGCTTCAATACCATTATAAAGGTCACGTTCCAGTATATTTAATTGACTTACATATATATATATATTTGTTAAAAATCAGGTCTAGTAAATTGAAATTTAATTTAGGAATTTATTTATTAATTTGGATAATTCGAAAGTCTCACTTTTGTTAGAGTGTTTGCTTAATACATTTTTTTTGTTAAGTTTTAATGACTTAAATTCCTTATTTAACTTTTTCACTATCTGTCCGTTATTTAAAAACGTAATATAACTGGTGAACATAACCTAGAGGTTGATTATGCTGTAGAAATCTTGATATATTTAGCATTAATTTTTGAATTAATCATAAAGATAATAATACTTCGCTGAAAATTATGTTGGGACCAAGTGAGAAACAGAAACAGAATTATGTTGGGACCAAGTGGGAAACTGCCAATATTTATTCTGGTTGATTGGTTTATAAAAATGGAGAGCCTCTTTCCTCAGAGACACCGTTTTGTTTAGGTTATATAAATATCGAGCCGTCTCAGGCACACTTATTAACACCCACCCTCGTAGCTCATGTGTTTATTGGGAGGATCGTTTCCTCGCAATGAGTTGTAATAGTTGCCAAAAATATTGACGACGTTGGTTTAGTAATAGTGTATGAACCTGTGGTTCATTTACAGCTGAGTAAATCTAAGTTTAATAAATCTAAGCCAGTAATAAAATTACAATAAAATGTTATTTAAGACTGTGACAGTCGAGGCAATTAACAACAACTAATAAAAACCATTAGCTTGCAGCGATTAAAAATTTCTTCATTATAAAATTAGTAAGTTGAAATTGCAATAGCATGTTAGGAGCCCCTGTGTGGATATTCCGTCATTGAAGAAAAACAATAATGGTTGCCAAAAGTGCAATAACTGCCACTTGTCAGCGATGGTCGCTTGCATACAAAGTAAACTATTGTCTCTTTCTTGTTCGGTTCGTTATACTTGCGGCACGATTGGTTCATTCTACCAGTGAGTATAATTTAAAATTTTGCCACTAGGACTAGAGGGTAGAAAAAATGATGCAGCAGCTGTAAAGATATTGAAATTTCAAGTTCAACTTTAACATTAACACTAAATTTAGCTCTACTAATCTTCTTTTGTTTTGTAATTGAAGCTAGTACAACAAGAACAGAAATATTTCTTGTTGTACAAAAATATTTTAATATTTTAATAATTAGCTAACCCCCCACAAACACTGAAATTTAGTTTATATTTGAGAAAAATTATTGAAAAACATTTGTTTTTTAAAGAAAACATAAATTTCTAAACTAAGAACATACTCCACACGGTTTTTTTATGTTTCTTTGCATAATTTTCGCTTCGGAAATTTAATTAAGAACTAAAATTTTTGCTGAATAGAAAGAATCATAATTTTTTCTTGTTTCAAACCAGCTTTGAAAGAACAATAAAAAAAATAACGAATAATTGTTTTTATTAGTTCGCATGAGTGGAGAGCACGTGATGTTCTAAATTTTATTTCTAACTGAAATTTTGAATTAATTTCTTTAAAAACAAAACTGAAAATGATAAATTTAGTTTTCTGTGTAAATAGAAAGACGTGACTTAGAATTAATATTAATTTTTTTTTTATTTATTATAAGTGAAAAATGTGGAAATTGAAAATTGCAAATAATTATATTTAATTTTTACATTTACCTTGACAACAACTAAATTTACACGAAACTTTTCCTATATTTTGTTTAATTCATTTTGCTTTTTTTATTGTGTAATAAAATAGTAAAGGTTTGTTCATTTGATTTTCTGTCTGTTCGTTCGTCTTGTCAAGTCATTTAAGGACCAAACAGAATATGTCGCTGTCGTCTGTATCTGCCGAAAATCAAAATAGAATTCAAAACTAGGTATTGTCATTATAATACAGTCGGACGTCGTTGTATTTCAATAGATATTTGTTATTTTTTCACGTTGCACGAGCAGTGAACGACAATTTGCAGTTTAAAAAATGTAAAATTTCTAAAATAAAGTAAAAATGTTTAGAAATTGAGGCATAAACCTTCGATTTCGGGCTGATATACGGTGATTGCTTAACAACTTCTTCTTCTTCTTCAATGGCGCAACAGCCCAAATCGGCCTAGACCTTCCATTAAGTGTTCCTAAACATACTATTGCAATTCGGACCTTTATATGGATTCCGAACCATAAATTTCTTTATAGTGAAAAACTTTTTAATTGCAACAAACTAATGACTTTATTAGTGAGACATTTGTTGTTAGCAAATGGCCTCGACCGTTAGCATATTTTCCAGTCTTAAATTACATTTTATTGTAATTTTATTACTCATTTAAAGCTGAGTAAACTTAGATCAACATCGATCGCTCGGACGGGAGTTGAACCCAGTACCTAATGAACCACAGCTTAGCACACTACCACTTAAGCCACCGCCGGTCAATTGCTCAAGAACAGCCAATGACAATGATAGGGGCATATTCTGATTAGTAATTTTCAGTCTCTAATAACCTGCAACCCCACTGGTTTTAAAATAATGTTGTATAACAAGGAATATAGGTCATTATCCATACATTGTTTATCAGTTGAGTGTGAAGTTATAATTTATTTCTCATGCAATGTCGTTTAAAAACTCCAATAACCAAAATTTATAAATTATCCATGAATAGCAATTAAATTACTCAATTTTTCAGGAAATTTTATAATGAGTATTTTATATAATTTGAAAAGCGAAATCATGAATTCTTTTTCATGTTATCTCAATAGGTCTTTCGAGAAATAAGCAAAATTGTTTATGATACCAATTTTCCGTTTATAAAAAACTGTCTACAACAGGTACATAAACCACAATCTACAACTAACAACTATTCAAGAAAAGCTCATAGTCATGAAACTATACTGTACATTAATTATGGTATACTGCCATTTTTTTTTCTAATACTATTAGAAAAAATTATTTTTAGAAATTATTACTATTTTCTTAATGATTATTTTTTTTTTAATAGAATTCTTTTCTCAAATATAATTTCTTTCTTTTCTAGAATTTAGGTTAAATACGAAAAGAAAAAATCAAATCAATAAAATAACCATTAATTTAAATTGCATGAATTTCTTATAAATTTATGCATCGATAAGTAAAATTATAAAACGTGACAAGTCAATTGAGATATGAAAAAAAATAAAAACAACTCCACTAACCAACTATAATTAAAAATAACAGAAAAATAAATTTAAAAATCTAATTTAAATTGCTTAAAACATTATATTATTTACAAAGATTTTTACATAGTTAAACATAATAAAAAGGAAGCTACAAGTCACTTTTAATAAATAAAAATATGTAAGTATTGCCTTTAGAAATTAAAAAAAATTTACAAGACAAAATAAAAATAAAAACAAAAAAAGTCAGGCTAATAAAAATGTAATTGTGACAATCTAATAACACAAGAATATATATTATGATAAGAAAACTGTTAGTTAATTTCAAATACACATATACCAACCAGTATTCATTTAAAGTGTGAAGCAAATCAAAGTTAATTGAATGCAATTTAATAAATTTTAAGTAATACATATAAAAAATAATAAAATAAGAAATTCACTGCATCGTAAATTGACTGCAACAATATATAAAAATGTCTTTCTTATGACCTTGTGTGTTAACGAGGACAGCAACTAAGAAAGATTTCTGACAAAAAAAAAAATAATGTACTAATATTTTATCGTATTTTATTTATCGTATAGAAGTGATAATGTTACGACACAACATGATTAATGCTGTGAATTGTCAAAAAAAATCTGATACTAATTTTATTCGACATTAAAAGGAAAATTAAATTTTCTTTTAACTTTCAAAATAAGTTCTTCGAAGGCTCTGATCTGTCACAACACTAATTTAATTATATATATTCACTACAATGGATATATATAATTAAAAACGGCTATTTCAGTAGTTCGATGGGACGTGTCCACTATTGCAGTAGTTCGATGGGATATGTTAGATGTTAAATTTGTCAATTAATCAGCTGTTTATATCTTGTCTATTCAATGACAAATGTCTCACTAATAAAGCCATCGTGTTAAACTTGTCAATTAATCAGCTGATTTTTATTGAGAGTGAACGGCCAAAGAGAATATATCGCTGTTACTGACTCTGTGATCCAGTTCGTCGCTAATGGTCTTGTCGTTATATTTCCTTAAAATTTGTGCCATCTCTCTCAAAAACATAAACTCAGAGACAGATGGCACAAATTTTAAAGTGTCAAAACACAGTGACGAAAGAAAATACCAAATATCTATCCAAATAGAGCGACACCGACAGCATTGTATATCTATCCAAATAGAGCGACACCGACAGCACAACGCCAGGAAAATATTCTATTTGACCCTTAAATAAATAAAAATAATAAATTTCAATATTTAGACAATTAGTTTGAAGGGTAGAACGTTTATTGGAGCGCCAATTAAACTTATTTCAATTTATTTATATCGTCAACTGATATTTTAATAAAATGCTCTTTGTAATCATATCCACTTTGATTTGTTTATGCAATATTTTGTTTTACCAACTGAGTGACAGGATAATTGAGTTACGACAATTGTTTAGCTAAAAATTATGAACTGTTTGAACGTAACTATCTTTTTACTTTCAAAATAAGTACTGTTTTTTGCGAAATTCTTTATTAGTTTACATTTCTAATTTTTTTAGAGCAGTAATAAATTTAAAAAGAAAAATTAACTATGTAAGAAATTAATGTTCTATTTTTGCATTACATTTTCTTTATTTATATTTAATTTTCTTTTTTGAATTAATTTGTTAGTGTGAAAACTAGCAGATAAATGAAGATTAATAAGGAAAACTTAATGTAATTCATTTAAGTAATAAAAAAAAGTGTAATGAATTGAATTGCATTAACGAACCCTTCACTTTATTTTTCCAAAATTTCAAAGTTTTGTTTATATTCGAATTGTATATCATTTTTAATTTTTTTTTTTGGAAATTTGATAATAAACAAAAATAGATAAGAAAACGATTTTATTTTGGTTTGTTTATATTTCAAATACTTAAGTACTTTTCTTCTTCACTTTAAGTTAGCTTAATTTAAAAATAACTCCATTATATTTTGTAATCTTAGAAAGTCTTATCAAAAACTAACTATATTATAGCTTTTACTCCCCTAGACGTAAAATCTAGAACAGTAAAATTTTTTGGAAATTTATTACAAATTCAAATATGTAAAAAAAAAAAAAATTAGAACGAATACCTTTAGCACCTGGAAATTTGATATTTCATTTTACTGATAACAATTAATTTTGTCGGTGGAGCTAGATTTTACAAATAATAAAAACTATCTTTTTTTATATAAAATTTGATTTTGGTTTTGGAAATTGGATAAATTTTATTGAAATATTAAACTTTTTTTTTGTATTTTAGGGTTAGGAATATTTCCAGCAAAGTTTGAGAGTTATTTTTAAGAATATTTACATAAAAATTACATATTTCAGTAGGATATTGCTAAAATGTATTGTCAAATTTTAATTGACTGAAAAGATACCAATGAATATTATCACCATATGATACTGCTAGTGCTTCTATTGCAATGACACCACAGGAAAAGCTGCAAATTTTCACAATGAATTAATGAAATTCATAAATTGTAAAAAATAAGGATGATTGATTAATTTCTACTAAATTATCGTTACAAGAAGATAGTTCCATTAAAAAGTTATCAAAGCCAATTTTTTTATATTTACAATATACCAGGTGTTTTGCAATTACTTTTTGCAATAAACTATTATATACATATAGTAAGAGAGGTGGTGTTATTGTTATCGTAATAAATTTTACTTTTCGAAATTTTGACAGAAAACCCCTAATGCAAAATAAAATTAGTATTTTTTTTTTAGTAAAACCACTTAACATAAATTAAGAATTTTTAGCATGGAATATGTCTGTCTGTCGGTCTGTGGACACGTGCAGAGCTAATTTAGTAGAATTCATTATTAACCCTAAAATTTACCTCACGGCCAAAAGTACATAACTACTGATAGACTAGTTATAATTTATAACTCAGTCTTACCCCCAATAGACCAATAAACCATTAATGTATAAAAATGATATTTCAATTCACTTTACATTACGACACTTTTAGATATTTTACGAATATTTAAAATACATCGAAATTTTGAAAAAGGGTTTTCTTTAAAAAAAAAAACAAGTTGACATACTTAAAACTTAGTTTAACAAACTAACTTTTAATTAATTAAGTTTTCTTTATGGTTTCACTTTTCATGAAAACCAGATCTAATGAGTTGTAAACAAATTTTTTACAATTTTTAAAATTTTATCCTTCAAATTTGAGTCAAAATTAAAATTTTAAAATTATTATTGTCCTATTCTATTGACAGAAAAAGATTAGGACGTGTAAGGTCTACAAATTTATTTTTCTTAACCAAAAGAAATCAATAAATCTGATCTCGTGAGCATATAAACTGGCATAAATTTACAAACTAAGTTGAAAAAAATAGGCTGTATATTAGGTTTGGATTTGTGATGTAAAATCATTCTTTACCACAAGAATTGGTAATACAGTCTTTAAAGTCCTTTAGAGAATCATTAAATATTTTATTAAAAATAAAAATTTAACTTTGTGGATATTGGGATTCATCGCAAGTTGTATATCCCAACTGCAATTTATTTAAGAACAATTGAAGAAAGGGATATTTCAGTCATAAAGGTGAAGTATATAAAGGTGAAAAATGAACATTTACTAAATAATTTTAATACTGACTTGCTACTCATGACAATGAAGAGATAATATAAAAGTAAATTTATGACGTATTTGGAAACTATTGGAAAACATTAGATATAAAATTTTTTACTTGATATTTTCTAAATTTTATCATAATTTCCGACAGAAATTTCTTTTTTTTGGTTTTTATAAATATTTTATGAAATAAGTTTTGTAGCATAGTTAAATATCGAAAATTATTAATAGTTTTTCTTGTTGTCCTTATGTTATTTTTAGTTATATCAGTTTTTTTTTATTCAGGATAAATTTTTCGTATATAATGTGACGTAAAACAAGATATAAAAGTAAAATTTAACTGACAAACTGATTGGTAAAAAAAGAAATAATAAGGGTTGATTGTCATATTTCAAGAACCAATGATTATTATATGTTATATTTGTATAAAGAATCCTTTTAAATAATAATTTTGTAAGGATACAAAACTTCAATATTAAAACCCTAGTTGAATGGTTTAATTTTGAAAAGTACTTCTTGCAAAATTTTATATTTATTATATAATTTTTTGGAAAAATTTAAAATATATTTATACTCAAAATAAATTGGATTATGAAGAGTACAGAAAATATTAGAACATAAAAAGTGTTAAGTGAAATTTATGTAAAATGTGATATTTTTTGTAAATATTATAGTTTTACCACTTTGATGTCAGCTATCATCACAGAGAATTGAAAAAGAATATGTTTGTACAGAATATTTATTTACAGGAAATTATACTGCATTAATTTCTTCTATCCCAACAAAATAATTAGACAACCCCAACGAAATAATTAGTAATTTAGAAAATGGTTTTAACTTAACTAAAAAATTATTTATTCCAAGTGGAAAATCAAAATTAATGGGACTAAGCGATATTTTTTTTAGAAATAGACGTAGCGACCAAAAAAAAGATTTCAAAACTTGGATATTATTTGGGAGAAAACTATAAAATATCTAGGAGTATATTTAGATCTTAATTAAAACAATGAACGAAAATGCTCTAACCTTTGGCAAAAATGAGTATTAATTCTACTTTATATCCACAAACGATATTTATAATTTGGTAAATTGCAAATGCACTTACATGCTCGCCTAAGTAAAATTTAAATTGACTAGTCAACAAAACCGAGACACGTTCGTGGACGCTAAAAATTTTAGTTGGCTGCAAAAATATACAGGCAATTATTTTTGAAATTATAGTTGTAATATCCGAAATCTGATTAGACATATATTATAAGAGTAGTCAGAACATCGTATTTTAACCCTTATCTGCAATGAATGTCATAGCATCCACGACGAATAGATAATATTTATATCATAACACCAGGAAACAATGGTTTCTATGCATACATGCATAGAGTAAAACTGTATAAGAATTATTTTGAAATATAAACATAATGTATTAAAAGTTCTGAGAATTTTAAAAGTGATTTACATAAAATCATAAGTTTTTCAAAATGTTAAAGGGTTTTTTATTTTTTTAAATATTTATGTAAAATAATTTGTTGAAAAAGTTGTTTTACCAAATTTGTTAAAAAAAAATTTAATCAAAATTAATTAAATATATAAATAAATCAGTAATGAAGAAAAAAAAAAAACAATATCCGGGCAAGATAATAAATAAATGAAAAATATGTTTAAAATTATATACAATGTATTTTATAGTTGATAATTTTTAATTGATTTCATAAATCTGTAACATAAATTTGTTCCTGTTTTAACAGATCTATGAAATATACATTAAACTTAAGGGGCGTTTATATTTATTCAACAAATTTTCATATAAAATCATTGAATAAATTATTAAACATATTTATTTTAAAATTTCAATTAAAACCAAAACGTTTAGTTAAATATAATATTTTTTTTTTTTTTGTATAATATATACAATTAAAATAAAATAAAAATGAGGTTAAAAAAGTTCATTGACGTTGTCCTGTTTTTCCTTTTTTTTTATATTATATTCTTTATATAAATAATGACTTCAGAACATCTACTCTTTAAAATAATATTTATAAAAATATTTTTTTATATTTTATTTTAGATTTCCGTGTCCTTTAGCCAAACCCCCAACAAAAACTATCTTTTTTCCTACCCGTTTTGCATTTTGTTTATAAAAAATTATAAAAAATATTAAGGACCTTTCCCCCCCACATTAAAATTTATGTATATTTTTTACCGAATTGGAAGCATGATGGAGTTTTGTTTGGGTGCACAGTAGTAGTTTTGTTGTTGTTGTTATATTTGAACTGAAATATAAACATTTCGAAATTTTATTGAAGGGAATGAAAATGTATTTTTTTTTTTGTTGAAGCGTTGCATAGTACGGACATAACTGAAAACTTGCGCAAAGCATAGATAGAAAAATAATAATCAAAATAAAATATATTTATAATAAAAATAGTGCGTTGTAAAACTTAGAAATAATGATATTTTCTATTAAGTAATTCATACAATTTTTATCTAATTGGAAAATTTAAACAACAAAATCTTATATCAAATCATAAATATTTAGAATATTTTTAATGCAAAAATTCAATAAGTTTATTTTTACGGAAAACTTCTTAATTTAAATTTTGCACACAATTTTTAATATTCACATAAAAAAAACGGAACTGCAGCGTCCGTTCATGCTGTTTTTATAACAAAAAAAATTTTGTAATTACATTTTTGACAAAAAAAAAAAAAAAATTATTTGTTTCTGTTGAAAAATTTTCCAATCAATAAAATCCAAATAAAATTTATCTGCGTAACAATTGCACAAATGTTATATACTTACGAATATGTTTTAGCACCAAAAACAATAATTGAAATCTTTTTGGAAACGAAAAAAAATAAATAAATCCTTTTTAGTTTTGGAATTGTCTGCCACTTTTTTTTTCACACTGTAAAATTTTTTTATGGTAATAAATTGTTAATTAAATTTTCTTATAGATTTTTTTTTTAATAAAGAACACTTTTTGTAGTAAAAAAATATAAACAATTTAAATTTAAAAAAAAACTATTATTTATTTATACGCACACACAATTATTTTCATATAAATTTTACAAGCTTCTCTTTTAATGATCGGACATTTTTAAAAATTTTCAATTTTTCCCTATTTTTTTTTTTGTGAAAGGAAGAAGGTATTTTTTTTTTCCTTTAATATATTTTTTAACACTTTACAAGTTTTCAAGTCAATTTTGTGTAATTAAAGAAATAAATTTAAAAAATAATATATTTCTTGCTTATACATTAATATTAAAATAAATTCACATTTTTCCACTTTTTTGTTAAGATTTTTTTTTTTTTTTTTAATTATTTATGGATATTAAAAAAAATCCAAGACCTACTCCACCTAATATTTAATCGAAGACTGAAGAAAATGAAATGAAAACTGAAAAATGAACCAACAAAAAAAAAAATAGGAATAGATTATGTCGTTCCGATTCCAAGTTTTACTACACAAAAAAGGTAAATTGCTAGGGGAAGTATTTTGTATTTGTTTAAAATTGACATTGTCAAACGAACAGAAATAAGGTAAACCTGATTAAATTTTGAAGTACAAAAATCAATTTTGAAAATATTTATAATTTCAAAAACGTAAAGAAAATGGAAATGGAAATGCTTGACAATCTAGACTAGATTAATCCTAGCAAATATCTTACATCATCGATTAGTTATGTAGTCATTCTTTGATAATAAAAGATTTACTTAAAATAAAAGTAAAATTGCTAGGGAAAGTATTTTGTATTTGTTTAAAATTGACATTGTCAAATGAACAGAAATAAAGTAAGCTTGATTAAATTTTGAAGTGCAAAAATCAATTTTGAAAATATTTATAATTTCAAAAACGTAAAGAAAATGGGAATGCAAATGCTTGACAGTCTAGGCTAGATTAATCCTAGCAAATATCTTACATCATCGATTAGTTTATGTATTCAAATTTACCAAATTTTATTTCGACATTTTATTAAAATCAGTTCATAAACCACCTTATTTAGCAGTGCTAAAAGGAATCATTTCTGGGGTTTCTTAAATGTACTGCTTTTAGCGTACTCTTAACATTCTAACATTTACGTTTGTGGCTTATTCTCAAAAGCAGTTCTCAAAAGCAGTTCGTTTACGTAATCTTGTTTGAAAAAATAAGTTTGCTTCGTGGCGGTTTGTTTGCTTAAAGGGTTTATTTGACAACTGACGTAATCCTTTTTGCTAGAATATTCAATTTCATTTCTAATTTTATTATCATCAGTAGTGGATTGACATCGTGTTTTAAAAACTTATTTAAAGAAGATTTGTGTAGGTGCTTATATGCAGATTAATACATTCTGCAGATAATTTCCCAGTGATTCCCACATATGATGTAGTTTTCTAATAAAAATTAGAAAATACAATTATTTTTAAATGGATACTGCAGCTAGTTGCCAATATTATATGAAACCATCGTATGATTTATTTAAAAATGTTCATTTGTTCATACCACCGCCAACATCAAATGGTCAATCATATTTAACATCTGGTGATTTTTTATATTTTCATTATAAATGTGATAATTTTGATGATATTGGTTGGGGTTGTGCATACCGAACATTACAATCATCATGTTCATGGATAAGAGGAATATTACTTGAACATAATAAAAATGAAATTGATGAAATTCCTATGACACCATCTATAAAAGAAATTCAAAAAACTCTTGTTAATATATCTGACAAGCCACAATCATTTTTAGGTAGTAAAGAATGGATTGGAGCATTAGAAGTATTTTATGTTATTGATACATTATATGATGTATCATGTAAAATATTACATATTCATCAACGTGAAGATATTAAACGTTATGCAAATGTAATTAAAAAATATTTTGAAGATTTTGGTGGTTTAATAATGATGGGTGGCGATTTAGATGCATCATCCAAGGGAATCGCTGGGATTCATATTAGCGATAATCAGGCTTATCTTCTAGTCATAGTTAGTATAATTTAAGTTATATAATTAAATGAAATAACATATTTTCTTATATTTTAGGATCCACATTTTGTTGGAAAAGCCAAAAACATCGATGAACTTATTGAGAGAAATTATATTCGATGGCAACATACATCTGAATTTATTGATAGTTCATTTTATAATCTATGTTTACCACAAATTAAACCAAAAAAAAATCTATGATATTAATCTATTCAGAAATACTATTATTATTCAGAATCCGTCATTATTGTACAAACTTCTATTTAATGTAAATGCTTTTGGTTATTTTTATTTTATTTGCGGACTACATAGTTAATGATAAAAATAAAAAAAATTATTAAAAATATATTTAAATTTATTTGATTGAAGACATAATTGCAAATATAAAAAGGTTTCAATGTGAATTAGTAGATCGCTATATAGAAAATATAATTCAATTTACATTCCATTATAAGCGGGACCGCCTCCACCTTCCGGTACAACCCAATTAATATTTTGTGTTGGATCTTTTATATCACACGTTTTGCAATGTATACAATTTTGAGCATTTATTTGTAATTTCATATTTCCACCTTCATCATTTGCCACAAATTCATATACACCAGCTGGACAATATCTAGATTCTGGTCCTTCATATAAATTCAAATTATGTTCTACCGGTACTTGATCATTTTTTAATGTTAAATGTGCTGGCTGATCACCTTCATGATTTGTTCCAGTTAATGCAACAGATGATAATAAATCAAATGTTATTTTTCCATCTGGTTTTGGATATTCGATTTGTTTGCAGTCTTTTGCTCGTTTTAAACGGGTATTATCAGCACCGCCATGTGATATAGTCCATGGTTCTCGTCCACCCATAAAAATTGAAAATCCACTCATTACTAGACCTCCATACATTCCCAAAGGATTATGGAAGCATGGTCTTACATTTCGAACTTTGTAAAGATCTTTCCAAATATACGATTCTTTAATTCTAAAAGAAATAAAAATATTTTTTGTAGTTAATTCAAAATCTTCATTTAGTTTTCGTTATAATTACTTGTCTGGATACGATTTAGGTTCGACTCCAATAGTTTCCTGTGTTTTTTCACTCCATATGCTATCAAGGGCACTTTCAGCCGCAAGCATGCCTAAAAAAATTGTGACAATAAATTAATGTATATGTTTTTTATAATAGTGGTTTTTAATATTTACCACTCTTCATAGCGTAGTGAGTTCCCTTTATTCTAGGTACATTCAAGAATCCTGCTGAACATCCAATTAAACAACCTCCCGGAAATGTTAGTTTGGGTATACTTTGGAAACCACCTTCATTAATGGCACGTGCGCCATAAGCTATTCTGGTTGCACCCTCGAATATATGCTTCACTTTTGGGTGAGTTTTAAATTTTTGAAATTCTTGATAAGGACTTAACCATGTATTACTGTAATCCAAACCAACAACAAATCCAACAGCTATGAGTGGAGTTTCTTCATTTAAATGATACAAAAATGATCCTCCATATGTGAATTTATCAAGTGGCCAACCAATTGTGTGTTCCACTAAACCAGGGCTGAAACAAAATTTGAAATAAATTATTGTAAGAGGGAAGTTTTATTTCTTGTGGTATCAGAAATAAAAATTACCTGTGTCTTTCTGGTGAAATTTCCCAAATTTCCTTCAAACCTATTCCATATGTTTGGGGTTCGCTGTTTGCATTTAATCCAAAATTTGACATAATTTGTTTTGATAAATGCCCACGACAGCCTTCAGCAAATATTGTCGTTTTCGCATGTAATTCCATTCCTCTGGCAAATGTTTCTTTTGGTGAACCATCTTTAGCAATTCCTACATCATTTGTAGCAATTCCTTTAACACTACCATCACTATGATAAAGTACCTCAGATGCTGCACAGCCAGGATATATTTCAACACCTAATGCTTCAGCTTGTTCACCTAACCATTTAACAACATTACCCAAACGAACAACATAATTTCCCCTATTATCCATGGGCCAACCAGGAAAAATTGGTATTGAAATTCGACCAGTTGCAGTTAATAGACCAAATTTATCATGTTTTACTGGTGTTGTAAGTGGTGCATTTTTGTCTTTCCAATCTGGTATTAATTCATTAATAGCTACAGGGTCAATAACAGCTCCTGATAGAATATGACTTCCAACTTCAGATGCTTTTTCAACAACACAAACACGAATTTCCTAAAATTATAAATTATATTATTTTTTTGTTTCAAATTTTACAAATAAGAAAATATAAAACCTTTTCCTGTTCAGCTGCAAGTTGTTTTGCTCTAATTGCAGCTGACATACCAGCTGGTCCACCACCTACAATCACTAAATCAACTTCATCCACAAACCGTTCCATTTCAATTTCTAGTAAACAAAATTATTTTTAGTAAACAATTTTTGTTTATCTTATTATTCTAACAAACCTTTCCATCTTTCGTCATTTTCACGTGGATAAACTGTATAGTGAGTAGTAATTTTCGGATATTTAGCAGCATCAGTAAACTTTCTTGTACAATTAGCCGATATTAGTCTTTGAACTAAAATATTAAATAATATTTATTATAATAATCTGACAAGTTCACGACGACCTTGACTTGTGGATTTTTGATTAAAAAAAACTTAAAATTAAAATAATTTAATTACATAATTTAATTAAATTATTTCATAGTTATTGAGAAAATTTTTACCTTTTAATAAATGAAATAATTTAGACATAACTTAAATCTTTTTTATCTTACAAACTAATTAATATAAAAAAAAATTATTCAATTAAAAAAACTTATTGGACTTTGGATCTTAATAAAATAAAAAAAACAAGAAATAAATATCAAATAGAAAGTTTTTAATTTACACTCCTCACTTCTGTAGGACAACAACTGACTGAATAAAACAGAAACATATAAATTACGTACGACAAAACAAACATTTCAGTAATTTGCCACGAAACAGCTGTTATTGATAAAAATATAAAAAGAAAATGACAATAAAATTGTGTAAACAAAATTAAAAATAAACACTGCTGCCAATATTTAAAATTTCTTTGTTGTTACTTTTGTCCGCTAGATGACACTAATTTGGGACTAAGGCGGAAATTCGTTTATTCAGGCTGAACATATTCGTTTCATTCAGAATAAATTCGTTATTTTTTAATTTTAATTTTTTAATTGACTTTTGATCAGAGAATAATTTTCTACCTTGTTGTAATAAAATCAATTTACATATATCTTAATTAGATTTATATTTTCTCATTATTAATTAATAAGCGGAATTGTTCATTTCTCTGGCTGGACATTGGCCATTAATTTTTATTAGTTAAATGATGTATTTAGAATTGAAGTATCCGTGATATTGACCATTTTACCATATTAATCAAATTGTCTTAAAAATAAAATTCCGGAAAAACCTTTCTGTGTAACTATAGTAATTCCTATCTAATTATATTGTTCTTAAAAACTTTACAAAATTAACATATTGTATGGCTCTCTTATCTAACTTCTTGTTCCTACCGAACAACGTAGCTCCATGTTTAAGCTAAAATATTTGTATAATTCTGAAAATAGCGTATCATGTTCGAAAGTAATCATATTTTTACTTCCATTTTACTTTTATTACCTGATGAAATTTTTCTTATGAAATATTAATTAAAAATACAAGAACGGGAAAAACTTACAGCTTAGTAGCTGAAATCTGGTTCGAGTGCCTTAGTTACAAGATTAAAGAAGAAAGGTTATGTAATATTTTAAAAGTGTTTAAGCAAAAATATATTGTACGTACTTGTATAAAACTTGCTTATTCTAAAAACTTGCTTATTCTATTTTACAGGACTATTATTTCAATATCTAATTAGCCATCTAAATTTTAGAAAATTTAGTGCCATTAATTTTACAAATCATCTAATTAGCCATCTAAAGTGTTGAAAAATTACCTCTACTTGGTACCTTTAATTTGGAAAATCTTGTATGTAGCCAACTAAAGATTAGAAAAATTATCTAATCTTTTATTAGGAAAATCATATAATTTTAATTAGGAAAATCATACAATATTTCACTTGCCAGTTAAAGTTTCTAAAAATTACTTATATTTAATGTAAAATTATGTTTTAAAATCACATTATGTTGGATTAGTAGACATCTAATTGTAGGATTAGTAGACTGTATTAGGTGATATTTAGATAATTTTTCTAATCTTTTTTTTTTTGGAACGAGAACCATACAAACCTTAGATTCGATCTTGTGAACCGATTAATTTAAATATTAATTTTACGAAAATTAGTTTAAAGTAGTATAATTGAAAACAACTTAAAATTTAAGTTTTTGCAAATAGAATTTTATTTAATAATAATTATTAATTATTTCTTTACAGATTTTTAATTATGTAATTTAATATTTTTAAGACAATAATAACGATAAAATAGACAACAAAATTTGGTTAATATTTTTTATGAAAAATAGTTGATGAGTTTTTAATCCAGCCTTTTAAAAACTCATCTCAATTTTTCTTTATTTATATATTTTTAATTTATTAGATACTATATTTACATACGATTATCAAGAATATATTTTGTATTATACGTTAATTATATATATTTTATTTTGTAAATTATTTTGTAGGAACTCTTTTAAATATTATAATGAATATATAAATTAATTAAATTTTTTATATTGATTTTATAATATTGAAAAATTTATTCAATTAACATAGTGTCATCAAAATCTAAATCATTTTCATTTGATAAATCAACATTATTATTATTTGAATGTGGATTAATCATAAAATCTAATTCATTTGGTATTTTTATTTTTTCTGTAAAATTTGATGTATTTTTATTAATATCATTTTTATTATCATCTAATTTATCATTTCTTTTACCAAATCTCATAAAATTTTGATCTAATTTACCAAATCTCATAAAATTTTTATCATTACGTCCAAAACGCATTAAATTTGGTGTATTACGACCAAAACGCATAAAATGATCTGGCCTACCAAAACGCATTAAATTATCTTGTCTACCAAAACGCATTAAATTATCTGGTCTACCAAAACGCATTAAATTATCTTGTCGTCCAAAACGCATTAAATTATCTGGTCGTCCAAAACGCATAAAATTTTGTGGATCAGAACGTCCAAATCTCATAAAATTATCACCTCTACTGTCACGTGATGAACCACCATTACTACGTTCATAACGATTACCAGCTTCATCAATATCAATAGCTCTTTGATCTTTATATGTTTCTAATTGTCGTTTACCAAATCTCATTAAATTACCATTAGCATTACCATCATTTGAACGACCAAAACGCATAAAATTATTATCTAAACGTCTTTTTGTTTCCCAATCATTACGTCCACTACCACTGCTACTATCAACTCCTGAAAATCTTGAATTTCGTCGAAATTGTAAAATTACAGCATTTTTCAAATAATCAATATTTATAGATGATAATGGATCATTTGGATCTAAATTAATTGATCGTTCTGGTATTAATATATCCTCTGTAATTGGTATATTTGAATCTTCATCATTAATTTCAAGTGAATTTAATGTTTGTTTTGGTGGTGAACTGACTAAAATACATGTTATCAGAAATTTTCTTTGGAAGAGACCAAGCGACAACAATAATAATGAAGGAAAAATCATTTTAGATGGAAATCTTGTACAATGTAGTTATCTGCAAATACAAAGAAAAAGAAAATTTTTTTTCAAAAACATATTAGAAATCGGAAAAGTTTAATTTTATTCATTTAACTTTTTAAATTATTTTGTTTTGGATTATTTATTTTTGGAATTTGGCAAAACAAAACAAAATGATTTCTTCATTTTATGATACAAATTTTGTGTACACGACATATGTAATTATGTTGGTATGTCGTAATTTTTTCGCGAGAATTTTCTTCAATCAATATTTTTATACAAGAAAATCTGGTTCGCAGAGGAAATGTTTAAAATTTTACTATAAGCATATATTATGCCAGTGAATGTAGTCATAATATTGGCCCCCAAAATTACTTTATAAAGATTGATTTTCAATATCACTTTTCCGGTGAACAAATTTTCTAGAACTTGTAACTGTTTGATAACTAAAACGATACACGTGTTTCTATAATTGATGCAGAGGTATTATACATATATTTTTTATGCCGGAAGAATATGATTTTCGGTTTATAATGAATGATAATATTAGAACTTTTATTCATTCAATATATCTTAAAGAATACATTTAACAATTTTCGAGTTATATTTTGTGGCAAATGTGTAATTTTGAACCTAAATCATAAAATTCTTATTTTTGTATACACTATGTACACACAGCATGAAAACTTTTTGTATAACTTTGAATATACTTTAAGAAAATCCTGCAGATAATAATTGAAATATAAAATTTCATATTATTATATAAATTTGGAAAGTTGTCTTTTGAACGTAGATTGAATATCATGTATTAAAATTAAGGGTTAAAAGTATATTTTCTTTTATGACGATGAGTTATTTGAAAAAAAAAATCAGGAAAAATTATCTAAATAAAACTGAATTTTTAAAGTGACTAATAAAATATTTTATTTATTTTTGGTGAAAATGTTAAAAACCCATGTAATATCGAAGAGTAAATTGGAAAATAATTATCTACGTCCCTAGAACAGCTCTAGTTTCTCTACAGAAAGAAATCAATAGGAGAAGAAAGTTGCAATATTTGCGAGAAAGACCAGCCGTTTGCACTACTCCAACAATCTTAATATAAATAAAGTAACTATCTATTTGTACTTGCAAGTTTTCTCCAAACTAATAATTGGCCAACCCAAGAAAAATTGTTGTTAAACATCGACCATAATTAAAAATCTAGTTTCTATGAATAATGAGCAGCGATTAATAATTATCGAGATTGTTACTTCAGTGAATTCTCATGCTCCAATCCCACAAATGCTACATATTTTGTTTGTTACTTTGTTAACTTCAACTTGGGAGCATCCGGCCTCAAGTGCAGAATTATTTCTCTTGAAAGAATTTAATTACAATTTCGATTTATTAATTTTTATATGGATTCCGAACCATAAATTTCTTTATAGCGATGAAACTTTTTAATTGCAATACGTTAATGTTTTTATTAGTGAGACAAATGTATGTTGTTAGTAAATTTCCTAGACCGTTATCACATTTCCGAGACTTAAATTATATAGTGGACTGTAATGTTAAAACTGGTGCTCATTTAAACGTAAAACAATATCGATTCGTCGATCTGAATTCCTACTACAACACGAAGTCCTCGCCGGTTTAATCCTACGCCTCCTTAAATATTATTTCTCATGTCTAAATTAAAAATTACTGTTGTGTAACAACAAATTATTCTAGTTCCATATTTTTTATTGCAATTTTAAATATTTATTCAGACAAGAACTTTAGTGACGAAAAATTACAACATAAGCAATATTATTGAATTACAATAATTTGGAGTTCAATTCAGTTCAATCAAAACTGAACTCAAATAAAGTAAGTTGATTGAAGTTAATTTTATCGTTGTAGAACATTTTAATTTAACTTAGTACACCGGTTTAAAATTAAATTGATTTGATAAGCAAAAAAACGTGTGCACCGTAGTATAAAAAGCCAGTAAATTTGGTATTTCAGAGTATTCTAAACTGGACTTCAGAACTTGAAAGTCATAGCCTCCTAAAGTATAGAGGATCTTGTAATAGAATTAAGTTTTCCTGAAAACAAATAAAAAGGTAATCAATAACGAGTTTTATTTCAATAGGGACAACATAAAATACAACATACTTCATAATATTTAAGGATTAAAAATAATAATTTTTATGTTAACATCTACTGTCAGGATTTAATATTATTATATTAATATAAAATTGCTTGTCTAATACAAATAATAAATATTATCATTAAATTCACTTTATTTACTTGAACTTTTGATTGAAATTAACAAGTTAAAAAAATTGTAATTGTAATTAAATTCTATCTTCGTTTCAAATTAATAAATAATATTATTTTCAAAACTTAAATATAACAAACTTTTTTGATTAATTTCATTTATTTATAGGACGTACATCCTGTCAAAGAATTTATTAGTTTCAATTGGTACACAACGAAAATATTTTTTTTTTTTAAAAAAAGTTATATAGTTAAATTAATATTAATTTAAATTTTATTTAAATAGCTTAACGTTTGAAGAAAATAACTTGTTTCTAAATATTTATTCAAATATATTTTTAAAATAAAAGCCAATTAATTATTTAATCAAATCCTAAACTTTAGGCCTTTTTTTGTTTATACTTACGTCAAAATATTAAAGCTTATATAAAATAATTTTTATCTTCTCTAATGTAAACAGGTAAGTTCAGGTTTTTTTTTTTTTTTTTTAATTAATGTTGTAGCCCTTTTTCAAGTTCAATTAATACTTTTTTTAATATATTCAACAAAAAAAAAACTAGAATTATTATTGGTTTTTACCTACTAACTTGTTACCATGACTTTAATATGAACAATTTTTTTGATTAAAGTTTAAATTAATATAAATTATTTTTTCTTCAACATAAAATTTTTTGCACGTTTTTTTTTTTTTATGAAAATTTAAATATTTCACTTCGTCCATTGGCTTAAGTGAAACAAAAAGAAAAACCATAAATATAATTATGTATAATAGAAAAGTTAGTCTAACAGTTGCAATATTCTAATAATAAAACTTTAATTTTTTTTTTAATAGCCAGAACGCTTAAAAAAAGTATATTTAAAATTTATCAGAAAACGTTGTAATAAGTTATTTAGTGCAGGTAAAATTAATAGAAAATATTCATTTTATAAGTAAAACAATTTTTTTCTTATTTAATATTTAGTTAAGCTTAGATAGAGTTATTAAAATGTAATTTTAGAGACCATTGTAGTTAAGTAAAAAAATAATAAAGTCTTGAACTTTTATTACTACAAAGTTTCGAATAGAAAAACTGTAATACTAAATTGTTTAGTTTGAAAGTCATGATTTTTAAATTAATTTATCAAAATTATGTTATAGGGAACTGTAGAATCTATATCTTACAATTTTTCAGTGCTCCGGTGTTTATGTGTGTCTGTTTGAAAATTTTCCAGCTTTGAAAAATTATTTTACAAAAGAAAAAAATTCGTATTTTCGTAAAACCTGAAATAAAAGCAAATTCCAAATTATATCACCCAAAAGTTTAATGTGTGAACTTGAATTTATTAGTTGTCTAAAAATCAATTCCTTGTTGTTCACAATCTTAAATTCTTAATTATGTAATCCATTTTTAGATACGCCTAGTGCACCACCGGAGGCTACGGTGCACTTGTTCTTTTTTGTCGTTAATTTGAAGAATGATAGCTAACACTAATTGGAAATTCACAGAAAATTTGATGAATGATAGCTAGTAACTCTAATTGAAAATCCACAGAAAAGTGTTTACGCCTTTGACAGGAATCGAACCCGAAACCTGACAATTGGAAAACTGTTACTCTATCCACTTTTTTTCGGTTTATTTAGTTCTTTTAAAATATAAGTTGAAAATAATAGTTTCATATATTGACCATCGTAAATTAAAAAAATTAAATATTTTCTCGATTTTAACTCTAAGAAAGCCTTAGGATAAAAACTATTCTCCGGCACATTAAAAATTTAATATGCCGATAAATAAACACCTATTTAACGTTGATAATACTTTTACCACAATCTTCCATCAATCGATATCAATAATATTTAGTTTTCGAAGAAAACCAGTGGTAAGATTTAGCAAGTCGTACGATTTAGGCGACTGTTCCCTAATTTGTATTCAAGAAAACTTTGATGTTTAGCTCGAATATTACACTGAAACATTTTAAGAAGATTTTAATTTTTAATTAATAATTATCAAATTGCATAGAGAACGAGAAAATCTATTGAGTGATAACTGGTAAAATTTTGTATCTTTGAAAGAGCCAATGAAGGATACGTCTTAAAGATTTACCACACAATTTTCTTCTCGATTTACCACAATTCTTCTCGATTACCACAGAAAAGATATCATATTTATGAAGGAAACTTTATTTACAAGTGCGTCAGTAAAACCAATTTTTTTTCAAATGCAAAAGTCAGATACTGCAGTGTGCAGAAACTTCTTCAGTATCAATGTCCAAGCTCGACATTTTATTAACAAAATATGGATGAATTGTGGTATCAAACCAAAGTTTGGTACCACAATTGACTATAAAAGTAAATTTGACTATAAAAGTAGTTTCGATTGACGTACTCCAATTCAATATACTATAAAATTATGATTCAAATATAATCCATTACATCACAACATAATAATAAGCTTTTGTTTATTGTTATGTAAAAAAAAAAGGTAAACAATAATTTCATTCTTAGTCAAGGATTATTTTTAATAATAAAAGAATTGATAGAATATGTGGGATAATAATTTAAAGATTAACCTCTATAACAATGTTTACCTTATACATATATACATATATATTTTCTTAACCCTTGTTAAACCTTGTTAAATCTTCTTCCAGATCAACTTTTACATGAGTTAATATCGAAACAAATATTTTCATATTTAAAAATAATTCAATTACATAAAAAACAAAACCCTAAACAAGCTTTTTAAAAAATTAAAATATATAATAATATAGTCGAAGCATAGATGTAACTTTAATTTTGAAAAACAGAAATAAATAAATACTGGACAACCACAAATGGCTCTGTAAACACATCGAAGAGTTTTTCCTTCAGTATCTAAGAAAAGCAGACACGAAATTTTAAATTTTAAAATAAATCAAGTATGTTTTTCAACCAGTTTCCTCACTGGACACTGTCCCTTAAATTATAATCTTAAAGAAATGGATAGTTTGCTCTATACTATGCAGTGGATGATTTAGTGAGGATAACGAATCGGCGTGGCACATGTTGTGTGAATGTGAAGGTTGTGTTCAAAATAGATTATGACGATTCGGTCAAATCTTCTTAAAACCGAAGGGTATTATATATTGCTCATACTTTATTAAAATTCTGAACTTTGCTGATGGGATTTGAATAATTACAATAGGTTAATTATAGACCACGGTAATTTGTCGGATAAGAACTTTGCCCAACCTTTTTTTTTGGAACCTAATTTAATTTAATCAACGTTGAATATGACTTCGATTACTAACTCCAGTACAAAAATTAATCTAATCGAATACAAGCTATTCAATTTTTCTCATTTTAAAACTATATAAAATTCGGAAAAATAGTCTCTTCTTTCGATATTTTTTGACCATTGAAATCAATCATAGAAGATATTTTAACAAATTGAGAATATCAACATCATTTTACAATTTTATAGAAATTCAAATCTACTTTATAGTTCGATTAAAACATTGTTATAAAATTTATGTTGTTTTCTTACTGTATAATATATTAATTTAAAAGTAATGTTTTAATTATAAATTTAAAGATCTAATATTACTAAATTAAGTACTAATTTGAACCACCATACAACATGTTGAAATTTGAGTTTAATTCGATACTTTTTTATCTTGTGTCCTTCGTTCTGGTTAATAATTCAAAAAAATATTATAAGGAAAATATAATGTAATATTTATTTTAAGGAGAAATTTTCACAACAAAAAATATCTTTATATTTAGTTTGATGGTTGGCGACGATATTTGAAACTTATTCTTCCTTGACTTTTAATGGTTTCAGACAAAACAGGAAACTAATTATTAATTGCAAGATTTATAGTATCTTTTCTTAACATAATTATGTATTAAACATAAATTTAGATAAATTTATTTTAAAAATAAAATGATAAGAGAAAATTATTAATCTTTTACGCAATAATTTTAAAAATTTTAATGATACTGATTTATATACTTGGACTTTGGTTAGCTTTTAAATAGAATTTATGTAGGAAATTTGTTAATTTGATTAAAACTAGAAAATATATAAATAAAAATAAAGTTACTTTTTACTCTTCAATTAATTAAAAATGATCTACCAGCTAAAATAGTGTTTTATATTCAAAAATCTTCTAAATTTATTAAATTTAATATTCAATTTTTGGAATTACAGTCCGAATTAAATAATTTTTGACAAGTGCCACAATAAAACTTTTAATTTGACAGTTAGAAAATTAGAAAATAAAATAATCCAATACTTAAAAAGGATTATTATTTTTCTTGTTCACTCCACTGGGGAGCATAGCGCTCCAAGTAACGAGTTATCTGCACTTGAAGTTTCTTTAAAATTTTTGTAATTGCATTTTAGACCTACTCATTTTTGATGGATTTCGAACCATAAATTTCATTATAGTGAAAAAACTCTTAATTTCGACAAGCTAATGGCTTTATTAGTGAGGCATTTGTTGTTAGCAAACGGCCTCGACCGTTATCATTTTTCCCAGTCTTAAATTACATTTTATTATAATTTTATTACTGGTACTCATTTCAACCTGAGTAAACTTTATCATAACTTGCCGTAGAAATATTTGTAGTAGTAAGTTGTTGGAAATCAGTCTGTGAAATATTTGTAGTAGAAATTTGTGACTCATTTGCTATAAAATTATTTTGTGTTACAGCTGATTCGTAAACCAAAATTTGCGGAGGAGATTCAGTTGTCATATCTTGGCAAAGCCATCCACCACAAAAATAGAAATATCTGCTTTAGACTTTATCAATTGTTCTTTGGTCTATATATATTGGTAAATTTGAAGAATAAATGCTCAGCAATCGAAATCAGAACTTATCTTAAAATGTTAAAAAAAAATGTAGATATCGTGTTTTGGCAAAGTTCCACAGAAATAATCTTCAAAATTTAAAAATAAAAATAATCATTTTACTATTTGAATATATTTTGACAAATAATTTTTAATTCGTTCAACAAATTAAATAATTTATATTAATTTAATCTACAGTTTAAAATTTCATTAATATTTTTCATAAATAAAATTTCAAATTTATTGGTTTTTGCTTGTTTTTTATTTAATCAAATAAAAAGTAAAAGTTTTATTTTTTTTCAATTTTATATTTGTATCTAATTTCTGTAATATGTGCAACATTTTTTATTATAGTTTGAATGATAATATTTAATTCGTGATTTTTCAGTTTTCTTTGATATGGTTTTAATATTAAATATTTGATCTACATAACATAATATCTTAAACATATACAAAAAAAAAAACAGTCATGTACTAAAAAATGAAAACAATTTTTAAAAAAAGCTACCTAAAATCCCACAAAAATGTCTCAAAATTTTTAATATTATTTAGTCTAAAATTAATGTTATTAATCAAAATCATTTAACACTGTGTTATTGCGCCAATAATATTATACATTTACTGGTTGTATCACTGTAGACATTTGTCAAAACTTGATATGTAAATTTTTTTTGACATATTAAGATGATTTCTGTTGTCGATTGCATAACATTTAATCTTAAAATTTACCAATATATATGACAAATTTGTAAGTTTTGGGTAATTATTGATGTTTAAGCTTATTTATTGATATAAAATATAATTGTTATTTCAGTTGTGATGTTTTGGCAAATTATTTCAATAATTTGGCAAATTATAACAACTGAAATGACAATTTGACAAATTTTGATATAAAATATAATTGTTATTTCAGTTGTCATGTTTTGGCAAATTATTTCAATAATTTGCCAAATTATAACAACTGAAATGACAATTTGACAAATTATGAAACGAAAATTACCAAGAAAATAAAAAAAAAACGTTATTCTAATTTTAATAATTAAACATTTCACAACCTTTTTATTATAACAAGTTATGATCCAATTTTGTTAAATTTTCTTTGCTAAAACTTTATAATTATATAGATACTATGTTTTGACAAATTTTCACAAATATTAACTTTTAACTCATTGTACTGTATATTAATAATATTATATCAACTGTTACTGAACACTATAGTAAATTTAAACTCAACTTTTAATGATCACCAGTGTACTTTTTGTAAATTTAATAATATTTTCATAGAAGAAAACTAGTTGCAAATTTCGTGTTTTGTTAATTTTTTATAAATTTTTTATATTTCCATAAATACAATAAAAAATATAAATTTATTTGAATAAAATTCCAATTTCATGTTAATTGCAGTTTCAGTCATCAAATATTATACTTTTTTTATTATTGTAGTAAACTCAGCATATTATTATGCAATTATCTTGGTCAGTATAGTTTAGATACTTGAAAAAAATTATTACAACTTTAAATCTTTTTTATATAAATTGGCAATATTATGAAAAATACTAAAATACTTATATACAAAATATTTTTTTTTTATTATTTGGAAATTTTTTACCGTCGTCAGTTTCCGCATAGAAAACCAGAAAACATTAAAAATTAGTTAGGTGGTTTTTTTTAACTTTTGGTAAGAATTGCGTTTTTTAAAGAATTTCATAGAAAAAAAAAATTTCAATTTTTAAAAGCAATATTAAATAAAATTAGATACTTTAAAGAAGTATATTTGAAAATTAAAACTCAATTCAGTTTAATAAATATTTCAATTTGTTAGAAATTGTGTAGGTTCGAAACACTTCACTTAATTCAAATTATTGAAATTCTTATTCAATGGATAATCTAATCTTAAAATAATTAGAATTAGTAATTTCTTAGTTGCAACAAACTAACCGGTATTATAGTCAAAGATTATACCATCCCAAGATGGGAGTTGAACAACAAGTTCGAAATTCGAAACAGATGGTTGGGAGATCGACTGCGGAGTAGGTGCTGGTGTCTTCTCTGAATCATTCGACATAGGACAAAAATTTCGGCTTCCAGACAAGTCTAGCGTCTTCAAGGCAGAAATGCTACAAACTACAAGGCGTACAAATTAGAGGGACATCTCGTCAGAGAGAAACAATGGACCGCCACGCTATTTTAGCCCTTAAATCCGCCCTAATCTGCTCTAACCTAGTTTAAAAATGCTCAGATGAGCTCACACTCATAACCAGCGAATTAAAAAAATATAGGTTTAGCATATTTTTTCAAATTTAAAAACTGCAAGATTAATTTTTATGGGAGAACTAATATTAAAAACTTAGAAAGTTTAAGCTTAGACAGTATTTGCATAATTGTAGTGTGTTTGTCCTTAAATTATTCATGATTTAAATTAAGAAACATCGTAAATATTATAAAGACACTCAAGTCCCGCATATGTTGATAATAAATTTGTATATTTGTTAAGTTTTGTATCTACGTTTTGTGTATTAAATACAATTAATTTTTTTAAGATAATTTTTTGAATGAATTAAATAAATATTTGAGTGTTTCGTGGATTAATCTAATAATTTTCTACATTTATTATTTAACTAATTTAATTTATTATTTCTAATATTTCTATTAATTTTTTTCTTAATCATTTTCTAAATTTAATATCTAAAATATCAAATTAATTTGAAAAATTTCAGAAATTCTTTAGAAAATTAT
This sequence comes from Empis livida, assembly GCA_963932195.1. NCBI lineage: Eukaryota > Metazoa > Arthropoda > Insecta > Diptera > Empididae > Empis > Empis livida. The sequence continues at coordinate 12,689,965 of OZ010646.1, read as the reverse complement.
TAATGTTAAAAGGATAAGAAATAGAACCTTAAATAAAATTTTATTTATAAATATTAGCTAGTAATTAAATTCAATTTAAAATGAACAACTGAAATTAATATTTTAAAGTACAATTCTTTTTAAATTTTAACTTTCAAATTAACTCAAAAAAGTAAAGACTTTTCTAGACTTTTTTTTGGAATAAAAGTTAAATTACATATTTTTGAAAAAGGTTAATTGATTATTAATAATATATAAATCTTCAAATTTGAATATTAAAAATATTTAAATCTTTTCAAATCTGAATTATATATGTAATATGGTACAATTAGAAACCTTAATTACCTTTAATATTTTTCTTAATCTTAAACTTTAATATAATTTTATTTAAATTGACTAATCATTTAAAATAACAATAAAAATAAAATACTTCATGTAGTTAAATTAATCCTTGTAGCATTAAATGACTATAATATTGAATATTTTATGACACCTTTACAAGACAAATAACATACAATTAATGTATCGAAATAACTAGAGGACATTTTCCCCAAAAATTGTATTTTCTTTTTGTTGCATAATTTTTTCCCCTAATTAAATTCAACAGAAATTTAATAAAATTTAAGAAATCAATTAAATAAAAATTAAAAAAATTCTCACATAATTTTTTTGTAATAGAAAAACTAATTCGATTAACAACATAAATTAATAACAATTATATTTATGATTTTATATTAAATTTTAGAATTATAAAAACCACCTGGTAAATGGTGTAATTAATTATTGTTTTTACTATAAATACTAAAAGTGAATATATTAAAAGTCTGACTGGAATATTGAAAATAATTCTTTATGCTTCGTTTTATACAAAAAAAAAAGTATTAATTTATGACAATTTTTAAATGATTATCGTTAAAAAATATTTTAAAAAATGGATTAAAAAATATTTTGATTTAATGTAGTCATTTAGTGATTTAATTTGAGTAATCCAGGATAATATGGAATACTCCTACAAAACAAAATCTATGTTATTAGTGTAACATAAATTTGAATAATTTGAATTTAATGTAATTTAAACTTTATAACGCCTTTTTTTTATTATATAAATATTAATATTTGATAGTAAAAAGTTTATTTCAAATTATGCTTTTAATGTATGCTAAAAAAAAGTTAGTAGATATTTATTATTAAAATATCCATTTATTATCAAATTTTTCACCTATTTTTATTAGAAAAGTCAATGAAAAATATATTTAAGATTTAAAAAAACCTTTTAAAATAAATATGATTTTTATATTATGCAATATTCATTAATAGAAAAATAATAAATAGATATTTTACTTTATGAAAATACATAAAAGTTGATTTAGAATTTCATTCGAATGAAAATAAAATTGAAAAATTAAATTATGTGAAAATATAAGCAACTTTTAAACTAATAATATTTGTTTCTGCTAATTTACTAAAAATTATGTGTAATTCAGGTAACCAATTTGAATTTTTGTGAATATTTTTATCAACACGTTATACTGCAGTTACAATGAACGCCTTTTACCTAATTTAACGCAGTAGATTTTAATGCAGGAGATTTTAACGCAGTAGGTTCACAGAAAAAAATGTAAGTATTTTAATTTTTATGTCTACGTTTATGTCTACGTTTAATTTGAATTTTAAGTGTGAAATCGTCAGCTGACTGTTATTCTGAACTGTGATTTTTGATATAGAAGCAGATCTTGACTCTGAAACTTATTAATTAAGACTATAAGGCTTAATGTGTAGCTTAATGTATAAGCCTTGTTTAAAATTTTCAAAAACACAAGTAGAAAGCGTATGGAGCCAAAATTACATTTCGTAGCAGAAATTTAAATATTATTTAAAAACTACTAGGTTCACTGTGACTATTCTTTTTGTAGGATGCGTAAGAATCGAGAGCGAATTGAAAGCGTTCATTGCAATTCACTTTTAAAATTTATATTATTTTTTTTAGATAATTAATAAGCTGGGCATACTCAAGAATTATTTTTATATTTATTAAAAAAACACTCTTTAAAACTAAGTAAAAAAAATAATAATTAATTAAAAAATGAATCTCCATATGCCAAATGACAATGATTTAAAGATTGCCGTGACCAGGATTCGAACCTGGGTTACTACGGCCACAACGTAGGGTCCTAACCACTAGACGATCACGGCTATTTTAGAGATCTGAAATACCACAGAAAATAATTCACTTTCTACATTTAAAAAAAAAACTTGAAATTATTAACAAAATTAACAAAATCTCTCACAGAGCATAAAGAAAGCCCAAAAAAATAACGATACATAAATGTAATCGAAACATAAGTGCGCTTGTTACTATTTCCAAAAGCATATAATTTGAGAACATGACTTTGTGAGATTTTAAAAATTTACTTGTTTTATCATAAAAACAAAAATTATGTTAACTTTAACAATCTTTAAAGTAAATTGTATCTTAGACTAAATTGGGATCTTTAGCACATTAATTAATTTAGTTACTTTTACTTTGTTAGCATTATAATTAATTGCATTCTGAAAAAAAAAGGATAATAATTAAATTAGTGATTTAATAATAACCAACTAATTTCATTTAAAAGAATTTAACAAATTAATTAGTCTTTTAATAAATTTTCGATCTTAGATTCAAACATAATTCATAATCTTTGACTGTATAGTAAAAACATAGTAGGATGCTAAATTGTAAATTTGACTTCATTTTTACAAAAAAAACATTGCATTTACATGAAAATTTTCATCTATCCACATTACAATGTTTTGGAAAATCCTTTTGAATTTCCCTTAAGGAATATTTATATTTTGTGTTTTTTTTTTTTTTGGAGTAGCATAAGCATATAACCAGACAATTTGATTAACCTGAACGTTTAACACCATACCAGATTTTTTTTGTTGTTGGTGAAATATTAATTTTGAAAATTTATCTAATGGAATGGTAAAAAAAAAATGGTTAAATTTATCGGTAATTTTTTTAGGTGAAAAATTCCCACATGAGAAATTTACGTATTTGTGGTTATAGAAATTGAAAATTTTCAAATATGAAAAAAAAAAATTAATAGTAGATATTTTTTTTTTTTCTTGAAATATTAATAAGTTAAATTTTACATGAAAATTTAATAATATTTTCATCTAAAAATTTAGATAAAATATTAATAAAAAATCTAAAGTAAATTCAGTAAATTCAGTAAATTTCGTCCTGATTTATAATTTAGTGTATTTTAATGTATATTAATTTTAAAATCAGTAAACATAAAATATGCTATTCTTAGTTTTAAAACTAATTAGGAAAAATTAATTAAAATTATGATTTTTGTGTAATTTTCCTAAGATTACAGAATATTATTAACCGATTGGCTCGTGTTGTACATTTAAATGTACATCAATTTTGTCAAAACTATTCAACATAATTATCTTAATTTTTACAATATTTGATACGAAAAGTACATTTCAAATGTACATTTCAGATGGGTTTAACTGGCCCCTGCTCAACTAGAAAACTAGTAAAGCATAATTTTCCGAACGCAAATTAATTCCCTTATCAATGAATAATATTTTTGAATATCCTTAAATACTCATTAATTTTAAAAAAAACATATGTCCTTAAATAATTTTATTAAAATAATTTTCCAATAATTATGTAGTAAAGGATATATGTTTTAATTAGGATTAATAGATATATAAATTTAATTTATTCACGAAAGTTAGAAGAAGACTTATATGTTACAGAAAGTTTCTTAAAAACTTTCTGTAACATATAAGTCTAATTTTAAATATGTAATTACCAAATTTTTATTATGGGTTCAATGAGTTTAAAAAATTACAAAAATTTAATTTTCACTTATTATTCACTTATATTTTTAAATACTCACATTTTTTTTAAAAATATTTATTTTTAATTTTAAATGTTTGTATTTTTTATGTGAATTTATGAAAAGAACTTTTGGGGAAAAAAAAGGATTACACAATAAAAAAGAAAATTTGAGAAAATAATTTTTTTTTTATTTTATTTTTAACATAATTTATTTTTTTTTTAAAAAAAAAACTAATTTTTAATTCACCAAAAAAAAAAAATATATTTATTTCACTTTTTAATGTAAATTTTTATCACAATTCTTCAAAAAAAATTGTTTTTAATATTTTCGTAACGACTGTTAAAAGTCTTCTAAACAGGATATCCGATGATCCTGTTTTTATATACAAAAAAAAAATAGGATACAAGTTTACCGGTAAATACATACATAAAACATATACATTAATAAAAAAAAAATGAGAGAAAATTAAAATATTATAACTTTTATCTGGACAGTTTAGCTTACTTAACACACAGTAAATTCGCCTCCACATTTTTTTTGTTACTTAAGATATTTTATGCTCTCCTGAAAAACGATATAAAAATATGAAATATGATTTTTCCCTTGCATATAAATGGAAAAATTTATTTTCTAAAAAGGACTTCTATATAATAATAAATGCAAAGGAGGATAATTAAAATTATATGAATACCATTTTTTTTTTGTATGTATATGTTAAATTATGTTTTTTTTTAGATGAAAAATTTTTAAACACTTGTTGCTCTTCTATTATACTTTAAGTTTGTATTTGTGTTAAAAGCTTTTACTTAACTTTTATACAAATTTATATTTGGTTTTTTATGTTTTTTTTTTGAAAATTTAAGTTAAAAAGTTTTTTTTATGATCAGATCTTGTATCTGTGTATAAAAGATATTTTTTGTTGTTGTCATAAACAAGGAAATTATTTCATAAAATATTAATTGTGGAAAGTTTTTTTGTAAAATAAATCATATAAATAAAATTATTATTAATTTAATTGTAGATTATAAAAATAAAATTTTACACTACTTGTACCATTATTGGCGCTAGATAATTACTGAGTATAATATTTTCAATTTTTAGATAAAATTGATGAGATATTTAATTATGGACTTTGAAAAACAAGAATATGTTTTTCTTAATGTGTGGATAAAATTAAAATTTATGATATTTGATATATGTAATATGACGTAATCTTACAAGTTCCAGAAATAGATTGAATATGAAAAGTAATTTTTTAAAAAAAAGTTTTTATAAAAATTTAATTTTATTATACGGGTTTTTCAATGTTTTGGTTTAGTGAGATTTTAAGTAATTTTTTTCACACTATTTTCCAAATTTTTTAATGAAGTTTAAAATTGGTTCAGTCAAGGGTAGGAATAATATGTATAGCAAAACATAAATAATATGCTGTGGAAATAAATATATTAAAGGCGTATTTAAAAAGGTAAAAAAAAGTTATAATTTAAATTAAACATCAAATCAGTAGATTGAAGCATAAACTTAATTCAAATAAAATCTACAAAATGTCATTAGCAAGAAATTAGTGTAGAGTCTGTAGAGTGTAGATAAGACTGTAGCCCTATCTAACACACACGCTGTTTCGTTAATACTTTTGGATATGCAGTGATTAAAAAAGCAAATTTATAAGAAGTTGTTTTGCATACATGCAGTTGCTTTAACTACTACGTGTCCAACGCATGTTTTTTTGACATATCAGGTATCCGCTTCACCACTGTAACTTTTTTAAATAATATTTTACATTTTTTTTCACGAAATGACGTCAATAATTGAAAATAATACTTTGACAAGTTGTTTTTCTAGTTGTCCCATACCATATTTACAGAATATTAATAATTTATTAATTATATTTACAGAATATTAATAATTTATTAATTTTTTAATGATAAACCTATTAAAATTCTGAATAATAAAAAAATTATTTAATTAAAGTAAAAAAATGGATTTCTTTGTCTTTCATTTATTAATAAATATTCATCAATTTACTAAGTTTAGCAACAAAATAAAATTTAACATAACCTAAAAAATTGATGTAACGTTTGACAAAAATATCAATTTTAAAAGCACAGAAAAAAATTCTAACCTGAAATTCTGATATTTTTTTTCAACCAATCATCACTACTTACTATCAAAACTATAAAAATATTCTAAAAGTTACGGCCGTGAAAAGGACAATTATTTTTCAACAAAATTAAAACAAATTAAATACTTTAATATTTAACATTTCTTCGAAATTTTCGAAAGGAAACAACAACTAACACCAACATGGTCTTGCTTTTGAAAACAAGGAATCGGCTGCTAGAAAGAGAACTACTAGTTTTAGTTGGACATTTTATTTGTTGAATTTGTAAAGAAAACTTCTTTACGTGGCCTCCAATTTATTCTATATAAAATTTCCTGTGCTTTTAAAACTTGACATTTTCAATTCAAATAATTGGGTCGATAACAATCCAATGGACATATTTGGGTTAAGTAAAAAAGTCCAGACAAGATAATAGAACTTGATTTCCAATAATCAAATCCAGTTCTAAAATCGTATCTGGACTTTTTTCAGATACGATTTTAGAATTGGACTAAGTCATAAACATAATTTTTAATTTCATTGTCATTAAGATTCTTTAAACTTTCCACAATCCTTTTCATAAAATCATTCCTTCGGTTAGCACTTTTAATATTATTCTACTTAACTAAAAATTCTAAAAAATTTATTTTCAAAAAAGGTTCTCCTGAAATATTATTGTGAAATTGATTAATGCTCTTTTAGGTCAAATAACATAATTATTAGCATTAAACTGCATCTACAATAAAGGTAATATTTGTTATCCTTGAAGGACTCATTATTAATTTAATTAAATAGAATTTTTAGTACCTTTATATAACCTGAAGTTCAAGGATGTTAAATAAGTTTTTTTTATATATTTTATTTTTTTTTCTGTTTCATTCTACAATTTGAATATTCTCCTTGAAATATTACTTGCAATTTAGTAATATAAAATAATTAGAAGGAAAAAAATAATATGTATTTGAAAAATAGAAATCATTATGTTAACAATTTAACATACTTTTTTTTGGTTGTGATCAAAAGTTCTACAGTACAGACATTTAAATGAGTTATTAAAAAAAAAATGTATATACATATACGCAATACTAAAATTGTATTATTTTTTATGTCACGATTGAAAGGACATTTTTTGCTGAATATGCAAAAAACACCTTATTGTTACAGAAAAAAAAACCATATCTCATGAAAAGCCACATACAGTTTCTTTTTGGTCTAGTATTTCTAAAAATAGTCTTTTGAGAACAAAAATTATGATTGATATGTTGGAGCCCTGCCAGAATATCCTTACATTGTATAATATTTTTTTTTTGTATTATATACCATTTTTTTTTTAGAATATATTCCATTTATAGTTAAATATACCCCAAAACCATTTTATTTATAAACATGAACTTCAACATCATTTTTATGCTCAACTTCTTTAAAAACATAACAAAATAATGTAAAATGAAAATTTTATATTTTATTTTTACATATTTAAAAATAAATAAATATACAAATATTTATTTATATAAATACATTTTTTTTCTTGTAATATTAATTGTGATATGATGACAGTGTAAAAAAGGATAATGTCCTTTTTATTAATACCAAAAGATTCGTTTTGAATATATTTTTTATATGAAATTTTATATTCAAATTAAAAATTCTTAAAAAAAAAACTACTAAATGATAAGACATTTATTTAATTAAGACATAAATTAATTAGTTTATATTTTAATATTAAATTTGAATAAAAACGAATTATATTTCAGTTTATTTGTACACATTTATATGATGTTCACAGCAGGTCCTTGTCTACACAAGTATTTCTTTCAAAATGATAAATAGAATTCAGGTAAAATATAAAATATCTTATATACAATTGTTATTTTTGCATAAAAATCTAGAAAAAAAAAATAGAAATTTTTTTAAATTAATATTAAAATATAATTAAATAATTATTTTATTGTAAATAACTTTTACTTTTTGGTCAAATTAATTATGCAACATTTATATTTTTGTATATGAAAATAATATATTTTTAGAATTAATTTTAACCCAAAATGTAAATTAGGGTCGAAATATAAAAATTTATTAAACTATAGCCGTCATTGACAATGAATTAATTAGTTATAGAATTTATAAAAGAAAACTTAAATTCTAAATTATAAGAAGTGAAACTTGTTGTATTAGCAAAAACCTTTAAGTTGACTATTAGAACGTCTTTCAGTGATTTTATGTAAAACTAATCTTATGTAAAAAGATTTATTCTAATGTAACAAACTATTTAAAAGAAATCTAAAAAAAAATTCAGTTAGCATTCTAGTATTTATTAAAATATAGCGTGAAACATTTTACTTTTACTTATAAACACCTAATTGAATTGATGATTCAATTCTGAAATAATACCAGCGATACTGGATGCAGTCTACAGTCTTAGTATTATATACTTTAATAACCAATTTTAACTTCAATAAAACTTGTAACCAATTGGGTGTAGAACCATTTTCATAAATTACATTTATATCTGGCGGTAGGTTAGTGGTACAATTTGCATTACAGGCAACAATTCTCTTGTGATTTCCGTCCGAGGCAACAATACCAATTATATATACTGCATTCTATTCCTGGACTGGAGTTTTCCGTCAGATGTCTGTCTAAGTTTATTCAGGTTTACATGAGTAGTTTTAATATTGAGACAAATACTATCCTTTGGCGTTTTTAACAATAAATTTTTCCCTAAAAAGTAATTAGCTGATTGCAATTTTTTTCACTATAAAGAAGTGTATGGTTCGGAATTCATATTACAAAATCCAAATTGCAATAAAATGTTGCGAGAAATATTACGACAAAAAGAAGGCACAGGTTCTTACACAGTGCACTGTCAGGACGCTGCGTCAGTCGAAACACTTCCATTTAAGTTGAAGAGGAGGAAAATTTTAAGGTAATTTAATTTAATTGAACTTCAGTGTGATATAAACTGATGCTCCAATAACATCAACAAAGTAAATTATTTATAGAAATACCATTCATTTTAATATTATTGAAAGAAATTGTACCATGTTATAAAACGTATTAAGTTTGCTTCCAATCTTCAAGTAAATAAGACTGATTCTTTAGTTCTTTCTTCTTCCCATTTTTTTTTGTTTCCTACGTTCTTTTTTTTTGGAACAATTATTAAGTACAATATTGCAAATGTAAAACACTTTAATCGGATCGGAAGTAACTTTGAAATTCGAATCAATTATTGCCAGTTCTGAATAAACAATTTCTCTTTTTTTAATTTGAATTGAAATTCAAGGATTTCCTCGAAATTTAGATATTTGATACTTTTATTCGCTCAGTGTATATCAGCTTTTAATTCAAATCCCTAACACAAATTTTACTTTAAACTAACAGAAATTTAATTTTATACTTATTCTATTTTCAAAATTTTCAATTTCCTTGAAATATTTTTAACAAAAATATTCCTTTGATTTGTTTCAGTGCGTTAATAATTCAATTAACTTCGATTACTGATTGATTTCTTATAATTCATTCGATTTTTATTGCTATTTTAATTTTTATATTGCATTTTTATAAAATATTATTATTTTCAAGTTTTTAGAATTTTATTAGCAAGCAAATATTGTTTTTCAACAAAATATGTTCCAGTAAATTCTTATTTATGTTTTCTATGTAATTTATCTAAATGAAAAGCATAAATTGTTGGTAACTAAAGAATAAGAGTTTGGCAGGTAATCATCCCGTGATTTTTCCAACTGGGTTCTGTTTTAAGTCGAAATAATCATATTGACTGTCTTGTGAGGAGTTTGTGGTGCGTTTTTATGATGAAATTTGTGAGAGTAAATTCTTTGGGAGTTCCAGGTGGACAATTTCAAAAAGAAGAGAAACGTTCTTTCTGCAAAAACTTTTAAACCTAGTAAGTCTTTTGAGATCTTTGATACATCTTAAAGGATTTTTAAAATTTGTACTTGTGTACAAAATGTTGCATAGTAATTTTTAGAGATTTTTTTTAAAGCTTAGCTTTTTGTAAGACTTTTCTGCGTCCGTTTATGTGTATTCAAATTATGATTTAAAATGCTGCCAAATCCCTCCTTGCAAAAGTTGAAGTTTTTGCTATCAGATGTAGGTAAAAATTACATTAAGACCAGTGGTGTCATTTGCGTTTTACGTAAACGTGCTTTGCAATTAAGTTATTTTCATAAATTGTCATTTTTAATTAGATTGTCATTTTTAATTGGCACGTTTACAAAAGCAGATAGTTTCGATAATGCTAGATATATAGTAGCAGTTATTATTTCTATACATTAGGAAATAATTGTTAAAAATTTTCATTCATCAATATTAAATCTAAATGCAAATTAACCAAAATAATCTAATAAATAATAATAAAATATACCATTATGTAGGCTTTTAAAATATGCTAAATTAACAAAACTAGAAGCTGTCTTAGACAGTTTTAAATTAAATATGTGAAAAATTAATTTTGCATTAATATCATTCAGTAATAAATAAGTCTGCTTCATAAAATCCATAAAATGGAAACTTGAATTAAAAGAAAATTAAAGTTGAATAAACTATAAGCTATTAATTTAATGTATAAATAAAAAGACTTATTATCGACTAAATTTTATTTAATATCTCCTTTCTAGCATAGCTATAAATATAATTTAATTTTTTGTAATTGTAAAAATATTATGCAACAAAATAGATAAGTTTTTAAACTGGTTAAATTACATAATATAAATTGTTGCATTATAGACTTATACCGATTATCAAAAGCACGACAGAATGTATCTATGATATAATGAAAAAGAACACGTTTTGGATAGTAAAAACATAGTTACATATATTTATATGAATGTAAAATTTATTTGCCACCAATTTATTGACTGTCGGAGGAATAAATGTTTTTATCATAGAGAATTTTTATGGTAAGTGGTTACGAATATTAATGAAATATTTTCAATGAAAACTTGTTCATCCTAAGATTGTTCATCTTAAGATTGGACTTATTGGTTATTTACAAGTTATCAGAAATTTTCAATATAGGATAAATGATTTGCAATTAAGTTTTCATACCAAATAAATTCATTTCAATTTTTTAATGATAGTCGTCTATTTTGCAATGATTTTATATTCAATAACATCAAGCAACTAGTGTAAGTAGGACGTTGATAATCGCTACTTTGATGACGTAGCTACAGGAAGAAAACCAAATCATCTAGGGGAGGAAATTCTCACCTCAGATGAATTGGCTCCCAAAAACAGAATAAGTTTCGATTGATCTCTTAACATTGGGCTAGGGATAGAAGCAATAAATGTACAATAGATCTTTAGGTCAAAGTGCTCTATCGTGTTTCTCTTATTAAAAAAATGGCACGTTACAATATCGCACATCTTAGTTCACAAATTTTTTTTTCGTTGATCCCAATTTTGCAAAATCGAATTCAATTATCTCAAAACACAATTATTGCAGGATACGACCTGCATGTGCTTTGAGGCTGAATGATTTATTTGCCACCAATTTATTGACTGTCGGAGGAACTGGTAGAAATACAATATCTTAAATTGTTTGTTGGTCGGTCAGTACGTTCACAATAAAGTTTTTCAAATTATTATTTCTATCTGGGTTACTGAGTTTACGGATATTGCTTTCCTGAATTTTTATTTAACATAGTAAATAATGATGAAATAAAAAATTTAAATAGACAGGATTGATTTTATAAGTAAAAGACAAAAATCGTCAAACTAGTCAGCCATATGTTGGTTAACCAGAATTAAGTGTTTACGGAAAATTCTTAAAAAAAAAGTTATAAATAGTTTTCGAGTCCAACTTTGGGCAGGAAATGAAATTTTTTTAATAATCTAGATAGGCTAAAATCAAGTTAACAATTGCTAAAAGTTATTTTTAAATTAATAAACTCTCTCAAATACCAGGAAACTTAGTGTTAAAACAACATACATATTTTTAAATTACGTTTTTCTTATTTTATTCATTACGAAACCTTTTAAAATTAGAATTTTTGAAGTTATGCCCTTTTAAATTTAGTAAACAAAATAAATAATAATTCTAAATTTAATAAACAAGTAATTTCAAAAACATAAATGATGTAAATAAACCAATAAAAAAATTATAAAGAAAACAACTAAAATTTACTGAAGCTTAACCAAAAACCGATTAAAATATTTAAGTAGCAAGTTTTCACAAACGTTTCATTACATTTACTCCTCCTATATAAAGTACACCCATATCCAAATTTGTACGGTACGCGATTTACACGGTTTCGCTTTTACACGGTTTCTAAATTTTTAATGATTTAAAGCACTCATTTCATAAAATCGTGTAAATTTTTTTTTTTGTTTTTATTTCGTACGAAATAGTATTATTTTATGTTTGGGTTTGTAATTTTGTTAAATCAATTTATTTAGAACCAATCACCGTTTCTTTCATTAAATGCTTGCCGTGTTTTACACGGTTATTCTGAATTTAAATGGTTTAAAGGAAAGAATCAATGGTGATTTTTCATAAGCATTCTGTGTCTCGTTTTACACGGTTTCAATTTACACGGTTTTTCGTGGAACATGCAAATTAGAGGTATGGGTGTATATCGTATTATTATTTAAATTTCATTGACTACAGAAACTTTTATTATGTGTAGTTAAATGTAGCTAAATAATTATTTAAATTTAACTTATGTACGTAAATACCTTATAACTTAATTACCATTATGTATATATACATTTAATCGTATAAACTGGACTTTTTATGTTTATGGGAGAATTTAAATTGCGTGCGCGGATTTTTTTTTTATTTATATAATAAAATTAAAAACTTTGAAAGAAAATTAAATTTTTTTTTTTTTCAGTTAGTTGTAAAGTTAACTTGTAACGTTTAAGTTGTGTTTTGTGGTGTTTTGTTAAGAGGAAATATTTTAAAGTTTATAAAGTAAAATAATTTTCCGTGTTACATTTTGTTTTTGGAACAACACTGTCTACCGTCTTATAAAAATATCTTAGATTAAATCCAGATTTACCAGATTTGTAAAATATTATTAATATTACATTTAATTTACATAGATTTTTTTTTTTTTGCATAGAGTAAAAAAAAAAAAACTGTTCCAATTTTGTGATCACATTTTAAAAAAAATCTTTGAAGCGTGTAGTTCACTTACTTTTCATATAAATTCTCTTTTAAGTGTTTAATTTAGTTGAACCTAAAATTTTCTAATTTCTGTTTTTTAAATTGAATATTTAAGTATTTTATGATTTTGTTTTTTTTTTGTTAATTAAGAAATTTAATCTTAGATTACATGTGTGCACTAAGAGATATAATAATAGTAATAATAAAAAAAAGTGAAAGTTACTTTAATAAAAAAAATTAATTAAATTTTGTTTATTTCTTATTTTTTGCGGAAAAGTAAATATTTTTAATTTTTTTTTTGGTTTTTTTTAGAAGACTAATAAAATTACTATTTTCCTTTTGATTAATTGTGTTAAAATTAATTTAAATTATTATTAAAATATTGAAAGATAAAACATATAATTTTTTTTTTTTGTGGATATCATAAATTTTCAAGTAAGTATGAAAAAATTTAAGGATTAGTTTTATTTGAAACTTATGATTCTGTAATGGAAATTTTGTTAAAATTAAGTTAATATTCATCCCGAAACATACAATTTACAAATTCTCGAAAATACATTATAAACAAAATAAAAATTTCTCGACTATTGGAAAATTTGAAAATTTCTCGATTTTTGGAAAAATTGAAAACTCCTCCATAATATAATATTATGACTTCAATTTATTTACTAATATTGAAATGTAAAAATATCAAAATTAACTTTTAGACAAATTTCCATAGAATTTATTAACCAAATTTAATAAATTTCCATAATTAGTACAAAAAATTTCCAAATTATTCGTAATAAATTTAGTAATTTATTTTCATGATTAATTAAAAATCAATAATCCCGATTTCATTTTGATCCTACTTTACTATAAATCACTAATAAAAATTGTGGAAAATAATCTGTTTAAGTCCTTTCCAAAAAAAAATAATAATAATTTAATAAATTTTATGATTCAAAAAAAATATTTTTCATAAGAAATAAAATATTATGTAATTTTATAAAAATTTTGTGTAAAATTGCATATACGGTAATATAAAATCTTTGATACAAAACTTATTTTTGATTAGTGGTGCATTTTAAAAGTTGTTTCTTATACACAACTATAAACTGGACATAAAAATTATATAATATTTCTTTAAAGATTTCATCACACATTCCACATTTTTCAATTTATTGCAAAAAAAAAAAACATTTTTTTTAAATTCCAACATTTTTTAATGAATTATGGAAAAACAACTTCACAGCAAAAACACAGAAAAATTATTCAGGATCTTTCGTAATCAGGGTTTTTTTTTTCATATATGGTTTTTCTTTAAATTTATGTTAGTTTCTTATAAATTTTGAAAATATTTATAATAGAAAACTTTTAAATATCTATTTCAATCTTATATCAAGTATCATAAGTGTTACTACTTAAAAAAAAAAACATTGGCATAAAAGAATATAATTATGAAATTATGTTCAATAATGTTTTATATATTAAATATTAAACTGGTGGTTTTTTATGTTGATTTATTATAAAGTGAATTAAGAAAAAAAAATGGGGATAAAGTTAATTAATCAACATGAACTAAACATATTATTTTGAAAAAAATTATTAAGTATTTTTTACTGATCGTAATTTAATTAAAATATAATTAAATTTTATTATTACTACTATTACTATTTTCTATGTTTTGTAATATGTAGAAGGAAGTGTTTATTTAACAAATTAATCGATTACCAATTCAAAAAAATATTATTTTTAAGTATAGTTAATAAGATTTTAAGAAGACTTCACTACATTAAATTTTATCGCCACTTATTAACATTATTAATCTTGCTTTGAAATTAAATTAACTTCCTTTGAAAAATATGTAATTAGATTGGTATGTATTTCAATGATCTAAAGATTTTTTTTTTGAGTAATGTGGTGAGAAAGCTTTGTTTCAACGATTAAACTTTATTGAAAAATTAAATTACAAGCCATATAGATTAATAATTAATATATGAAAGAATTATGTTAGTTTTTACAATTTTACGAGAATTATTCGAATGTTCTTCAGGACATTTAAACAGTAGATTTCGGATTATATATCAATATCTTCTTCTTTAACAGCGCAACAGATTCTGAATCATAAATTTCTTTATTGTGAAGAAACTTTAATCGCAACAAGATAATGGCTGTTATTAGTGAGAAATTTGTTGTTAGCAAATGGCCTTGACTGTTAGCATTTTCCCCAATGCTACTCATTTAAAGTTGAATAAACTTGGACAAAAATTAATTTCTGGGACGGGTGCTGAAGCCAGTGTTTAGTACATTTTAAACAGCAGATCTTTCAACATAAGGCATGTTGACACAACTGGAAAACTGTTCAACTGTTGGCAACATTCTATAAAATTTGTGGTGACCTATTAGAGACCAATAACCGTATCTGTGACTTGTGACAGTTTCCTTTATTTTATCAGTTAGTAATTAGAAACCAGTTAACGACAAAAAAATGTAATCAAGTTAAATTACATCAAAAGTTGGATAAAAATTGTCATTGGTTACAAAATTATCTTCGAAATATATCATCTTAGCCTATTTTTGAATAAAATGTAAAAAAGAAAAATTAAGGCTTTTTAAAAATCAACTTCTAATAAAATTTCAAGAAATCATTTAACCAGTGGCAACTGGAATACTAAGTTCTAAGTAGTACATGCAATTAAAATTTAATTAAAGCATATAATTTTGTAGAGTTTATAAAAAATTAACTCTAATTTTTGGAGATGCAAAATATTTGTGACATAATTTTACAAGAAAAAAAATTTCGCTAAACATAAATCATTAATTAAAATGCATTTTTTTTTTAAACTTTCATCGGCATAAGCTTCTTCGCAATAACTAAATTTCTTATACAAATTAATTCATAAAAAAGTGAATATTTATCATTTGCTTTTTTTGCCGCCACATTTTGTAAAACTTTACACATAATACATAATATGAAACACTAAAGAAACTATGTATATATTAAAAAATTGACATTGACTTTGGATTATTAAATATCAATCAACAGCACTGGATTTAAGATAAATTATTAGCACAAGCCATTATACGATTTCATTTTATTTTTATGACGTTGTTTCTTGTTATGAATTATGTAATTTTTTATTTGGGTACGTCAGAGTTAAAAAAAATTTAGTTGTTTATTTTTAACCATTTATATAATTGGGCCCTTGAAAAAAACCGATAATAATTTAAAACATAAAAATAGTGTTATTTTCATTCATTCATTAATATTGTGAAGAACAGGATTGGATTAAAATTTGTATTGGGTTTGACTGGTATACGCTCTGTAAAGACAAACTAAATTAATTGAAAAGTCAACTCAGGTCATAAGACAGGGAGATGTTTATCCACAAATTCATCATTAGAAAATTAACTAGATCATACCACAGGACGACAAATCCATCCGTTTAGTTGTGTTAGAGAAGATTAACTAGATCATACAACACAGGACGACCTTTAGGCACCCAACCAATCTATATTAATTATTGAATTCCGCGGTAACCAAAGCCAACAAAATTAGTTTGACAAATTTTGATCTTCAATTAATTACATAGTTTGATAAATTAACTAATTTCATACTTAATATTTGAAAGGCATATGCCTATATTCCTTAATCCAGCCATGGTTTAAATTAAATTTTGTATACGGTCCGAAAAATTTCCCCAATAATAATAGAAAAAATCTTTTTCTATAAATATATTTTTTTTAAAATTCTTAAAAATAAGACCTTCGTTTAAAGTGAAAATTAAAAATTCGTAATAACAAGGCCTCAAGTAAGTAATTTAGATTTAAGAATAATTAATTTTTTATTTCAATTTATAAATTTTGAGTTCAAATCGAAACAATCTTTAAGTAGGATCCCATTGAATCGCTGAATTCAAATTATTGAATAAACAGATCATGTAATAGAAAATTAATTAAACTATGTATAATTAAAATAATTCTGATCATTATTTTTATAAATTACTTTAATAATATTGTTTCAATTGAAAACTATTTAATTACAAATATTTTTAAGGTTGATCTAGTACCAATTAGTTTAATATTTAATCATTTAATAATATATGTTAATTAATTTAACATATACTTTTAAATGATTTAGATATTAAACTAATTGGTACTAAATATGTTAATTATTTTATAGAAACTTTCCTGAATGTAATTGATTGATTTTGTCAACGTAATGTTACTAGCTGTACCAACAACATTTGTCATATAGTGACATTCCGAATTATTTAAACTTCTGTACAGTACTGCAGAATAATGGCATAAGACGTGCTCCAAAAATATTATTCTACTTCTCCACATCATCTGCAGACTGTGCATTGCGTGACTCCTACTTTTGCAGCTTATTTCCTAATGAAAATGTGACCAGTTGCAATGTGAATATACAATCTCGCTATTATTAGTTCATTGCTTAAATGGTTTTTCTTTTTTTGGCACCTGACCTCACAACGGTTTGAAGCTACAGTCACTTCATATCAATTTTACTTGGTTAAGACAGACCGCATATCGTTTACTCATTGAAATGTTTAAAAATTGTCAACTTTGTATTTGTTGGCTTCGAACAGATTTCGAAAGGCTTACGTTTAAATCCTTTTTTGATCATATAGGGACCAAATATTTTTGGTCCCTATATGATCAGTCCCAGTTCCCTACCGCTTCTGTAAAATAATGGTAACATTCCTTCTCATAAAACGATATTTTTATTGAACCGGTTAAGAAACTGCTTCTCCGGTTAAGAAGCTGGGCGTTGTTTAATCAAAACTTATAATGGGAAGAGAATAGAATCCTTAAATTTTCGTTTATCTAATTTCTTATAAATAGTAAATACTTATTATAAATTTTAAAAAAAAGAATACATAATTAGTTTATCGCGATATTAAATTAATTACGAATACAACAATTTTTCAAACTAATAATAAAACTATTAGAATATTATTGACGTCTATGCCCTAGAATTAACATAAATTAGTTTATTCTTAAAATTGTAAATGAATCAGCAGTTTTTGTTACCATAGTTTTATGATTTTATTTTTGTTTTGCATTAAAATTTAGCATAAAGTCAAGGGTTTAAACCGGATTTAATACAATTTTTAATTAATTCCAAATCAAGTTTAACATTTAAATTTTATATATAATTTTTTTTTAGACTTCCCTTGATTTAACCAAAAAAAAAATTAATAATTCTTGAATAACTTGTTTATGTTTAGGGTTTTTTTTACGCAGTCGAACACATTGAATTGGTTCAGTAAACCAAAAAATAGTTTATTTTCGAAAATAAGATTTTTTTTTGGAAATCATAAAATATGTTAATTTTAAATTTATTTTCAATATTTTCTCACTGTACAGTAGAAATAAAATAATGAACACTGGACTGTTAAATGATTAAAATTTGTCACTATATTTCCTAATTAAATGCACAATTATTTCAAATGCAAATATATCTATATGATTTATGCTTTAACTTTATTGAACTTGAATAATTTAAATAAGTCTACATAGTTTTTTTTTTTTTGGGAATAAAATTAACATTAATATATTTAATTTCTATTTAAATTTTGGTTTAGTGTTAAAATGCTGCTTAAGCAAAAGTTATTAGTGTTTTTTTTTTCAGTTGTAATAAAAAATAAAAACAAAAAAAATTTACTTAATTCAGTGAAATTTTTCAATTTTATGTTGCTATGAAATATGAAACGAATTTTGTTTTCAACATTTTTTTTTATGATCATGATAATAATAATATTAATAACTATTATGTAAATGATTTGAAATATAATTTTAAAAACGATTGCCAATATTAATGATTCAATTTATGATCTAACTCACATTTAATTAGTTTTATTGAAACTGATTTTTGGGCAAAAAATAAATAAAAAATTTTAATTTACACTTTTCAAAGTAAATTTTTTTTTTTGATATGATAATTGCTAGTTTCAATGACGAGTTGAACTCAAATTACTATTAATAGGTAGAGGAATTGAGTTGAAATAGTTTTTGTTGGTACCACTGAAAATAGTTTTTGTTAGTACCATCAGTTTGTGTTAGTCCGAAAACCAATGAGTAGTGAAATATACGAAATAGTAAATTAAAATTTTTATATTCGAAATAAACAATCGTAATGTCAGTGGAAAACCATTGCTTGGAAATTTCTTTTATTAGCCCTTTTAATTCTAAATTCTTTAAACTTTCTATAATTGGTTACAAGTACTTTTGATGGCCATTGTTTTTGTTGATTAAAAAATTCTTTGAAACGGATTTATTAACAAACTAAGTTTCACCAAAAACCTATAAAAATATTTATGACTTATAAATAATGTTTTTAATGAACCAAACATTGAGATATTTTAATTGTTTTTATAATTCAAAATAAAATATTTACGTTGTAATGCAATTTAATTATTACATTTCTAAGTCTACATTTTATAAAAATATTGCATAAAATTAACTTTATTTTATATTTTTTTTTTTACATAGTTTGCAAGTTTATTAATATGTTCAAAGTTTATATATTTAACACTAGTCTAGTATAATAAATATAGTAATTAAAAAAAAAATAACTAGTTTTATATTTCTTTCTGGACTACATTTTAATAAATTATTGCGCAATATTTTTTTTATAAAAAAAAAGTTATTTACTTTAAATAAAGTAAATAAATTATTTATAAAAAACAAAAATTTACTACTCAGACTTACAGGAAAATTTTAATTTCCATTTTGATTAAATTTTTTTTAAAAAATAAGTTGTACTTTCTTTTTAATTATTTATTTACAAAATTCATTTTTACTTGAGCTAATTTGCAATTAAAATTATATATTGCTTGCCTAGATTTATTATTTATTTCGATAAAAAGTCAAAGAAACTTATTCGTAAAGTTTACAAAATATAAACTTTTATTTTGTTAATAAATTTTTGCATAATTTTGGTTTATTTTGTTGTTCTTTATTTAAACGAACTTAAATTAACTTTCAATTTTGACATTATTGCATTAGCATTTACTTGTAACTTGAACGTGTATAGTATGGTGCATGGATATACTCCATGCTTGAAATTATTAAATATTGTCTAGAAATTAAGTGACAAATTAAAATTCGATCACATCTGCGTTAAAACAAAATAACCTTATGTTGCCATGTATTTAATTAACTTTTTGGTAAACTTATTTAGTAGAAATTTAGTTGGTTTGCTAGTAGAAGTATTGAAGATGATAAAAATTCGTGGACATTTTCCTTAAACTTATGTTTTATCGGAAAATTTCAACTTACCATTTTTATTTGACAAATATTTTTTGTTGAACTCTCGTTTAGTTTAGAAACCAATTAGAAACCACCAAATCTAGTGACGAAACACTTGGAAATCAGAAACGATAGGATTTCTCGATGAAACACTTGGAAATAATAAGGCAAACACAAGAAAATTTCGGTTATTTTGCATGGGCCCATTTTCATCCTATAATATAAAGTTAATATTCAAAATTTAATTTATTAGTAGTTCTGACCAAGCAGAACTACTAAGCAAAATTATTGCCTGTTTACAAAAATTTAAAAAATAATTTTTCGAATTTTCTTTTCTGTAATTAATACTTAAAACTATCCAAATATGTTTCTTATGAGTCCTGACCATCCTTTTACTTCTTTTAGAGAGGATTAGGAATTATCTTATTTTTTCATTGCCATCCTTTTTGATGAGTAAATGAAATGCTATTTGTTTGAATGGAAAAATGAAAATATAGAATTAACTTGTGTTAATAAATAATCGAAATAGTAATTTAAATTATAAATTTTTATTTTCAGTCATCTTGTGTTCCATCATAATCACAATAATAGTGAATAAAATATGGCCAAACCAAATCTAACATATTGGGAAAGTGATGATTTTGATAATGAATTAAATAATTTTGATAATTTACCAGATGAAAGTGAAGATAGAATTGCAAATTGTTTAAATGGACGATCTATTTTTGTAACTGGTGGTACTGGTTTTCTTGGTAAAGTTCTAATTGAAAAATTATTACGGTACGTTTTCCAAATTTATTTATTTATATACATTTTTTTGGTATGGGTTTAGATTTATATTTTCGTAATCGTCTTGGACATTTGTGGACATTTGTAAAAAAAAAAAATATCATAGTAATTTGTAATTGTAGTTGTAATAAATTATA
Source organism: Empis livida (assembly GCA_963932195.1). NCBI lineage: Eukaryota > Metazoa > Arthropoda > Insecta > Diptera > Empididae > Empis > Empis livida. The sequence continues at coordinate 12,668,728 of OZ010646.1, read as the reverse complement.
ACAATTTTTTCTCCCTATACATTTTCTTGTGGTTAACAAATTGAAATTAATTACATAAATGTTTTAAATAATTGTTAACAGGTATGAATCCATTTAATATTCATTCACAAATATATATTTTTATAGATGTTGTCCTGATGTTAAAAAGATTTATATACTGATTAGAACAAAAAGGGGAAAAGATCCACAAATACGTGTTAAGGAACTTTTTGAAAATCCAGTAAGTATAGATAGAAAATTAATTATTAAATATAAGCTTCGCTTTAATATAAATTAATACAAAAAGCTTAATGAAATTTTTACACTTTGTATTATGTTACGCAAAAGAATTAATTTAGCAGAAAAATTCTAGAAATTCTAAACATTTTTTTTCCGATTATTGGCGAATTAACATAGTCAAATGTTAAAAATGCTATTGTTTGTAGTAGACTGAGGAATGGTTTTTAAATAAAATTAACTAAAATAGTGCAATTCAAAAAGAAAATTAGTAATTAAAAAAATAAGAGTTTTTCTGCAAACATCCTTCTGCACAGTGTCGACCTAATACTAGTAAAATACATTCTGATAATTAAAGGCATAGGGTAAAAAACCGAGCTTTTCAACAAACAGATATTAAAGCATTTATTTTGGATAATTTATCGTAAGCTGAAGAAATTAAAATTGAGTTTCTTTCCATCAAGAGTTCGGATAATAATCATAAACTCTTAAGGCCTTTAAAAAAGTTATTTGATCTAATATATGTATACTTGTGGCATATTTAATGAAAAATATTATGAAAATTTATGCTCTATTATACACTATAAAATTCATTTGGATAAATTTATAAATTTTTTTGAATCCGAAACAATACTTTAAAAAACACTCTTTTACAAATGATTTTATTTAAAAAAACATATGCATCACTCTCATAGAAATTTGTGGATTCCGTATGCTGCATGTTTTGACATGTTGCAGAAGACATATAATGCAACAGTTTGAGACCATATTGAATAAGAAACAAAAAGGGAAATCCCCATTTTAAATGGTTTAATTCAAGGGCATTTATAGACCGCACTTTTCAGTCTTAACGACCTGCTTTATTTTAATCCATTCTAATCTAATTTAATTCCTCAAATACGTAATGAAATGTAGAGCTATGTACAAAATATTGCAAATAATTTGTAAAACAAAATTGGTATACAAAAATTTTTTGTAGAAATGAAAGTTATACATAAGACTTGTTTTAAAATCTTAATAAATTATATTATCTTGCTTTCTATCTGCTTTGCGCATGATTTTATTTTATTTTGCCAGCCAAGCTAACCGGAAATATTTAAAAAAATATATTTGTTGAACTGTAAAAGTGTCTTCACGTACCAATTCACTCTGTTCGCAAAACAATTAAATATAATTTTTACGTGCAATAACATTTTATCTGTTTTATTTTGGACAGCATTACATGTTTAAAAATTTAATAAATATACAAAATTTATTTCATCAAAGTTTAAGAATGCCATTTCAATTATTACATACTTTTTAGTTTATTGGGTAATCTCTTGGGTAGAATAAAATTAAACATTAAATATTTTAACATAATTTTAAATAATATTAATAATAAATAATTAATTTTATTACTTAATTTATAGCTTTTTGATAAAGTAAAAGCAATTCGTGGTGAAGATGTAATTGCTGAAACACTTCAAGCAATTTCCGGTGATATAATGCAACCAGATCTTGGAATGTCTGCTGAAGATAGAAATTTACTTGGAGAAGAAGTATCATTAATTTATCATTGTGCAGCATCAGTTAGGTATAATTTAATTAACAAATTTATATTAATTTTTGATTTTTTTTTTATAAATATTATCATAATTTATCAGATTTGATGAGCCATTACGTAAAGCAGTTCTTCTGAATGCCAGAGGAACTAAATTGGTACTTCAATTGGCTAGAGAATGTAAAAAATTGGATGTATGAATTAGAATATATTTTTAAAGGAATATTTTTAATATAATAATTTTTATCTCTAGCTTTTTGTATATGTTTCAACTGCTTATAGTCATTTGCTTGAAAAAGAATTATTTGAGAAACCATATCCACCACCAGCTGATCCAGATAAAGTTATTAAAACTTGTGAATGGTTGAGCGCAGAGGATATAGATGCTATTACACCACAGTAAGCATATTTTATATATTTTTTTTTGTTGATAAAGCTAGTTTTCGGTGAAATTAGTAATTTCGTCCAATTCGAGATCTTAATGGTCAATTTAACAATCAAATTTTCAAATATTATATAAAGTAAATTTTTAATTTAAGGATTCTTGGAAATATACCGAATAGTTATGCCTTTACAAAAGCATTAGCTGAAAATTTAGTTGTTCAAACATTTGATGAATTACCAACAACAATAGTCCGACCATCAATAGTTATACCAATTTGGAAAGAACCAATACCTGGTTGGACAGATAATATTAATGGACCAACTGGTTTATTAATTGGTGCTGGTAAAGGTGTTATTAGAACAATGTGGTGTAATTCATCAGCATATGGTGATTTTTTACCAGTTGATGTTGCTGTTAATGGTATGCTAATTTCAACATGGCATAATATTAAAGATAAAAAAATTAATACACGTGTTACACATATGACAAGTTCAAATGAAATAAAAGTATCATGGGCTGAAATTATTGAACTTGGTCGATGGGTAATTGAAAATCGTTTACCATTAAATGGTGTTGCATGGTATCCAGGTGGTTCAATGAAATCAAATTATTATTTACATTATTTATGTTTTTTGCTGTTTCATATGGTACCAGCAATATTAGTTGATTGTTTATTATTTTGTCTTGGATATCCCCCAGTGTAATTATTATTATTTTTTTTTAAAAAAAATTATACAACTTTAATGAAAAATATTAATTAATTATGAAATATCTTATAGATTATGCCGGGTACAACGACGTATTTCAAGAGGTTTTGAAGTATTTGAATATTATGCAAATAATGAATGGCATTTTGATAATACAGAAGCTGTAAAAATACGCCGAACTATGAATAAATTAGAACGTAAAAAATATATTATTGAAAGATTAGATTTGGATTTAGTTGAATATTTTGAATCATGTGTATTATGTGCTAGACGATATATTTTAAAAGAATCTGATGAAACGATACCAGCTGCTAGACGACATATGAAAATGTAATATTAAATATTTATTAAAATAATAATAATTTTTTTGTAAATTTAAAATTTTTTTTTTTTCATTTTAGTATGTGGTGTCTTGATAGATTTGTAAAATTATGTTTTTTATTGTATTTGGTGTATTTTGTTTATAGTCGATTTCTAGTTAGATTTTTGGGAGGATATGAAAATACAATACCAATTGCAAAACCATTGGAAACTTCAATTTAGATTCAATATATGTATATATATATAATTAAATTTTATAACGATTTATTTTGAGGTTATTCGTTAATGTTTTTTTTATATTTAAATGAATAAGATAATTTTTTATAACTATAACATAAATAAAACATAAATATTTTAAAATGGAACAATAATTAATAATAATATTAAGAAGTCTTTTTTTTTTAAATATTATATATATACATAACATATATATGTTTTAATCTTTAAACAGAAAAATAATTTGTAAAAAAATCAAACTTTTTTATTACAATATTTTAATATGTGGAATTCGTATTTTTTTTTAAATAAAAATATTTTTAATTTTAACAAATGCGTAATTTTAATTTTTAAAACAAATAATGTTTCCAAATTTAGCAATAAATTATGAAATACATAATAACTATAAATTATAATTGCTTACAATTGGTACTTACAAACTTTACACTTTCCAGTTCTTATAAATAATTTGATGTAAACTCATTTAAAGGAAATGAACAGTGCCAGATTTACACGTAGGCAGATTCTACATTTTGTCTAGGGCTTAAAAAAAAAAATTGGGAAAAAAAATTAACAATAAAAGCATTTCAGATCGTCAACTTTTGTTGCCTCAAATTCAAATCTAATACTAACCAGCGGGAAATTGGGGAATGCTTTACCATTTTTATACGATGAATTCTTCAATTACAAAGTATGAAAATTTGTTATCGATAGAACTATCAAAAAAAAATTGGCGCAGATGCATTACTTTTCGTAGGACATCGCCGTGTTAAAAATCATCAATGTTGGAAGCTATAGATTTGCATTACACTATAGCTTACTATTGATTACTATTTCCCACTGGGTATGTTTATTTGTTATTGTAGTGGGCCGTTACAAAATAAACCCTGATATAGTTTTTCAATTTTCTTTACCATACTCATACTTTTTTCAATTTTCTTTACCATACTCATACTTTACCATAATTAAAATTTTATTACACAATTAGTTAACACAATTAACACAGTTCAGTTTTTAAAAATACAAATATTCTTGTAGTTTGCCACATAAAAATATTTTACTCAATTATAATTGGTTTTTATTTTTGGCTCAATATATATAACTAATTTCCATTATTTTAATCAATTAAATAAATATAATTTCTATATTATTTGTTTGGGTCAAACATTTATAAGTAACGAATGATGCTGTCTGGGACCCATTTGCAAGTGGTTCGTTACTTTTGTTATTTCCATTCGTTGAAATTGTTATTTGTTAGCTCATCTAGCGCTTACCAAAATAAATTATTGGCAGCACTGTATCTTTGTGTGAAATTATGTGTCGAATTTCAAGTCACGACGTTTACACGAGAGATAATTTGGTTGAATTGGTCCAATTTCGTTTTTATTTCATAAGTTGATCTTTAATAGGAAGATTATTGTTTATCCAAATGACCATAAATTTATAAAAATATAGGCTATTTATTGCAGAAATTAACTTATTTTTAAATTTATGCTCGCATTAAATGTCAAATATAACAATTGCACATCTTTCCCTACAACCGCTCTTACTATGACGTCGTTCATAAAATTCAGGTTCTGACATTTTGAACTCCGTACTGAGATTTTGTGGTTACTCCCAAAAAAAATATCTTCTACTGAACTAAATCTCTTTTGTCAAGAAAAAATAATTTTACTTAACATTATTTTTTTTTTTTAATTTTATAAATAAATTTGTAAATATTCTAATATGGAAACCGAAAACTACATTTTTATTAAATATTTCGCATAAATATGTGAGCAAAATCATTTACCCCTCATTTTGCACCGATCCATAAAGTTCTTCCAAATTTTAAAATCCCAGCACTGGTCTACAGTTAAATCTACAGAAACAAGAGTAACACTTAAGAAGCGCAAACTCTCATCTAAACATACCCGTCCCAATTTCTGTAACGAAGTCTTCTTTGACATCTCCAATTACTTCCTTTTTTACTTGTACTACGTTTAAATATCGCGCCGCGGTAACGCTGGTGACAATCTGTGCCTCTTATAAAATTTTAGTGAAAAGGAAAATTATAGTTTTATTTTTCGGAATTATATTTATAGTGAAAATTTAAAAAAATAAATAAATAATAATTTGTTAATAAATGGCTATGTTAGAAGGTACTTTATCGAAATGGACAAATGTTATGAAAGGATGGCAATATCGTTGGTTTGTTTTAGATGAAAATGCTGGACTTTTATCCTATTATACGGTAATTGTATAATAAAAAAAAAATTAGACATTCTATTATTTTAAATTATTATTAAAAATAATTTAACTTTCTGATCGGAATCTGTAATTATAGCATATTTTTATTTATATAAATTTCACATTAATTTAAATAGACAAAAGATTTTATAAAAATAATTTGGCATATCTCACCTGACATAAAAGTGCAACACCGATAATGCAAAATGCAAGCAATACCATGAAATTGGAAATGAAACATTAATGTTGAATTAGTTTTCTTTATATTTGAATCAAATAAAATAGTCTAGGTTTATTTAAAGATTTTTTTTAGAGGCTAAAGAAATTAATTTAGATTTGTCGCGTAATTATAATTATTAGTCATTTAAATACATAATTTACATTTGTAAATTTTATTGAATTGAATTTCGTTAAATTTTTTTTTGTTATTTAAATAAATATTTATACAAAAATTAATAAGTTTGCATTTTAAAAATTTATGTAACATTGCTAGATTTTAACATATGAGAATTAATTTGTAAATAAATATTTATAATAATAAAAAAAATATTTAATTAACGTACAATTGCAAAAGTTTGGCTAGAAAGTAATAAATATGCTAGGTAAAATAAAAAAAAAATAAAGTTTTTAAATTATTATACTAAACATAGTGCTATTATTTTATTATCAATCTTAAATCGAATGAAAATCAAATTGATTTTTTCATTGCAAGACATTAAAATTAAGAAATATTTTTGATTTAAAAAAATTATTAAAAAGAAATTTTCAGTTTCAAATTGATTTTTGTCTCAGTTTCAAATTGATAATAATTCAAAAGTTGAAATATTACAAAAATAAAAAATGTATTTACATAAATCATTATCATACTCGCCGGCTAAAATTTTCTATTAGCTTATGAGATTTCACGTCTTGATTTAAATTATCGTATTTTTAATTTTATTGGTTAGCAAATATTTTCCGTTTATCATCAAATAATTCACAAAAATAATAATAGCGAAACGTTATTCCCAGTAAAATTAACTTTTTGATAAATTTAAATAAATACTATAGTACTCTCAAATATATTAAATGAGCTGTTAAGTGTGAAAGTAGAGTAAGCTTATTTAAAATAAAAATTACAATAATGATAACAGATAGAACTTAACTTAATCTTTTTATTTGTGAGCGATCTATAGCAAAAATCGTTTAAACACCCTACTATTTGACTTTTTTTTTTAAATCTCCAATAGAATTTCTATTGAAATTGAACGTAAAATCATAAATATCTGTAAATGAAAAGTTATTATTCTGTGGAACTTTGCCAAAGTACGATATCTACATAATTACAAATTTTCAGCAGAACAAAATTAACTTGTCAAGATTTTAGAGGCGAAAAAAAATATTGAGATTATAATAATGCGTTTTTATTTTCATGGTACATAGTTTCTGTTTTATAAGCTTATTTATATATTTTTCGGTTATTATTTATTAACTTTTTATAAAATTTATCCACATAATTTTTGATAATAATTTAAACATTTAAATAATTTTTACTTCTTTTTCAATACTTAGTCCAAAGAGAAAATGATGAAAGGTGTCAGACGCGGCTGTGTTCGTCTTAAAGGTGCTGTTATCGGTATAGATGATCAAGAAGATAATACTTTCACCATTACAGTTGATCATAAAACTTTTCACTTCCAGGTATATATATAATATGGTAATTTTAATAGATATATAATTTACTTTTTTTTATTTTTTGCAAAAAAGTCAATTAGCACAAAAAAAACAACGATATAAACGGCGTTAAAATAAATACTATTTTGTAGAATCTTAACAAGTGTTAACAATTCACAAAATAGTAAGACTTCTAATGTCAAAAAATTAATAAAATTTAGATTTAAAAGTTAAGTTGCAGAACGAAATTTATATAAAGTTGCAAGCATGTTATAGGTTAAACTATTGTATGCTATAATTTTATTTAACAACAGTAATTAAACATCGTAACTAATGTTCCATTTTATAGTGTAGTCCGAACATTTAGCAGACTATTCAGCTTATTTACTGTCTGTTTACAATTGTACAAATACAAAATTTCTCTTCTGTAAAAAAATTGCTTACTGAATCAAACTGAAATCAATAGCAATTACTGCCAATTTTCTTTTTAGTAAAACAAAATTTATTTAATTTTTAACCAGTACAAAATTAAAATTGATATAATAAATATTTAACATCTATAATATAATATAAAAGGCAATAATAAAGTGAGCCCTTATTTTATCACAGTTCATTTGGAAATTTTTATTATTACCATTGAAATATGGAACTTTAATTGTACTTCAAAAATTAATGGTATAAAACGAGAAAAAATGTTTCTTTTCCCTAAAAAATCGAAAGAATATAAATGTTTCTTTTTAAGGTTTTCAGTATTACTGAGGTTGTTGCATAAACTGAAAACAAGATTAAATAATTTAATTTTACACTTGATATTAATTTGACTTATTAATGTTATTATACAAAGTTTCATTTATTTAAAGTCATGATTTACTAATGTTTTATTTGGTTTCCAGGCGCGTGATACTGATGAACGTGAGAAGTGGGTAAGACGTCTTGAGGATACAATTAGTAGACATGCTTATCGTACACGATTATGGGAAAGTCAAAATTGTTATAGTGGTATAAATAATCAATTATCAACGAATCGTGCTAATCATTTGCAAGTTCTTGATAGAAGGATTAGCGAAGCCGATGCATATCTTCAACTTATGATTGAACAATCAAATGTAAGGGTAGCAAGGAAATAATAAATAAAATTATCGTTCTTAATAAATAATTGAAAAAATATGTATATTTATTTCTCAGAAAATAGATAATAGAATTTCTGAATTAAAAGATCCTGACGAGAAGGCGACTTGCAAAACAATACAGGAAAATGCCAATGTAAGTATACAATAAAATATTTTTACACAATAAATTTTAATAGTTATCGTAATTGTCATAATAATTGTTTATTAAATTATCCTTCGCTAATGCAGATAATTTTTTATACAATCTATTGTTTTATAATGTAGAGAAAGAGAAAATCATAATAAAAATGACTTTTTTAAATAGGCAATGTTGGATCATATAAAACATTCAATAGTTACTTTACAAATAGCTAAAAATATGGCACATCCAATAAATGGGATTTATCATGGTCCCAATCTTAGTTCGAAAACAGGAAATATAATGGAACTTGTTCATGATGGAGAAGGTATCAAAATATATATTTTTTGAATATATAATTATTTTGTTTTGTTTTTTAATATTTCTAATTAATTTTTGGTGTGTGGGGAGGGGGGGGATTCTTAAAATTTAGGTTTTAAGAAAATTTGAACTAAAACTAATTTTCAAACTACGTTTTCGATTTTTGTTTTTTTCAAATTCCTTTCTTTTTCTACAACTACTGCTGTAAATAATATACGTAAGATTTTTTACCACCAGCTGGTATGCCACTAGTTCAATCGGGGATTGAATTTGGTTCAGAATGTTTAGAAGCAAGAAAGGGATTAGTACCTATATTAGCTTGTGAGTGTAAATTATAATATTTAAATTATAGAAACTTACTGTACCGGTCGTATTAAAAAAATATTATAAAGAGAAGTTTTTCAACTGGAAAAAATATTATTGAATTAGAAAATTTTCTTGTATGCTATCAAATTGTACATAAAATATTGTTTCAAGTATGAAGCGCTTCAAAGTGCATAAATATACACATTTATCACTAGCTGGTAGTTTAAAATTTTTCATTATATACTTCTTTTTACATTTTCTGCAAAAATTATAATTTTGTTCCATTATATTCTTTCCATTCTTAAATTATAAATTTGTACAAAAAAAAAATTTAGATCCAATCAAGAAAATTTTGTTTTTCATATTATCTGTACTAGTTAAAAACATTTTCACTTTATATAATATTTTAAATAGCATGCATAGTAGAAACTTCTTAATCAGAAGATTTAAAACTAGTAAAATAAAAATATTTTTCTTATTTAACTAGTATAGATTCTAAAATTAGAAAAAAAAAATAACTTAAAGAAAATAAGATCTAAAAATATTTAAAGGATAGATTTAAGTCTCAACTATGCATATTACTCTTAGAAGTGAATATTACAAATATTTTTTACATAACTCAAAATATTGCTTAACAAAAACCCTGCATGAAGCATGTTTAAGTTTCGTTTGTACATTTTTGAACTAAATTTAAGGGTAGCAACATAAAATCTAAAATTTTAAGAAATTTCTGAGTTAATTTTTCTGGAATCAGATATCGAAACTTAGCAAAAATAATCCTCTATAAATTGTTAAACTAACTAATTAGTTTTATATTTAATTACTTTTAATTTTATAATATTTTTTTTAACGAATATAATGATAACTAATATTTTTTAATATAAAATAAAACATTAAAAATTCGGCAATAATTTTATTTTATATGCACTTTTTGTTAACAATTTTACTATTTGTTTTGGATATTTTTTTAGTGATTTACGTTATTTTTTTATAAATTTTCCTGTTTTTATTTAGCCCCAATTACATTAGTTGTTCCGGATACGTCATATTCTAGTTCCGAGGGTGAAGATGACTTTTATGATGCAAATGATGATCCTTTTGGTAATTTACATAATTCAAGGTAAATAAGCTTTTATTAAATGTTTATTATAAATATAAAAAAATAATAAATTTTATTTCGAAAAACCAACAATTAAAAACAAAAATAATATTTTTGATGAGAGCTTTTATATTTAATTCGAACTTGTTTCACATAAAAGTAATTTTTAAATAAACATTATATACAAAAGAAACTGGGGAAATCATTATATATTTTCCTTAGTTGCATTTAAAAAAATTTGAGTAATAAAATAAAATTTGGGTTATTCTATGTAAAGAGTGCTTTATATAAAGTTTTAGATTTCATAACAATTCCTGTTATTATTTTCTCTCAACTTTGGAGTTGAAATGACTAAATAATTTTGTATCATTGTATTTGTTTAAAAAACTATATATATATATATATATATATATATATATATATATATATATATATATATATATATATATATATATATATATATATATATATATATATATATATATATATATATATATATATATATATATATATATATATATATATATATATATATATATATATATATATATATATATATATATATATATATATATATATATATATATTAGATACATTAAGAAATATATATATATATATATATTAGATACATTAAGAAATATATAGTTTTTATGTTTTATATTCACTTACCAATCATATTATACATACTAAGTTGTCAGTACATAAAGCTTCTTAGACGAAATAAGTTCAAACTGACAATAAGAATCCTTTTGCTCTTAATTACGGATATCAATAATTTAGAAATTATAGAATAAGAATAATAAAAAGGGAAAATTAAATATAATTAAATGCAATATTAAAATTTTTTTTTTGCATAGAAAACAATTAGTATAATTTAAAAGGATATACTATTACTAAAAATATGAAATTTTCTCCGTCATGAATATGATTAGAGAATAAAGCTTACCGGAACTTTTTATTTTTGTATACCATATATAAAAAGCTTTTATCATATCCGTGTTTGTTGTTATTATCCTTTATCGTATTTTTCATTTGTCAATATTAATTACTTTTATGTATAATACTTGTGTTGGTTTCAAAATAATCATATTAAATAGTTTTTATTATTTAAATAGTTTACTGGAATTATTCAACATATAAATTATTGTGATAAATTTCCAATTTAATATATTAAATTTATATTATAATACTAACAAAAAATAATGGACCATAATAGTTAATATTGTAGATAATTTATTTCGTGTTTTGGAAATTGTGATATAAATTTTAAAATATTAATATTGTCTTCTATTAAATTTCTGTTTCTGTAACAAATAATTTAAATATTATAAAAATGTTAAAAAAATGGCTTGTCCGAAAAGTTAGTTTTAGGTAATTATGATGCCATGTTAATTCCTCCCTTGGAGGTATTTTAACCTATATTTAACGGTTTTGTCTATCTACATTTTAATAAAAATGTTTGTATTTATTTATAGTACGCAGTCTTAATATATTTTTTATTATTATTATACTAATTTATGTCTTTCCTTCCTATATCAATTTCATGACAACAATTAAAGAGACATACTAAAAAAATTCTTAAAAAAATAAGGAAAAAATGAGATATTTGTTTTATAGTTCTGAAGCATTTTTAATTTAATAAAATGTATTAGAATTATATATAAAAAACTATTATAAATTAAGTCGTTAATAAATGTAAAACATAAAAATCTAAAACATATGATCATAATTTTGTAAATATTTAATAATGATTTATATTTTTTATAATTATATTAAAAACTTTCAAAATTTAATATTCTGAGGATAATAATTTATTTAAAGGCTTTCATCTAAAAATAGTCATAAATCAATATATAATAATCTTTACTGTGACCTTTGACGAAATTTTTCTATAAGAGTCTCTACTGTTTTTATTTTATTTATAGTTTCCATTTTAGAAGACTATTTTTCTTGATTATAATCATTTCAAATATGAAAAAATAAAAAATTACAAAGAGAATTAGAAATGATATTTATTTTACCATAAATGCTCAAAAAAATTTTTTAACAAACATAAATAACATATTAAAATATTTTCATGTCCTTAAAGTTTAAATAAAATACAGATTAGTTTTAAAATAATTAAAGTAAAATGAATTGAAAAAATTTAAATTCAACTACAAAGCATATAAAAAATTTACTATATGTATTGAAAAAATAATTTTGAAGTTTATATTTTTTTGTTGCAGCACCACAAGACCGTTCACCAGTGACACAAGTAACAGTAATAATCCTGCTGCAGGTACAGGAAATGCATCAGGAACAACATCAGGACGCTCACGAAATACATCTGATGAAACTCAATTGCCAGACAATGCAAGACGTTCAAATGATGGTAGAAGAACTAACGCAACAGGAGGAGGAGCACAAAATAATATTGATAATGATTTGGATTATGATGCACTTTATGAAGATGAAAGTGATTCAGATTTATCAATGGAAACTCATGGATCTGTTGTATCACATTTATTGTCACAAGTTAAAATTGGAATGGATTTAACAAAAGTAGTTTTACCAACTTTTATATTAGAACGACGATCCTTACTGGAAATGTATGCTGATTATTTTGCTCATCCAGATTTATTTTTAAAGTATGTGTTTTTTATTTGTATTTATTTTTTAAATCATTATAAATTTTAATTTTATTATAGAATTGCTGACTTAGATGATCCACGTGATAGAATTGTTCAAGTTTGTCGATGGTATTTAAGTTCTTATCATGCTGGTCGTAAAAGTAGTGTTGCCAAAAAACCATATAATCCTATTTTAGGTGAAATATTTAAATGTCATTGGAATATTCCTGGTAATTAAGGATTATATCAAATATAATAAATATTAGATATAAATAAATTAATTTTATTAAATTATTTTCAAGGTACTAATTCTACTAGTGAAATTGTTAGTGATGGACCAGTACCTTGGTGTACAAGGAATCAATTAACATTTATTGCTGAACAAGTATCACATCATCCGCCAAGTAAATTATAAATAAATTTTATAAATTATATTGTTTTAATAATTTTTTTTATATGAAATAGTTTCTGCCTTTTATGCTGAACATTATAATAAAAAAATAAGTTTTAGCGCACATGTGTGGACAAAATCAAAATTTTTAGGTTTATCAATTGGTGTACATAATATAGGACAAGGTATTGTAAAACTTTGTGATCGTAATGAGGAATATACATTAACATTCCCAAATGGTTATGGAAGGTAAATATATTTCTGATATTTAATATTTTTTTTTTTTAAATTATTAAATAATTTAATTTCAGATCTATACTTACTGTACCATGGATTGAATTAGGTGGTTCAGTAACAATATATTGTGCACAAACTGGTTATAATGCAAATATTGAATTTTTAACAAAACCATTTTATGGTGGTAAACGTAATAAAATTACAGCAGATGTAACTTTTATTTAATTGAAATCAATGAAATTTTTAAATTTATAATTATAAATACTTTCAGATTTTTGCGCCAAATGAAAAAAAACCGTTTCTGTCTATTGCTGGGGAATGGAGTGGTCTAATGGAAGCTAAATGGAATGACGGAAATCAAAATGTGAATTTTTCAATATTTCAATATCAATATATATATTTTATTTAAATATTTTCAAAAAATCAATGATTTTTTTTCCCTTTTTTTTTTGCAGAAAACTGAAGTTTTTATTGACGTTAATAGGATTCCAATACATAAAAAACAAGTTAAACCAATAGCTGAACAAACAGAGCTTGAATCTAGAAGAGTTTGGAAAGAAGTAACCGCGGGATTAAAGTAAATATTAATATTTATTTGTAAGTTCTGTAAAATTATTAATAAATTGTATTTTCAGATTAAATAATATTGAACGTGCTACAAATGCAAAATGTGCAATTGAACAGAAACAAAGGGATGAAGTTAATTTACGTCAACTTGATAATTCTTCGTGGAACCACCTGGTAAGTCAATTCTCTTAAATATATAATATTTGATAATTGATATATTCTCTGATTATAAAATTAAAATATGACATTCGACGATATGTAAAATAATTTAAGTACAGTTTATAGCAATTTATTAAATTTACTTCTTGATATTGTTGGAAAGTACAGTAACATTATTTTCCATATCACATTTTATATTTTACTTCAAATTGTTTGGTGCACTAAGCTGTGGTGCGGTAGCTATTGGGTTCGACTCTAGTTCGAGGCATTGATATTACTTTTCGTTTATTAGGCTTTAAAATGAGTACCTGTATAAAGGTTCGGAATCCATATGATATTAGTAGATCCAAATTGCAATCAAATGCTTCAAAATCCTTAGTTTTGGGGGGCCTATGGTCGATTTAAACTGTTGCGCCATTCAACCATTCAAGAATAATACATTGGTGAAAGAATAATGAAAATAATTTATTAATAAATGATAGATTTTCATTTAAAATTAATTATAAACCAGCAAAAGTTTTCTTATACATATAAATATTTACGAATCAATTACTAAATTAAATTTACATAATTTTATTACAGCATTTTACATCCGTTGGTGATGCATGGTTTTACAAAGAACCAATTTGTGAAAGACTGCAATCACACAATCAACATACTAAAAGATAATCTAAATGGTGACTTTTTTTGAAATATCCAAAAAATCAAATATATATCATTATGCACATATAACATAAAAATTACAACAACAACAACAAAAATAATGAAGAAGATTAAAAGATTAAATTGTAAAAGAATTTTTGGAATTATTTTCCATATCACAATAAAAATAAGCACGGAAAATAAAACATAATTAAAATAAAAAAATATGAAATGTAACAATATAAGCAAATAAAAATAAAGTAACATAATTATTAAAGGCAAAAACAACAAAAATGATAAAGTTTAATTATATTTATATACATATTAAAACGAAAATAATAAATAATATAAAAGCAAAAATTGAGAAAATTATATTTTTGAGAGAAAAATAAATAAAAATAATACTTAATTTAATAGAATAATAAAATATATAAAATTCAAATATTTACTCTGAATAATTTAATATATATATATATTAAATAAAATAATAAAAACGGCTTAAAATTCAACCCTTTAATCATAAACATTAAAAAGCCATAGTAATGTATTGAATTAATAATTTTTTTCGTGGGTATTTTGAAATATATACACCCAACTCTTTTTTTACACCGTAGATCCGTTCGAACTAAAATCGTGTAAAAAAAACATGCTAACCATACTAAAATTGAGGATGTGTTAAACAATTGTAAAAAACCGTGTAAAATAGAAAAATTAACCATAAGTTGTTCTAAGAAACCGTGCAAAAAAAAGAATAAATATTTAAAACATATTATATAAATTTTAGAAAATATAATTCATACATATTTTTATTAAAAATAGATAATAATAGTAATTTTAGTCCATAACTAAAAAAAAAAAATTCTAAAACATAATTTTTCCACGAACTGAACACAACAATAAAATTTAAATAGAAAAATAGAAAATGCAACTTCAGTTTCTTGATTACACATCATATAATAAAATTTGGGTATTCCCCGAGTAGTACATAAAAAAAATTAATAAGAATTTTTTTTTTTTTTGAAATCGTGTTAAACCAAATATTTCGTATAAAAAAAGAAGATTTGTTCTTTTTTTGTGGATCGTGTTATTTTAAAATCGTGTAAAAAAAGAGTTGGGTGTACATCAAAAACACTTTCTAAATTTCATTTAATGTACTAAGTTTTTTTTTTGCTGAATGTTTTGAAATTAATTAATTATAAGATAACAATTTTGTTTTAAAATTTATATATATTTAAAAAAAATCTCGGATGTGATAAAATTGATTTATATATATTGGATAAAAGAATGCCCTGTGGAATGAAAAGTATTCTTTTATCTTTTTATATAAAACAGTAATATATTTTTGTGCTAAATTTCTAAGTATAAATTATGATTGCTAATAATATCATTTCATAATTTTTATAGATTTAATGTTTCAGTATAATTTAATGACCCAATACATATGGAATACTTTAAAAATTTAAAAAGTCGTAAATAATTAATCTTATAAATTTTATCACTATTAGTTGAACAATTATACTTTTTATGTCCTAAATTTAAGCAATATTATTTTAAGAATATAAAAAAAACATTTTTAAACAAATGTTTAAAAATCATTTTTAAATGATTTTAAAATTTTAAATCATTTCAATCATTTTTCATTTTTAGAAATTATCTTTTCACTAATAAACTATTTATTAAAATCAAATTAATTTTCTTCAAACCTAGAAAGTGTGTCGTTTTTGGTTTAAAAAATAGCATTATCTTCTAATATAGTAAAGTATGATTCCTGAATTATTTTAAGAATTGTAATATTCGGTATTTATGCACTATTAAAAAAATTTATAAAATTATAGAATAAAATTTTTTTTTCATATCGCATAATTATGTGTTATCCATTTAATGTTGACAAATTATGCAATAAACAATTATGGTTACTAAAATTAATAAATTAGATTTGAGAAAATATACACAATTTATTGTCAGAAAAAAATATCACATTTACTATTTGAACTTTAAAAAAATAGCCTAATATTTATTTATTAAATTTTTCGATATTAGATTTTATAAATTCGAAAGTTTTATAAAAGTTAAATTAAATAACCTAAAAATTAATTTTATTTAAAATTTAATTCTCGATGCACCACATAATTTTTATCAATAAAATATTCCGACTTCAATACTTACAGTTACAGCTAAAATAATTTGAGAAAAACAATAAAAAATCTTTTAAAGAACTTAATCTGCAGTTGCTAAATAATCACAATCAAATGCAAACAAATCACATCCACTTTCAGAGTTAACAATTTACTGTATTAAATTAAAATAATGATAAAAAAAAATAATGCCCAACAATTTTATTTCTATATTAATTTAACTACTTTTTGACCATATTACTTAAAAGATTAAATTTGTTTAATGCTACGGATAATAATTTCTATTATTTAGTTTCTATTATATATATAAATATACGTATACTAATTATAAATATAAAATTATATTGAAACAAAGAAAAAAATGTATTTTTTTTATGAAGAATTAAATCCTAACGGAAACGTGTGGTACTTTAACAGTTTGAAAACCAGTACAGAAGTCACTATTATGTATATCTCTGTTAGCTTAGGCTGCTTTCCAAGCAGAAACTCATGCAACTATGCGAGAAGACCTTAAATTTAGATTTACAAATCATAACATGTTATCAAACAGCGTGGCTGCCAACTTGGCTCTAAAGTCATACCAAATTAAATCTTGGCTCTAAACTCATACCAAATTTATTGTCAGAAAATAGTATGAAACACTCTTCACGTTATAAAACCTGGACATATAGTCATCCATGGTAATGATTCCGCTAAAGCCTCTGCTAGAGCAAGTTCTAATATCTTTTTAAAGATATTTAAAAAGATATTAGAACTTTCGTTAAATATCAGCTGCAGAATGTTCAATAAGGATAACGAATCGACCTGGCATATTTAAAGTTTAAGTGAATGTGAAGCTGAAGGTCTAGGATATCAATACCCAAGGATATCAATATCTAAATTTCGATGATGAGCATTAACTAATTAGGCGACTGCAATGTATCAATTATCGGCTCGTTTGTTTATGGGAATCCCCACATATTTGGTATCTCCGTGTGGGGGATTTAATTTCTAGCGCATTTCCGAAGACCTTTTCGAAAAATATTACAAATTGCCCGAGAAATCGGTAAAATATGGAAATTTATTGAGATTCAATACAAAACATCAGAATTTGTCGCAAAAAATTGAAAATCCTTAAAAGTTAAAACTGAAGCAATCCCCACATATTTGGTATCTTCGTATAGGGAATTTAATTTCCAGCTCATTTCCGAAGACGTTTTCGAAAAATATTACAAATTGCCCGAGAAATCGGTAAAATATGGAAATTTAATGAGATTCAATACAAAACATCAGAATTTGTCGCAAAAAATTGAAAATCCTTAAAACTGAAGCAATCCCCACATATTTGGTATCTCCGTGTATGGAATTTAATTTCCAGCGCATTTCCAAAGACCTTTTCGAAAAATATTGATAATTGTCGGAGAAATTGCTAAAATACATGAGGTTTGTCAAACTCAATACAAAGCAGCAGAATTTTTCGCAAAAATTTTAAAAACCTTAAAATAAAAGAAATCCCCATGTGATATCTCAGTTTTGGAAAAAGCATAGATATCTATTCTTGTATGTTTAGTATTTAAAACATCAAAATAAAATTAAAGAAATTTAATAACACTTAATAAATCACGTCCTTATATTATTTTATTTCATTATTTATGTAATTCTTACATAATTAAAAAATTAATTAAAAATTTCAATCAATATAATATTTTGTTTATAATTTAAACAAAAAAAAATGAATACATCAGGATTTGACCAGATTTGAATTATTCTGAAACAGGTATACCAACTACACCATACATATCTCATTTCTCTACGTTAATAATTGTTATAAAATAACATAGAGAAATTTTTCTTCAAAGTATCTTTTGGATTGAATAACAATTTTTATCTATTATTTTTCCAGTATATTATTTTTAATTCTCTGATGCTGGTATCCTACCCATTTTACCATACCAAATATATAATTTCTATATTTTAATAATTATTATAAGAAAATTGTGCAGAATGACAGACAGACAGTTAAATAAAAAGCATTTAACATTAAAAGCTTTTATATTTCTTTTCATAAAAATCTATTAATTTTAGATTTCCCAATAACAATTTTAAAGGATCATTACCAACAACAAAAAAAAGACGAATATGTTTTTTTTTTTAATAATTTATTCCATCAAAGCACATTTATTTTATTTGTATATCTTTTTCAAGATTATATGTTATTTATTATGATTTCTTTAATTAATTTTTATTGTATTTTATTATACATGAAATTTAAATATAATTTAGGTTTCTGTTATATGTGCACATTTATAATATTATATAATTTCTTTTATTTTATGAAAATATATTTTAATATTTAGATACATTTTTATTTTATTTTAATTCTGACATTATTTTCGTTACGATCGTAATATTTCAATTAGAATTAGGAGATTTTAAATTTCAATTCATTAACATTTCTAATATTATTATGTGTGGTACAATTTTACAATAAATATACAAAATAATTGTACTAGTTATTATAATTTTTGAATTTTTTGGTTGTTAAATTATGATAACATTATAAACGCCATAAAATCGGCAAATCAATCTTTTTTTATTGATAATTATGGGTATGTGTTAAATGTTTTAGTTTAATTTCAATTGTTAAATATTAAATTTAAATTTAATTTTAATCTATAGATTTCATAATTTCATTTATATCAAAGAAATGTATTAACATTAAAGTTTTATAACTAAAATAATGTCACGAAAATTTCATTTTATTTGTGTTTCATCACTAAATTACATATTTAGTATTAATTCATTAAAGACTTTGTTAGAATTTTTATTCTTTTAAAATTGTGCACATAATTATGGGCACAGGATCTTTATTTTAAAGGTGCGGATAGTACAATTATTTTTGATAGCTCTTATTTAATTGAAATTCCTTGATTTAAATTTTTACAATATTATATTGGAATTTTTAATGAAATCTTCATATATTTGACCGCATTAATGAACAGATGAATGAAATAGTCAACGAACAGATGAATGAAATAGTAATAATTTAATTAATTTTTTATGTTGGTTTATTCTAAAGCTTTTATTACTCAACAAATAATAGATTCATTTATTTTTATTGAGATTAAGTCACAGCTTAAGAGCTTTATAAATAAATATTGGACATATCTTTAAATCTCTGAATCAGTTTATGCAACCATTGTAAAACATAGGTTTAGACATTAAAATTCAAAGATCATCTGTTAAACTGAAATATTCGTAACATGATTTTTAACAAAAAAAAAAAACACAAATTCCAATTTACTATGTCAAATGTTGTGCAAAATTTGGTAACATATTGACAAACTTTTTATATTTTCCTAATCATATCTTAAAGTACATATAAATTCCAATATCATTTAAGATTTACAGATTGTAAACCATTACACTTTTATACAAATTTTGTTTATATTTATGGTAGAGAATATCATATCATTTCTGAAATTGTTGTCAATTCGTATACACCCAACACTTTTTTTACACCGTAGATACGTTCGAACTAAAATCGTGTAAAAAAAAATCGTGTAAAAAAAGACATGCTAACCATACTAAAATTGAGGATGTGTTCAACAATTGTAAAAAACCGTGTAAAATAGAAAAATTAACCATAAGTTGTTCTAAAAAACCGTGCAAAAAAGAATAAATATTTAAAACGTAATTTTTCCACGAACTGAACACAACAATAAAATTTAAATAGAAAAATAGAATTTGGGTATTCCCCGAGTAGTACATAAAAAAAATTAATAAGTATTTTTTTTTTTTTGGAAATCGTGTTAAACCAAATATTTCGTATAAAAAAGAAGATTTGTTCTTTTTTTGTGGATCATGTTATTTCAAAATCGTGTAAAAAAAGACCGTGTAAAAAAAGAGTTGGGTGTATATTAATTTGCAATTATTTTATTTTCTCATATATATAGATACTTAAATATAATTATAGTTATTATGTATCTGATTTTCTAAAAAAATAAACTGCATTCAAAGCAAAAAAAAAAATTTTTCGTTATTCATTTTGAAACCGATAAGAGTTAATAGTAATTATGTAATTTTTATTAATTAATTAATTTTTATTGTGTATATATATATAAATATTTTTTATGTTGTATCGGTTTTAATATTCAATTTTTAAAAACATTTACTTAGTCAAAATGACTAAATTATATAATTAAATAAATTAAAAAAATACTTGTTATGACACATTTAAATAATTTTCAAAATTTATCTAGAATTATTATTATGTGAGAACATAAAATTTTTATTTAGGCTTTTTCTACAAAATTTCCATTTTTTTTTTTATGTTTAATTATTTGTCAGTAATATATTTATTTTTAATAAAATGTGTTTATATTAATATTTTAATATATTTTTAATTAATTTTAGCTTAAAATATCTACAATTTATTGAAAAATAGCTAGTATATAAATGAAGTATATATTCGATTATGAGTTTAAATAAAATATAGGGTAAACTCGTCTAACTTCGTGATATTAAGAGATATTTGTAATTTTTTATATAGAAAATAAAAATATAAATATGAGGAAATTATATAAGATCACTGGTACAAGATTAGTTCATAAAAATCTAATGTCAATATTTCAAATTTCTTTTAGACGTTCAACCTATACGCTTAGAAGTAAACTAGGTTCTGTACGGTTAACTTTGTCATACTACGGCTAACTTCGTGATAACGAAATTCTTATTCCGTTATAACAAATTCTAGCGAAAAATTTAAAAATCATATTAAAAAGAAATGTTGCTGGACCTATTCTGTATGAATTGAATAACAACAGATATTTCTTGCAAGTATTTTCCTAGCAGTAAAGCGACTACTCTTTTCAACTTTACAAAAATTTATTATGTTAGAACTACAATTATAAAATTGTGTTTCTGATCCAAATTACTATCAAGAAGTCACTCGAACAAGTATTTTTGTTAAAGAAATAGTTTAATCTAAAAGATGTAATATGTAAAATTTGTGGATATCATTTTAGGGTTCCCTTTTGATTGACTATCACGGTACGGCTAGTCACGGATTTAGCCGAGTTTACCCTATATCAATATATTGGGAAGTATAAATTTTTATAATGTGTACATACATAGCTTTCAATCTAAAAAAAAAACCTTTCAGATATAATTCTATAATTTAATTATATAGTCGAACTAGTATGAACCCTAATCATCTACCATTCAAATGCTTATATAAAAGTATTATAAAAAAATTTGAATAGAACATTTTTTTTAGCAACCTTTAAACGGAATTTTTAAAAAAAAGAAAACCTAAATTCAGGTCTGATCAAATTAAAATAGATTATGTTCTGCTGTGCAGCATAGTGTAAAGTTTAAGTAACAAAATTTGTGTAAATCTTTTTGGTTTATTAAATTATATAATTTTATGTCTTGTTAAATAATAAAAAGCAATACACATTCCTATCTAACTTTCATTATATTAATAATAACTTTTAATCTAATTCAGCTCGGAGTTTCTCACAATTATTGCCATAAAAATTATATTATAAAAAAAAAGCGTAAGTTTAGCACAACTTGATTTATAAAGCATCTCAGTTTTTTTTTTTAAATTAATTTACATTTAATACATTTAACTAAAAATAAGTTTTATCTCAAATTTATGCAAACATTAGTTTATAGTTCGGAAAATTACAAAGAAAAGAAAGATAAACATATTCATTGTTAATAATAATCATAAAATCTTTTTATTAAAAATTATGAAAACGTACGTTTTTTTTATTATCTATAATTACCAGTGCCAATTAGATTTGAACAAAACAATTATTATTCAAATGTTTACGGACTTATATTATCGATAATCTAATACGTGAATATTCGAATAATCGAAAATATCTATATACATACTAGAAAAAATTAATAAATCTCAATATTTTTCACAATTTATGACCAAAAATTGTAAGTAATTTTTAACAACATTTTTTATGTAAAACGCCTTTTGCATCTATCGGACAGTCGAACAGTATTAACAGAATAATTTCGACAACGTGTAATAATAAGACAATTTTCAGAAAATTTTCGAATAGTTCAACAATATTACGCATTTTATAATATTAAGCGGTGAAATATTTAAATTCTTAAATTAATTTTATCAAGTTTTGTGAATAGAACGAATTAGTTGAGATACAATTTATATCGCGTATTAAACAGTTTCCGACATAAACATTACACGTAAATAAATGAAAGTTACACGTAAATGAAAAATATTTTAGAAATTTCATTTTTTTTTTGTTGGAAAATAAGAAAAAGTATCTAAATTATTGTAGATTTTAAGTTGAAAATTATCGATAATATTAAATGATAATATTTTTATGATAATTTTCATTTCATACAAAATCTAAAATATATTTAAGAAATTAAAACTAAATAAAAAGTGTTTATAAAGAAATTACATAATTTTTATGTACAATTGTAATTAAGATGCGGTTTGGTATTAATTTGTTGTTTTTTTATTGTGTAATAATAAATTTACTTTCACTTCGCGCCACAATATGAAATATGGTGTATCACAGTTTTTATATTTTTTTTATAATTTTTATTTTTTTTTGGTATATATACTAAGTAGATAATTATTACATATTATAATATCTTACAAATCCATAATTATTTGTAGTGTTTTTTTTTTTATATTATTATTTCTGTTAGTTATTTTTGGTTTTTTTTTCTGTTAAAAATAATTTTTTTTTTAAATATCTATTTTTGTTATTATTCAACTTTTATACTACAAGCTCAACATTTTATGTAACTATTTAATTTTTGGTTATAACTTAATTTTTAAATATTATATAAATTAATTTTTAAATATTGAAATAAATTCCATTTAATTTATAGTATAATTTATTTTAATCAATTTCATATTTAAATTTAGATTTTAACTGCTTTTTATCTTATTTAGTTTATGTTTTGAAATTCAATTCATCTAATAAATTTAGTTGTTAATATTTTAACATGTGGCTTTTTAGAAATGACATCCTATGTGATGATTCGCGTCATCTTGAAATTATGTCGGTTAAATCAATCTAAAATGATAAAAAGGAAAATTGAATTAAAAAATTAAAAGATTAATTTATATATTTTGCGGTGCAGAAAAATGATCATTTACTCATTTTTTTACAATTTTTTTAAACCGCAACCGTCTTTAATAATTTTTGCTGACCGCAACCGTCTTTAATAATTTTTGTTAATTTTTGCTGAATAGTAGTTAGAATAGTAGTTACTAGAGTAATAGTAGCGTAGATAAAATATTATTTTTATATTTACGATAATCGTTGTTAGAAATTAGAGTATCATAGTAATTAGTCAATCGATGTGGTTAGTTGCCAGTTAAATAGGGTAATCTTAAAAAGTGATTCTAATTAGTACTCCTTTAACTATCAAAATAATATCGAATCCTTAACCCTTCAATGCGCGAATTTTTTGATTTTGCTAAAAAAAATGTCATAGTCGAATTTGATGGTAAGGAACAATTTTTATTCAATAAAAATGTTCTAGGACGTTTTGTTGGAACAGGATATCGATTTTTCTTATTGTAGCAGAAATGCTACATTGCCCTTTATGAACATAAAATGTTTTACATTAAAGGATATTATATTTTTAATACTTACTAATAATCAACAAATTAAAAATGAAAAAATTTATATAAAGAACAATTCAAAATTTATTTTCAGATAAATAGAAAAGAAAATATAATAAAACATTATTCTTGATGAAATTTCATAAAACAATTGTTGTTTTTATTTAAACACAAGTGTACTGTACATTTAGTACATTTGATGAACGAAAAACCTTTGCAACCAGGATATTTACATCTTTGTCGACATTCATCATAAGACGGCCAATGAGAATTTGGACTTTTCCGGACATCTTTTTGCGGCATATAGGATGTTGGTCCCCTTTTCTTTTTTGCTTGAATCATAGGCTCTAATGAGGAGGATGGTCTTCCCCTTGCCTGCCGAACTCCTTCAGATTTTGCGAACGAATTTGCAATTTCTCCTTTAAAATCCAGTAATCGCAATGTTTTTTTATTACCCTTTTCAGCTTCAACTCGCCGGTATAATAACCATGCGTTAACGACGGTTAAATCTAAGAAATGGTAAAAAAGCCTCATGTACCATTTTTTTGATCTCATTCTAATTTTGGAGCGACCAATCAAACTATCTAAGAGGTCTACACCACCCATGTGTCGGTTATATTCCTTAATCAGTTTTGGACATTCTACACTAATTCGAACTTTTTGTTTTTTGTCGAATCGGTCAATTGTTGTCATTGGTAACACTCCACAATAGGTAGATAAGAGAGTTACCAGTTTGTTATCCTTCCAGATAACTGATGTAATATCAACATCATTGCAGGTAACTACAAATTCAGCAGAAGTACCACGAGGAAGTTTTTTTAATTCACTTTCACTCGGTAATTTGCAGTTAGGTATACGATTACGACGTACAGTACCTAATGAATAAATTCCAATTTGTGCTAAATACACCATAATAGAGATACTGGTGTAGTAATTGTCAAAATAAATCCTGTGATTAACGTGTCTAGGAACGCCTCTGACCAGCCTTACAACAACATTTCCACTAGCACCAATATCAGGTTCATTTGCATTTCGAAACTTATCAAAATTTTCTTGTCCGGTATACACTTCTAAATTATATGCATATCCACTAACTCCACTTAAAACATATAGTTTATATCCCCATTTATGAGGCTTCATTGGAAGATATTGTTTCATATATGTTTTAGCTTTCGTTGCGCACAATTGTTCATCCAAGGATAGATCTCTCTCGTATGGAATTGTTTGAAAACGATTATTTAAATGATCAAATATAGGTCTAAGCTTATAGAGGCGATCATGATCTTCGTGGGTCTTTGGCAACATTTTGGTATTGTCGCTGAAATGAATAAAACGACGAATTTTTTCAAAATGTTTCTGGCCTATTGCATCTTTAACTTTATCAAATCCAAAATGGTTGCTCCAGTAATTTCGCACATTTGTTATTTGGACTATGGATGTATATAAGCATACACCAATAAATTTTTCAATATCAACTTTAGTTATATTTTCTGGATTATTTACATTTTTTTGGGTTGAATATAAATTAGTTTGCTTGACTATATCATCCAAACAATCATTTGTGAAAAAATAACGGAAAAATTCTGATGGAGTGGATAATTGCATGACACTATCCGGAAGTGAAGTTTTCAGAAAACTCAACTTCTCTTCGTTCATAACCATATTATCCTTTTTCCAAATCAAATTTCTTGTGTTTAAAATTGTGCAGCTTTCTCTGGAAGTTGAACATTCTTCAGCTAAAATATTAACGTCTACATTGTCGCAATCTAAAGTTGATGGTACTTCTACAATAGCCTCTTCCTCAATTATATCCATGGGCATATTTTCAATATCAAATGCATCTTCATCTATAATTGGGTTATTATTATCATCTTCTTCAAAGTCCGAAAAATCCAGCTCATCTTCACTTTCCCACCATTCTAAAATACTAGTAATAGCCTCTTCACTAAGCGGAGATTTCATAGTACAATGCGCAATGTAGATAATATGCTACATAGATAAATAGAGGAAAATGCGCAATGTAGATAATAAGATACATACCGAAATCAAGCAAATAAGACAAAACTATAGTAAATATTTACTTACCAATATAAAATATAGAAAATATACTCTTTTTTGAATATAAAAATATTTTTTTTTCACTAAAATTATTATTATTTTATAAACTTTTGGTAAAATATGTCTGCACAAAATCACGAAAAAATGAACTGACTGACTTGGCCGAAAAGTTTACGTGGGAAGTAAAATAAAGCAACAAAAAAGAAATAACCTGGCATACTTCAATTTAATAGTTTAAAATCTATATGATAAAATAGTAACTGAAATTGCCAAAATTTAAATTTTCGTTTTACAAGAATATTTTTGGTTTGTAGCAGATATGCTACAAGGCGCATTTAAGGGTTAATAAGGTCGTAAAGTTTCCACAAATATTTATGCTAGTAAATCAGTTTTATCATGCTTTATCTTCCACACAAATTTTAAACAGATTCGAAATAAACCCGACCAAAAGTTTTTATGAATTACCTGTCATATTTCATATAATGATGCTAGAATTATCTCTAAAAAAATATTTGCAGTCAAAAAATAATTTTTGTCTCAGGCAATTTTTTGAACCCGTGTATTTTGTCGAAGTAGTGTCACCTTTGATAATAGTTAAAATTTAAAAAAAAAAACTAATTTCTTACGAGTAACTTTACTTAAATTCAAAGAATTTTGAATTAATATTTATTTATATATTTTAATATTATTTAACTTACTTCACTTAGCAAAGCCCAATTTTCAGTCTCACTATGCACATGCAATCTTATTTCCTTAATTGGTCCAATTTTAGGATCAATATAACCTTCTGCTAAACCAAAGACATTAAATCCACCAATTATTATATAGCCATCAGCTGTTGAATTATATGTAGTCCAAATAGCTGAACTTTCACTTAATGAATCTGGTAAAACTTCTACTGTTGTATTATAGAATCTATCGGAAGGATGTTCACTATTACCACTTCGAAATAGATACCTAAAATATATTATAAAAGAATAAGAAAATTTTCTTTTAAAATTCCATTCAAAATGAAAAATGCATTGTTTTTTTTTTTGGATTTTCCTCCCACAACTTTTTTTTTCTTTTAAAAAAAAAATAATCCATTTGCTTACCTTTTAAGGCTAATTGGTTCATTAAAAAGAAATTCAACTAAATCACCAGGCTGCGGTAATA
Organism: Empis livida; assembly: GCA_963932195.1. Classification (NCBI taxonomy): domain Eukaryota; kingdom Metazoa; phylum Arthropoda; class Insecta; order Diptera; family Empididae; genus Empis; species Empis livida. Next base: position 12,640,919 of record OZ010646.1, on the reverse strand, counting down.
AACCCCAAAAATATGTTTCACCTTTGTATGCACGATATAAATGAAAATTTTTATAAGCTGCTATGGCAGTTTTAACAATAGCCGGTGGGTTACGATGTGGATAAAAACTTGGTATTTTGCCAAATTGTTTATCTTTAAGCTTTTGAACTTTACCTTTAAGGGATGATGTTGTACCAATATGTTGAAATAATGATGGTTTATAATGTAACCAATATTTTGATTTTTCTTTTCTACAATGTTTTTGATCTTTTTCCCAATTACATACTTTTGTATCAATTAAATGATCTAATAACCAATCAACTGGTTTATCATTATAAAACATTTGAAAGAATGTTATTAACCATGGTAATTCTGCAGATTTAAACATTTTACCTAATTAATTGAAATAAAAATTATACATTTTATTAATTATTTAATTTATTAAATAACATTATTACCAATAAATCCTAACTGACAAAAATCTAAAACAAACCATGAATTATTATTTGTTGATGATATTTCATATGCAAATTTTTTCATAATTGTTATAAAACCACGTTTAGCTAATATATCATCTTCTAATTGGACATAAAATGTTGCTTTTGGTTGTGAATATGCCATTAAAAATGCAAAATCTAAATTTTGTTTTGAACGCCATTGAACACGTTCTAATGGATCATTTAATGTTATACGTAATTTTTTAAAATTTGGATAATATGATGCTGATGGTGCTATAACTTCAATTAAACCTTGTTCAACAAATACAGGAAATCTAACTTCAATTTGTTTAGCTGTTAATGATATAAATTCCATATCTGTTTCACCAATATAAACAACAATTAATGTTTCATTTTGTTCAGCCTCATCCATATTTAATATAATATTTTGTAATGTTGACATTAAATAACTTTGTTTATCACGTTTAACTGTTGGTATACCTAATACTATTGAAACACCAGTACGACCTTTAGATATTAAATAGGATGGTCGTAATGACATTGCATCATCTAATAAATGTGGTAAAAAATGTATAGCTGTTGGTAAACGTAAACTTGTTGGAAATTTCGATGATAATGATGTATTTTTAAGTATAATTCTTGCTTCAGGACTAAGTGAATCAAGTATAGAACCATTTATTGTAATTATTGATTGATTCTCAATAGCACCAGCTGCTGTTCCTGTATTACTTGAAAATATTTGTCCACCACCATTATTATTACCTGTGTTACCAGTTGCTATTGCTGATGTTAGGCTACTTAAATATTGGGATAATACGGCCACATCTTCTTGACGTGAACGATACATTGATTCTAAATATTGAAGTCGCATTTGATATTCACCCAATCGTTGTGATAATGATTGTTCCGTAGAAAGATCTGAAATAAATGAAATTAAACTAAGTTATATTTTTAAATATAATTTGAATTGAAGATGGGTTTTTGTCATTGTCGTGCTCTTAATAAACTTTAACGACTTTTCATTAGATTAAAACCATTTTTTATTGAAAGAAAAAATAATGTGAGTATTCTGCCAGCTGCTTCCGTTAAGTAAATTTTCTTTTTAAGGAAAATATATAACGCGAGACTTTACAATGGGATTACATCATTTTCAACTTCTATTTACAAAGGTCTTTAACCAGTAAATCCATTTATACTTTTTAAGGAACATAACGAACTGTTTTCAGAGACAAATTAACCGAAAATTATTAAATATTATTGGGTATATAAAACTTAACTTTACTGTGTACCGGTATAGATACAATATGTATATATCTATTTTACAATTCTTAAAAAGATTGCATAACAAATATCATAGTGTTAAGTGGTGATATAACTATTTCTTAACATTAACAATTCAAATTAACTACTAATTTAAAAATAAATAAAAATATATATTCTCGTATGTTAATTAATGAAAATGATTAATTGAAAAACTTACTCATAAATGTAGCCATTTTTTCCCTGGTTCTTCAACCAAAAAATTAAAATTCTTATAATAAATTTTAGTTTCTAAAGCAACTTATTTTACTAACTACTATACTATGATATCTAATTAATTAAATATATATCAATATTAAAAATAAATAAATCTAGACAATTTTTTATTAAATTTTAAAAAACTAATAAAATAAATTAATTATTATTTTCATGCAAAAAAAAAATCAATTTTCAATCAATTCGTTAACGAAATTTAAATTCACTGAAATAAATCTTAAAAAAGTGCAGACAACCTTGAATTAAATTGATTGTATAATTGAAATAAAAACTAAATTTAAAAGCCATAGCTGCTAAAGTACTAAAATGTTTGAGAATTCATCTTCTTATATGGACTTGAAAAATGTACATTTTCTATGAACATACTTGTAAATTGTATGCTGAAATAATAATTGCCTGAATTTGAACCGCTGATATTATAATTTATAATTTATTTACTTAAGTAATATATTTGTAAATTGAATTGGTGTAACTCAGTATTTGGTAAACTCATGTCCGCGGATACCTGAATGTCAATTTTTATAAAACAAATTTAAATATCTAAATTTAGAATCTGTTTCTCTTTAGCCTCTGTATTTATGATTTATGAATTTTATAACTGACAAGCAATGCAATATATTATGAAGTCATAGCTAATTGTTTCCCATAATTCTAACAATTTTGAAGGACACAAAGAAGGCATATCCGAAATTACCTGTAGTGTTTAATTTTTATGATAGAGGAATAATATATAATTTAGTAATCCTCAAATACGATAAAAGGTGACAGTGATAAGGACGGATCCGTTTTTACTCCAGAAACTTGACGTTCAAACTAAACTCTCCAGAAAGAAACTTAACTTTCAAAGTTTTACGGTAAGAGAAAAGTTCCTCAGAAACTTTTAAGAGTAGAAAGAGTTGCTCGGACGAAAAAGTTTGACAATACAAACTAATTGCATGTAAATTTATGCTTTTTAAAAAAAACAGCAAAATCATTTTCATTGTTAATTGTCATATAACCATAAGTAAATTTTGTTGTAAATGAGTATTAGTTTCAATGGTACTCCGAGACATGTCTGATGCAATTATTAGATTTTTTTATTATTATTTCATAAATTTTATTATTTAGATAAAAAATAAATTTTCAATGCTGATATCATTTTCTCGTTTAAACAGGAAATGAACTGGAAAAACTAATTCATGTTTTGAGAAACACGAATTAAAAAAAATGTGCAAAAAGATTTGCATAAAATTAAATTTTTGCTGAATAATTTCATTTCTTCGGTTTGATGTGATACGGGTCATAATTCCTTCCTTTTATTCAAATCAAATACCATATTATTGAATGTTGATTTAATACTAATCAATTATTAGTATTAAACAATCTATGTTTTATAATCATTAAAAATATATTTATGCTGGTTTTACCACTTATAGCTAAAAATTAATTTCGATTTATAGAAGTGCATTTAGAACTTAGAGTGTGTCATACAAATTTAAGAATGTAATAAGCGTATAAATAGCAATTAAAAATAATAAAATTAATTTTACTAATTTGTGAAGAAAATAGTTTTTTGTTTTTGTTTTATAATTTTGTACACTTACCCTGAAGTTCAATTCTTAGTCGTTTTTGACAGATGTGCTTAAAGTAGTTTTTCGACTTGTTATAATTTGTTAATTTTTTAAGCTGTGACGAACGGACATTGAGATCGCGGGCTGAAATATATGGGTGAAAAAATACCTAATGTAAAATTTAGTTGATTCCTTTTTTTAATTTTTAAATGAATTGTGTGCAAAATGCTTAAACTATTTAACATTTGTAAAAATTGTGAAAATTATAAAAGATAAATTATACTATTTGAAAATAATATAGCAATCTCTAGGAAATTAAATTTTTTTTTAGGTTCTTGGGTATATTATTATACATTATTACGACTTTATGTCCAAACTATCTAAATTGTACAATCTACTTGTATATTGTTCGTATTTAAATTTCAAATTCTTATTTGTTACTTAATTTTTCATAATGAACTTATTTCAAAAGCTCATGCCGAGATGATTATGAGTTATTTATCAGTACTAATAAATATAAAATTCTTTAAATTTTATGGGTCAAACTATAGTTATTTTGTCTTAATTAAACAACAATTTTAATCAACTATATAATTTGGTATAGTTAACCTCTAATTAATTACGTATTTCCAAACAGTTGACAACTTATTTATCAAATAATTACAAATAATAAATGAACTAATATCATTGGAAGAAAATTAACCTGAATTATTTAAATATTTATTAATTGATATTAAAAAGCAATATCCTTTTTCTTCAAAAAATTTACTGAAAACTTATGTGTAATGAAAATATTTATAAAGGTTATAAGACTCTAAATATTTCTGTTCACGATACCAATCAAAATCAACCAATTATTTCTATTAATATGTGAATATTTCTATTAACATTCAGAGAATAAATATTTTGATTATTCGGCATTTAAAATATTTTACTTTTAGAACAACATAAAACGAATTCAAAAAAAAAAAACAAAGCTGAGCTTCATATGTTAGGGGCACCCATAAGTAATCAATATTATTTTCAACATAAAGCGACAAATATAAATCGTAAAAAATTTTTTATTTCAGTATATAGTTTCTATCATTTATTAATGACTGTTATCATTTATGCTACAAATTTTCGACCCCATCTTTTAATCTTTTAGAATCCTGCTCCCTGTAAAGCTAAATATGATTCAAAGTGATTTGTGATTTTTGAATCAAAGTTATTTGACTGTAGATAGCACCTACAGAATTTCAAATTATATTTGTCAACATCTCTCAACTCCTCAATTTTTTTCTGGCATGAAGTTTGTAAAGTCTGAGATAGTTGATCTGCAACATAACTTTACCAACTTCATGTCTTCGTATAGTTGACCAGGTAGATAGACCCAACACTTATTCATAACTCTTGAATACTCGATTTCGGATCCGACTCCAATAGACTTTATGCGTTATTGTCAAAATCAACTGGAGTTCAAGTTAGTGACGTTTCACACATGTCCACATCACCGTAGCAAAACTTCTAAGCCAACATTTATTTACATTAGCTCTGCATCATTTATAATCAATGATGCAGAGCTAATATAAAATTACCTCTTACCTTTATGAAAATAATTTATTCCCTATGCATACCTATGCATAATATTATTCTAACAATTCAGGTAATTAGTTCAAAAATTCCACACGAAAGTGGTACCGCAATAACAGTACATTATTTGATCTTATAAACGACAATAATTTCCATAATTGTAATTTTAAATTTAGGTTAATAATAAATATTTGCATAAAACTAAAGATTTTTTTTCTTTAAATCCTTGTGTTCTATATTAGTTAATAACAGTGGCCTGTATCCGGAGATAAAAAACTGAATTTTTTTGAAAAGAAAATATTTATTTCATTTTTATATTTTGATTATGCAATTTAAATTGCTTGAATAAATTAGGAAAAGCAATGACAAAGAAAAAATCATCAAAGTAAAAAAAGTATTCCTTTTTTATGAAATATTCTTTTAATTTCTTAAAATACTTTTACAACTTAATAGATTTTTAATATAAGTTATATAGTTATGACCCATTAATTTCAAATAAACTATAGAACAGTGTAGTTCTCCATTGTTTTTTTCCATTACGATTCCATATTTTAGCTTAAAATAATATATTTACGACCTCTGTGGGTAACCTCCTTAATTTGATTCAATAGAAAATTGAATCAATAATTTTAGTCTTAGAGGTCATTATTTGAAAATATTATATTTTTATTTCTTTTAATTTTATTGATATATTTAATTTTTCATGATAATTGATTAAATTTCTCGAGAATGGTAAACTACTTGAAGAACACATTAAATTTTTGAAGTTAATAAATGCATATATACGTTCAAATTGATATTTGAATTGATATAATTAACTCAAATATAAAAAGTTTGAATTGAAATAATTGACTCAAATAAATAAATTAATTATTGAAACTATTTTCGAGAAGTAGCATACTTTTAAAAACATAGTTGAAGTAGTTTTAAATCAATAATATTTAATGTAACTAGTTAATAAGTTCTACCCTAATTTTGTATGTGTCTTTCTAACAAATTTCGAAAAAATAACATTTTAATTAACATTATTTTTACATTTCTCAACATTAAACTCAAGTATTCAAACCAATTGCAAAAAAAATTAACCTCTCCTTACCATAAAAAAATACCACTTCATGATTTGCGATACCACTTTATGATGTTACTACTTCTTCTGAGCCAAAACTAACTAATTAATTATTAATTGTTTATTTACGAAAAATGGTTTTTTCTCTGCAAAGTGATAAACAAATCTTTTTATCATTAACACCTAAAGACAGTTTCTTTCACATAACCATAATCGATCTTATCACGAAACCCATCTCCTATAAATTATAGTAAAATATTTCAAATAAAAAGTTGTTTACCTGAAACATTTTCAAAATTATGTTATGTGCTTTGTATTTTTTGTATATTATTTATAACATTTCAGATAAAAATTTATAAATTATGTTTTTTTTTGCAACTATGATAAAACTCCTCTAGAAACACCCTGTTTTTATGCTTTTAAAATCTAAGTACTAAATATTTTCCGTGAACTTTAAGTTATAATTATTATTCAATATCACGTACAATTCATTAGCAAAAAAAAATTTATTTAAACCCTATTTAATTTCAAATTCCAATAATTTTTATGTTTCTTTACTATAGATATTTTTTTTTTTATAGTATGATTCATAAATATTTTTAAGTGTCGTTTATGATTAATTGAAGCACGTAGGTAATCAGTACCGGAATTATTACATTTTTTTTTTTGTTGTAAACATTTAAAAAAAATATGTTTTTAACATGTTTTTTTATTAAGTTTTGTTAAACTTTTAACAAATTCGAAAAAAAAGCTTAAAATTCATATGAGTCTCATTCAGATTTAATAGAAATTTAAATTAAAAATTAATATATATTTTAGTGAAATTTTTACATATTTTAATTTAATAATAATTATTGTAATTTGAATTTTTCTTTACCGAAAATTAAAAACAATTTTTCTTAATTAATCTATGATCTATGCTCATCTTATGGTTTAATTGGAAAAGTTTTAAAATATTTGCTATAATTTGAATTTAATTTTACTTTGCTATAATTAATCTTTGTAATTTTATTAACCATAATTTTTTAATTTAATATATTTTATATAGAAAATTTAACGAAACATTTAATGATTTTTCAATTCAAATAAAATGTTTCAATTCAACAGATCATTAATAATAATCAAATTTTTAATAAGCTGTCATTGAGTTTATGAAAATTTGTATTAACCTAATACGAGGATCATTAAAAATGTTTTCAAATATATGCAAGTGATTAGGAATTTCAAAGTAGTCTTCTTCTACAACAATATTCAATCTTAGTTCCAACAAGTTAAAAGCATGGCATTAACTATTTTCTGTTATTATGTTGGAAAATACTATGACTCTTACATTTATCTTCTATTCTGATAATAAACGAAGACCACGAACATTCTTTTTCAACCCGACTTAGCTACCATTCGTCATTGAGCTCAAAATAATGCCAAAAAAAATTTCCTATTCTAAATTTCTCAACTTCAAAAATTTTCCATGACCTCCAACATAGACAAATGTTGTGTGTTCACAGTTAAGGGAAAAATATCTCAATATTTGGCTATGAATATATGTGCCGGTGATTATGAAAGTGATCTAAGTCATATACTTATTTTAAGTGTGGAAATATTTAAAAATTTGTGTTTGGATATATTAAAAAATATTTTTCTTCTATCAAGCAATTTTTTTTTTGGAAAATTATTAAATAAAATACACTCACCTCAAACTAGTAACTGAAAAGTTTGATCTTTCTTTATAAATCACAAACACCTAGTGACTTAGATCATTTTCAAAATAAGAAAGTGAATTTTTTTTTTAATCGAATGAAAAACTATGTCAATCTAACTTTCTACAAATTTTTTATGAGTTTACTTTGGATAAAAACATTGTAAAGAATATGACGCAAAATCAGTAAAAACAAATAGATTTTTAAGTTTTTTGACTTAGACCACTTTCAGAATCACTAGCACATTACATCAAAATATATTTAAATTTACAGTGTAAATTTGTAGAATTATAAATATTTCTTCATAATTATTGGGTAATTTAACTTTCTGGTAAATGGTATGAATTGAAATTAACATTAATGATCGATTTAATATATCTTTTTAACTGAAAATTAAATTAAATATAATTTATAGCAAAACGCAAATCAAATACGCAAATAAATAAAAAAAAGAAATGATTATAAAATATTCGTGGCAATGCAATTAAAGTTAATATGATATATTTTAGTTTGTTGTTATTGTGAGAAATACAAAATTTAACTATATTCTAATTTGTGTATTATAGGCTTAAGTATAATAATTTATATTATAATGATATTTTATGTATACTATACTAATTTGACTAATTTATTCTACTTAAATTGGTTTATTTATATTATAGTACATACCGCTCAATATTTTATCATTAATGTTTATTATTAACACCGCGCCATTTAAGATATCCGACGAAAAATTACTTATAATAAAAACAAAATTATAACACAATAAAAAAAATAATAGAAATTCAGTAAAATAAAAATTTTTTAACATAAATTTAAGAAATATGTATATAACTTAACACTATATTTACCGGTTAAATCTTTTATTACTATAGATAATATCTGATTGTTCGCGTACTTATACATTTGTTTCTTTCGAAATTTATGTCACTAAAACCATAAATGACCTATTTTTTTTTTTTTTTTGCCATTATATCACATTTTATCACAAAATTATTTAAATTAATATTAAAAATATTAAATTACTTGAAAAGTAATATGAAAATTGAATTAATACTTCTGCCAAAACAATTTAAATTAATGGTACTTGAAAAAAACTATCGAAATTCGTATTTCGAAGATTAAATTTTTTGTTATGATTATAAAAAAAGTTTATTAAAAATTATCTCGCAGCTCATAGCCGCAAAAAACAAAAAAAAAATAATCAAACAGGTCACAAAATTATTTAAATAACAGACATTGAAGTCATTATAGTGTTAATAGGTTGTCTTATTATACGATATACATATTAGATGTTTACAATTTCGGTGCTTATATAAAATAATTTTTTAAAAAAAAAAAAATAAAATACATTTTAATAATATAAATCTTACCTGGTCCAACAAATAACACCAGCACCGTAAAAGGCACCATAATAATAACAACAGATACTAGAAGACAACCCCTTCGTCTTAGAGGGGACGGTGTTAACCCCATATTTAAAATTTTTATTCAATTTAATTATCTGAAAATGAAAAAAAAAAATTAATACATTAGTAAATTGACATTAAACTAACATAGATATTAATCTACTATTTTGGTATAATGAAACATTTTGGTTTAATGAACCATTTTGGTCTAATGAACACAACTACAAATGTTTAAAAATAAATTTTTAATAAAATACACACAAAGTTTTTCTTGAAATAAATTATAAAATAAAGCTTAAATAAAATAAGTTTATAAAGTTTAAAATTTATTTTAATTTAATTCAAGAAAAATTCGGATTGAAGTAAAAAAATTTTTAACAAGGTTTACATTCTGCAAGTTATTGAAACATTTTTAGAGCGAAAAAATAATTTAACAAATTGCCAATAAAATATATAGGGTAAACAAGGCTTTATCCGTGACACGGGTAATTCTGTGATAGTCAATGCAATAATTTTTAAATTTTTCGCTAGAGTTTGTTATCATGGAATTAGACTTTGTTTATCACGAAGTTAACCGTCAAGAGCCTAGTTTACTTTTACACATCTCAAAGAAATTTGAAAATATAATATTAGATATTTACGAACAAATCTTGTACCTTTGATCTTAGAAAATTTCCTCATATTTATTTTCTTTATAAAACATTACAAATATCCCTTAATATGACGAAGTTAGTCGAGTTTGCCCTACATATTTACATGTTTTGCTATAATGCCCAAAACATTATTATATGGGAAAATGATATTAGCTATTTTTGGAAAGTTTTGACCTTTAATATTAAATATTTATTTTTCACAACGATTATCTAGGCAAGATTTTTACGTTGGAACTACCCACTACTTATCGAAATTATAAACAGAATTTTTCATTTGTTATGCAAAATTTTTCTTCACTCCGGACACATTGTACTTATTTAGGCTTTAAGAATAAAGTTTACTTAGTAATTTAAATAATTTAAATTTCAAAGTAAAAATTTGCGCAACTATTGATTTAAATATAACCACAATTGAAAAACACTATAGTGTTAACAAATATAAATATGTCGTTAGATACTCCATTTACATATTTTAACACTATGTAAATGAAGTTCTATTTAATAAGGTTTTTTATTATATATATTTTTTTTTGGAAATAAGAAATGTAAATGAAATATCAATAAAGTAGATTTATAGTTTATATACAAAGTAATGATATACATTTTTGCGATTATAATGAATAGTTTTTTTTCAGTAAAGAAAGAATTGATTTTAACAAGATAATTAATAGTTTCTGCATAATTAAATATATTAAAACTACCTTATGATTACAAAAAGTAGACCTAAATGCTGACATTTTACATGTTTTTGACATTGAATACAACTGTTTAGAAAATTTTACATTTGTAAGTTCACATATTTAATAATTTAATATTTAATAGTTTTCGTAAAGAAATTATTAATTATGCAAAATATTAAAATACGAGGAATGTTCGGAACGTCAGTGCAAAATTAGTTCATGTTGCTATAGGTATTATTTCTCTCTATTAATTCTTAAATATGTTCACATACAAACTTTCAGACTGATTTACTAAAATGGATAACTTTTGCAATTTTAGAAAAATAGAAAATTAATTAGAGAATTTCGTGTTGTGAGTAAACATTATTTTTTGATGTGCACCATCAGTTAATGGTTTGCTGATTTTCGATAGGATTGTACAAACGTTCTGGACACAACTTCTCTAGAAAATATTGGAAAAAAAACAATATCGTAATGAAAGATCAAAGAGTACAAGTTCGCAAAATTGCTGAGAACTATGGTATACATAAAATCCTCAAATTATGGTATACATAAAATCCTAGATGAAAATATGAATAATTTGTGCACGTTGAATACCACTTTTACTGAAAATTGATCAAAACCGTGACCGTGAGTAAAGAATTCAAAGAAATGTTTGGGCCAGTTTTAACGTAATCTAGATGAGTTTTTGCATAGATTTATAACTGTTTATGTGACAGAGATTCATCATCACTGCACCAGAAATGAAACAACAATCAAAATATGTAATTAGTTTCGATAAAGATGAATAAATCTCTATCGAATATCTAAAAAACAAATGAGGAACAACAGGTGAATAACATTATTGGCCCGTTCGAAGAAAGAAATTAAGGTAAAACTACTACATTTAGGAAGAAAAACTGAACTGAGAATACAATAACACACACATCAGTAATGGCGACAATAAAAGTATTGTTCGAATTACGCTATGTTATAGTTTCCTCCTGTACAGTATTTTCCAGATCTGCCCCTCTTTTCAAATATGAAAAAATGGCTTGCAGAAAAAAGATTTAATATTACCACAAATAGTGAAATTATATAACAGCTAGTTTGAAAGCTTATATAAATCATATTTTATGGAAGGAATTAAACAACTTCAATATCGTTGGACTAAGTATATCGAGCTAAAAGGAGACTATGTTTAAAAATAAAAATGATTGTATTTTGTATATTTTTGCGAACAGATTTCTCTAGCAGCCCTCGTAATATAAATTTTATTGATTTATAATGACGGGCTGTCACTTAAGGAAAAAAAAAGGTTTAAGGTCATTCTTAAGTTATTAAAAGTAATTATTTATTAAAGGTATAAATTAAGTATAAATATTATGGACGACATATATATTTTACGTAAATTATAATTTATTATTGAATTAAATGTAAAAAAAATATCAGTTTAACCAAATTTACACTGCATGTGTAAGAAATCATAGATATTATAGTGATAGAGATAAAAATATCATTTTAGAAGAGAATAATACTTAAAATTGTACTAATATTTATGTTAAACAAATACTGGGAAAATTAAAACATACATTTATTTTTATTTAATTATTTAACAATATCTTTTCGTTATGATGTTTTTTTTTTTTTCAATTACAACAGGAAATATCATATACAGACAAGCAAAATTATTTCTTTTAAAATTTATGTAACTGATGTTATCACAAACTGAACAAATAAAATGTTGACAAAATACATATTTCTTATTTTAACTCATATAATATATAAATTCAACAATACTATATTGTGTTAATTAAAAACTTCAGTTCAACAACATTATAACAATTGGGATTATGTTGAATTTCCTTTTAAATCCTACAGTTTTTAAATAATAAAACTCATTTATATTTGTTTCCGATAACACAGATAAGTTATAAGAATATATTAAGGTCATAATTTAAAAAAAAAAAAATCTCACGACTTCAAATTATAAATAATATACTAATATTATTAATAAACTTTCTTTAAGATATTTTTTAGATATTTTCTTTATCAATAATATTAGATATTCTTTATATAAATAAAATTAATGTGAATAGTCCTAACAAAAATATCATAAATTCAAACCCACAACAAATCTTATTTATTATTAATATTTTCCAAAAAAATTAACACAATCTAATAAATTTTTCTATCATATAATTATTTTACAGGTAATAATCATTATTATAAAAAAAAAATGTTATATTTTACCTTTAATTATTTAACTATAATATTTTAATTTAAAATCAATTTTAAATTATCTAATACTGGTTTTGCGAAATTAGAAAAGATTCACTCCATAAAAACTATAAAATGATTTTATTTAAAATTTATTTATTGAATACACTTTCAATAATTTAATAATAATAATAATTTTTTTTTTTAAGTTATTAAACTGGGTTGAAGGTCTAGTTAGTTTATTTAAAAAATAGTTTAAAAATAAATTTCAAATTTATGTAATATATATTCCGAAAGAAGGTAAATTTGTCAATGGAATAATTATGTCGATTAAAAATTAAACAAGTTTTTCAAACTGATTGAATTTTTGGCTGACGTGTAAAAATTTAAATTTGTAAACGCTTAATGGATAAAGGTGTTAAGTGATATTTTAAGTTTGACAAAAATCACATTTAAAATTTTTAATTTGTTACAAGTAAAGTTTAGAATGGCTATCCGTCATGAAATGAAATTTTCATACAAATTTAATATCTCGTCAAATATTATGCTAATGATTTCATTTTGTGGTACAATGTTCCATCGTAAAATAATTTACTTTGCAAAGATAAAAGTTAAGTAAATTTTCCAGTGTCAAATTTTTTCGCTAGTAGAATTTTGACATTTGAACAATTTGTTTGGTTGGTTTGGTTGTTCGGTTCTAAAAAATTCGTGAATTTGCTTTTTTATACTTTTTCAATACTACTTAATGTTTTGTTCTCCATTTTCACAACTTTTTAACGATAGTTTCACGATCTTGTAATATTTCATTTCACGGCGGTGCGATACTAAGCTTAAATAAAGTTTGGTACCAAGAACTTAACATCTATACTTCATAATATTTCTATTGTAATGCATTTAAAACCTACGTATTTGCAACAATATGTCATTTTAAAAAAATGTAACTTAACACCCTTATACACTAACCTCTTTAAATATATTTCTAGTTTTTTATCATATAGCTTAATAAAATGTGTATTATAAAACCAGGTAGTAAATATATAATATAAAAAATATGTTTCTTTTATGTATAAATAATAATCTAATCAAAATTATTAATAAATATATTGATTTAAATGAGTTGGAATGTAAAATTATTAATTCCACATTTGGTAAATTTCCAATTTTGAATGCCAAAAAACATATGGTTTCTTTTATCTTTTATAAATAAACTAAAATAAACTTCTGTGATGTCAATGTTTAACACGTTCGCTTTCACTTAGATTTTCGCGAACCGACCAAAAAAATTCAAATTTTGATATAAAAATTGATTTCGTCATTTATTTTCAGTTTTTGTCAGTTAAAAAAATTTATATTTAAAACAACCGGGAATTCCCGTCATAATTTTTTTGATAAACTACTGTTATGACGAGAATTCCTGCAATTAAAGCGAACGTGTTAACAATGTTTTATACATGAATAATTTTTTTTTTTGGGCCAATGATTTAAGTTCAATGCAAAAATATTAGAGAAAAATTGATAAAATACGGATTTTAGATTACACATTTTTTATGATTAATAAAATCCTTGGGTCTTTAAACATATCATCAAATTTCAAACCACAACCGATGTCATTATACGTTTAGCATTAAAACTGAAAAATTTCCGAAAAAAATGATCCTTTTGGTTTTTAATTGGCTCAATTATTACTAAACAATATGGTTGGACAGCTTTCAAAATTAAAAAATATGTATAAAAAAACAGTCCGATATGTATCAGTTTTTCCGAATACTGGATTTATAATAAAAGCTTTCAATACTGACGATGGCATAAGTGGTAGTGTGCTGAGCTGTGGTACATTGGTACTGAGTTCAACTGCGAACGGGACATCGATATTAGTCTAAATTTACTCAGCTTTAAATGAGTACCAGTAATAAAATTACAATAAAATATAATTTAACACTGGGAAACACTGCTAACGGTCGACGCCATTTGCTAACAGGAAATGTCTCATTAAGCCATTACCTTGTTGCAATTAATAGTTTCTTCACTATAAAGAACTTTATGGTTCGGGATCCATTTAAAATTAGTAGGTTCAAATTGCAATAGAATGTTTAATTTAGAAACCCTTAATGGGAGGCTGAGGCTTGATTTAATCTGTTGCGCCATTGAAGAAGAATAAAAGCTTTCATTTAGTTCTCTATTCGCGGTTTTATGTAGCTTATAAAAAGGGTAGTCACAATAAAATTTGTAAGTATGAGTGAATTGTAACTATGTATCTTAATACAATTTCATTTTTATTTATTGTAAATATTAATTTATTTTATAACAAATAAATTTATTGCATATTTATAATTAAAATACTACATTTTTTTTTCCTTTAAATAAAGGAGGTTTCTAATTTCAATTTAAATTAGTATTAATGTTTATAATATGTGTATCTTTTTTTAAAAAATATAAATAAACATATTGATTTCCAAAAAATGTTTATAATATTCAATTCATATTCTATGTAAAGTAACTGTATAATAAAATACTATTGAATGTAAAATTTTAATTGTTTCTTGCATAAAATCACAAACTAATGAAATTACTTCTTTAATTTGTGATAAAATGTTTTGAAAATTTTAAATTGCTAGCAAAATTTATAAAATAACATATACACAATAATCACTATTTAACCAATTAAAGTTAATGTCATGAACTAATTTTAAATTATACATTTTTTTTTAACACGCTATTTAAACACATTAAAATAGGATCTAATTTTAAGAATGATGATTTTACGTACTACAAATATTCATTTATTATTAGTCTATAAATAAAATTAAGTAAAATATTATTTTTTTATAAAACATATAATTAATTCCATAGATAAGTATAGGGTTAAAGTGTGATATAATTTATTAAACAAATATTTATTAAAGTACAATATATTGTTCGATTGCTACGAAAGTTTAACATGCTTTCCTCCAACACTTGCGGTGAAATTACCACAAATTAGAAATGAAAAATAGACAGTTGACAGTTGACAGTTAAACACGAATCACAAATAATTTTTTTTTGTTTTTTAATTTGATTATTAAAAATGTTTCAAAATAAAAAATATCACTGTACGGGTAATTAATTATGAATTTCTGTTCGTTCACATCTAGTACGAACTAGAATGTTTATTTTCAGTTAATTCCAAGGAATTGATCTGTTAATTAATCCAGATTAGTGAGATGTCATACAGAGTTTGCACTCCAAATTAAACCTTTTGCAATTTGAAGTTTAAAAAATTCAAAATTAATAATTAGTTTAACGATAGAAAATAATATTGAAGAAGCTTGGTTAATTTTGGATAGTGTAAGCCCTCCACAAGATGCAAGATGTGCGTGATCTAGTTGGACAAACAAGTCATTCATTACTTTTTCTTCCACTTACTCTCCACTGATAAACCCGAAAGAAAAAGTTTTTTTTTCAAAAATAATATTAATATGTATTATTAAAAAAATAAAATTTTCAAAACAGAGTATTTACTACTGGTTGAATTTGATGTGCAAAAGTGTGAATTTGAATTGCAAAGTGTAAATTTGAATTGCAAAAGTGTGAATTTAAATTGCAAAAGGATGAATTTGGAGTACAAACCCTGTATATTTTTTTTAAATCACTTCTTTTAAAATATAATTTTAAAACAAATATTTAACATAAAATTTATGTTGACATTTTAAGTGAAAACTTTTGTCACATCTATAACTGTAAAAAAAATAACAATTGACAGATATTTTCACGATAATCTCCATTCCCATTTGTATGAGAAATTTTGTTACGCTCGACCTGGATACAAATGCTTAATTATATGAAATTAACTTACAAAAAAAGAAAATCAAAAGTGAAATTCTATATATATACAATACATACTTTCAATATTTATAGAATTACAATTTCAAAATATATAATTGTTAAAATTAAATTCACTTTCTATGTAATATAATTCCTGAGTTGAACTAAATTTGTTTAGTTCTATAGCATATATACATAAAATATTTACAATACATATTTTTAAGTGTTTTATTATTGATATCTATTACAGTGATTGTTCGATATAGTCACCTAAGCTGAATTGAAATTTTTTTAAAAAAAGAAGCTTTTGTGAAATGGTTACTTTATATCGAATTAAGCAGTCCAAAATAAATAATTTTAAATAATTAGACATTAATTTCTAATTAATATCTAATTCCAATTCAGCATTAATTTATTTGGCATTTAATTGAAGAATTGCATTACTAACAGAGTAAAAACCATGAATATAAAGATCGTTGCAATTCTGGAAACTTTGCTTCTCCAATCATATTACTTTTTTTTGGGATTTGGTATGATGATGACACGTAATTTTCTAAATTATCCTTATTCTTCTTTATTTTTAAAACTGTGAATTTGTCTATTTCGTATTTTACACTCAGCTCTTTTATTTGTACACCATTTTGAAGATTTCCAACTTCTGCTGTATCGTCAGTTATTTTCTCTCTTAATTTTAAACAAGAGTACGAAAAATTTCTTATAACGAATATTTTAATATTAAAAATGATGACTGGGATTGCTTATATCGAAATTTTCTAATATCGAGTGTTACTATATCGTGCGTTTACTGTACATAGTTCAATAATTTACATTAATATAAGAAAATCATTGATTTTATGAATTTTTAATATTACGTTTCAATATCAACCTTCATTCAAATTATAAATATTTTTATATAAAATTTATCCAAAACCAAACAAACAAAAAATTTACATAAAAAATTTATTAATTTATGCTCACACAATACAAAAAAACAATATAGAACAAGAACGAATATAGAAGATATCACTTATAATGTTTCAACTAAATAAATTGTGAATTGAAAATAATATTCTGGTAGCACAGTGCTTCCAAACCGAACTAAGTCAAAAAAAAAAATTATTTTAAATTAAATTTTTTTTTTGGAAATTTTACTTTTTAAATAAAAAATAAATAAAGTAAATAATTTTATATTCCAAACTTTTTTTATTTAAATTATTTTTATTTTTTCCCCAAAAAGAATTTACGTTAATAATTCACAAATATTTCTTATGTTATAAAAAATACATAAAAAACATTTTGTTTTTTATTTTATGTAAATTCAACAAAATAAAAATAAAAAATAAAACAATATTTGTTTACTTTAAAATAAAATTATTAATCGATTTAATGAAAACATAAAAAAAACATGATTATTTTATAAAAAAAATTATATTATAAGAAAATAATATTTTACACTTTAGCGGAGCACATTAAATTTTATTTGATTCATACTTTTCCACGTTGTGGTTTACGTACCCGTACGTACTGATAGAATAAGGAATACTAGAAAACAGTGGTCGCAATTACATTTTAGGTGGTGGTGTACCAAAAAATATATTTTTATGGACACAATATTTCTATGTGATGAACCAATTTCTAGCACTTCATCTTCCATATTAAATAATTTTCTTTAAGTTCATTTTTGATAATTTTACTTAAACATTTTCCATAAATTACATTTTCCCAGTAAACTTTATTTGAGAAAATCGTAACGTAACCGATAAATTTCATAAGCATTTAAAAGTAACTTGTTTTCGTAGAAATATGTAGTAAACTAGAAATATGTAATAATTAAAATAGAAGATTTGTTAATTTGGGGATAATTTGAAAGTTAAATTTATTTTTCAGTTGATGTTGTTTTTATATTAAAATAGAACTCTATATTGAAAATTGTGCCAGCAAATTGTAATCCGAACCAACTTTGTTACGCGTGCCACGTATTACGACCGCTGCTATAGAATAACCCTTTCAGATCGGCCAAAAAAAATCTTATCCGATTTACAAGAAACTTGTTACCGTCTCTTATTTTTATATACACCTCTTTTTTTACACGGTCTTTTTTTACACGATTTTGAAATAACACGATCCACAAAAAAAGAACAAATCTTCTTTTTTTATACGAAATATTTGGTTTAACACGATTTTCAAAAAAAAAAAAATCTTATTAATTTTTGTTATGTACTACTCGGGGAATACCCAAATTCTATTTTTCTATTTAAATTTTATTGTTGTGTTCAGTTCGTGGAAAAATTATGTTTTAAAAATTATGTTTTAATTTATTCGTTTTTTGCACGGTTTTTTAGAACAACTTATGGTTAATTTTTCTATTTTACACCGTTTTTTACAATTGTTGAACACAGCCTCAATTATAGTATGGTTAGCATGTCCTTTTTTACATGATTTTTTTTACACGATTTTAGTTTGAAAGTATCTACCGTGTAAAAAAAGAGCTGGGTGTACATACATATTATGATAATGAAATCACATTGTAAATAATAAAGGCATATTTAATTAATTTTATTTTCGTATATTTGTACAGCTTAATTCAAAGCTCTAGTAAATAATAATATAAGAATTTATGACTTTAAAAATAATTAATACAGCTTATAGATAAAATAAAATAATTAATTAGAGTAATTAAAATAAATGGCATTTGCAAGTCTTATTTTTTATGGTAAGCCTTGAAACAGTCTTTATCTGTAATTCTACATCATATTTTTTATGATAAGCCTTGAATAGGCTTTATCTCTAATTACACATAAATGTACTTTACATTTTTGGTATCGGGATCTTGTTCAGCTATTTATACATTATTTTGCTGTTCGGGCCAGTGATCATACCTGTTATTTTTGTAATAGCTATTTTTATGAGACATGCGAACACGTACCAATAAATGGAATTATCTACTCATCAATTGAATAACTGGTAATATCTGTGGCTAGCTGATTAGATCGGTTTCTTACCATATCTATAATAGGTTGGATTCTCCACAATTTATTAGTAATATGTATTGGGTTTACTTGTATCAACGAAATGGATTATATTTCGAAATCGCAAAAAGTTGGCCTTGAAATTATAGTGGATATTAATTCATTTTTAAAATTGTCCGCCCAATACATTCTAATTCTGGGGTAGCTCAAACGGGCGATATATATGCTACATCCATATAAAATTTTTATCCTCTTGTGATAAGTTTATTTCATTTCCAAATTTTGATAATACTAAGATCAAAATTTATTGTGCTTTATTTGGAAATTTTGATCTTAATATAAAGCTCAATCTCAGTCAAATAATTTTACCTCTTTCTGAGTGTAGATCATGTAAACTATCATCATTTTGTCCCATAATTTCATCCCCCTCTTCATCATAATCGCTTATGTCAATATCTGAATCTTCTAGAATCTCTAAAACTCTTTCAATATTATTATTTAAACTATACCGCTTTTTACCTAAAAAAAACGGCAACCGGCTGATTCTTCTACCAAATTCTTCTTCCACAATTCTTCCCAACGCAATTCTTCTCGCTCAATTTTACTCAAGTTCTTTTCAAATTGTGCTAATTACGTTAAAATGATATTTCTACGCAATACAAATCAATAAATTTTTCTGTTGTATGTACCATAATCATAAATAAATTTGGATTGAGAAGAATTGCCTGAAAAAAATCGTAGAAGAATAACTGAGTTAAGAAGAATTGTGCTAGAAGAATTGTTCGAGAAGAATTGTTCGTGAAGAATTGTGCTAGAAGAATCAGCCTACAACTAACAAAAAAACATACGTAAGTTTGAACGAAAAAATTATATAAATCCTAAATAACACAATCGTGTTATCTGAATTTCATGTTGCAAAAAAATAGCAAAACTAAAAAACAAGTGAACATGTATAAACATGGACAAATATATTTTGAAAGTGAAGCCATCAAAAAATAAATAAATTAAACTAGACAATAAATTATTTGTACATACCAGAAGACAGCATTTCACTCACTTTGAAGTACTATGCGCGATTGACAATATTTTTAATAGCACAACACAAGGAAAATTCATAACACGCTGAATTCTTTCGGATCGTAAAAGAAATTATGAAATAATAAGTCCTAAGCATTTAATTACTTTAGATCTCACAATCGTGTATGCTGGCTCTGAAAGGGTTAATTACGTTAGACCTCACAATCATGTATGCTAGGTCTGAAAGGGATAATGGCTGACGACATTTCCTTTAATTAAAACATTACTTCTTTCATATTTCATTAGAAATTTGTCATTTTGCTTGCATATTTTTGTCTGTGCATGTTTTTTTTCTAACTAAATAATTTGCTAAATGGAAAACTAATCGTTAATAAATTTTTATAGAATATGTATTCTCGTTACGAATTTATAGGTCAACATTCTTAATGCTCTTAATGCAAAATTTATGTGTTGTTTCCGTTCAGAGATATTTTCAATTCAAATTGTGACATTGGAATTTAATTATTGTGCAAAAGTTGACAATGAAAAATTAGTAAAAAATGTATTTGATTTATAATTATGAGGATGAAAATGATATATGTATGTAAATAGATTAGAACAAAACCTTGGAATGTAGAAGGGCGGGGACAAAGAAGCTACATAGCGTTAGGTATAAAGGACAGAGTACTTAATGTAGTATGATATTTTACAAAATCCACATGAGTATGATTAAATTTGATTAATTTTAAACCATATTTAAAATATTTGAGTATCAAGTCGATTCGAATGTAGATTCAGTTTATTTAAATCAATATTTATGTTTACTCAAATGGAGCCTAGACTTTTGATTTTATGGATATATTCAATTGCAATTCATTTTGTGAATAATTTACCAATACTATACCGCAGTCTAAAAAAAATGTGTTAATCGAGCAAAATTCAACTTAACATAATTTTAAAAAATATCTAACTTCTGTGAAATAATATTCTGAACATTTTTGTTGAAGGATTTTATATCTTGTGGGATTTTTTTTTTGTCAAAAAACGCACCATCCGCTCATAAACTACATTCCATTAATTATTTCTTTCCTAATTTGTTATTAGACATATTTTTAATTATTTTTATTATCTATAACTTCTTTCTTTTTCTTCCGATGAGGCAACAGCTCTAATGGAGCTTAGGCTTTTGGAACATTCAATTGCAACATATTCCGATTTTTGATTGTACATATTCCGATTTTTATTTTTTATAGCAAGAAACGCATAGAAAATATATCAGCAAAAAAAACATTAAATTATATTTGATTTTCAGATTTGAGCGGATTTCAGCATAGACTAAAATGATTTCGAAATACATTTCATATCCGAATTTCAGAATTGAGATGACGACAATCCGAATGCATTACCCTTTATATTTAAATATTGACACAATGATAATTTTTCAGGTTTTCAATGAAATTTCTTTAAAAAAATTGAAAATAACTTAATTTTCCATAGATTAATTTTTTCAAGTTTTGCAGAGACAGTTGACCTAGCAATATGACAGCTTTTCTAGCAACATGAACTTGAAATATGAGATATTTAATTACATGTATTTTATATTAGTGTTCATTACAATTCACGGTTTAAAAACACTATTATATTTTAGAAGTAAATTGCAATTATTAATTAAAAACGACAGTTGGAGAATAATCAAATCACGTACTATACTATACCATAATTCGTACCGCCAATAAAAGAACACATTATCTCAAAATTTATAGTTTTGAGAAAATCGTGTTTGAAGTTGGGTAAATTTTTATACGACACGTAAAAAAATATTGCTGATAAATATGCTGATTTTTTCTATTATTAAATTTTTGAACATTTGGAACATGCTGCTTTTTCTATTATTTAATTATCTATTTTAATCTTTTGCGGATGAAAGAATATGAGTTTATTTGAAAAGCTGTCAGATTTCATTTAACATTTATTAGGAAAACAATATTATTTTGCAAAAGTCAAATAGCATTTTTTGGAAATTAAGATTTTTTTTTAGAAATATAAACATAAAATCTTCTCAAATCGTAAAATGCAATATTTTAAAAATGGTCATATAAATTTTCATTTTTAAACTTTTTAGATATAGGGCTACATAATAAAGATATACATATGTAGTCGCTATATCTTCAAAACAAATGGTTTAATAGCAGTATAATATAAATTGCATTAACACGTCAAAATAAAATCTATTCTTAGCAAATTAGCGACATAGGGTACATAGTCTGCCTCTGAGCGGCTCAACAAAAAAAAATTCATAAACATCTTATTTTAATTATCATACATAAAACACTCAAAAATTTTTCTGATAATGCAGTATTTGATTGGTGGCATAAATTGTAGTTAAATTGTCATGACCCCCCATTCTGTTAAAAGAAGAGGAATATACCAGAATCATAAGTACATAGACCACACAATAATTTTGAACATATTAAATCATCTTTAAATTAGCAAAAAGATAAACAGCAACAATATCGATTTATAATTAATTTTTAAGAAGATTTTCATAGTTTTAGATAATTTTTGATCATACAACTTGTATGTTACGACAATTTTTCTTCAAGAGCTTTTTTTATATATGTATATATATTGTAAAAAGTATGTAATAAAAACTTATATGAATCATATTTAAAAAAAATGTAAATACAAAAACAATTCGAAATACAATTTCATTTGCAACTATATTTAATTATAGTAAATAATAAAATACATAAATTTTCTAGTCTAATTAATAAGCTCGAATTTTTGTGTAATTTTCTGAAAATTTACGAAAACTTGATATGTAATTACATTTTAGAAACTTTATTGTTTTTGTAACGTATTACCTTATTCCGCTGATTACTAAAAAAAAATCTTTTTTAGAGTTTGCCAATTTTATGAGTACATTAAAAACTATGAAAAAAATTTAAAAATTTAATATGTTTAATAAAGAAAATCAGAACTCTATATCAATAAATGTTGTTACAATCATGTTTTGGCAAATTTCCAGAAAATTTAAATTAATTTCTTTTAATCTTTACGAAAACATAATTTACTAATTTCTATATTTCATAATTTTATCAAAATTTATGAAATTAAATAAGATATTAGAAAAAAAAGATTTATAATAAACTTACACATTGCAGATAACTATGTAAATAAATTTGTAAATTAAATTCACACCGCAAAAAAAAAAAAACTTATCTCAATTATATTTCAGTACAAATATACTTTTTTTTTTAGTCTAATTTCCAAAGTTTTTTTTAACTATATGTATTTATAAATTTCTAGGAACTAATATACTTAATGTTCTCATTACTTTGTAAAAAAAACTTATATATTTATAAATGTATCTTTATTTATATAGACATTTATAAAGATACATAAATATGAAAACATTATTTAATTGAAATTAAAAAAACACAGGTAGTTTACACACAATATGAGAAATATATTATAATATTAAAACTTTCGCTAAAATTACAAATACTCTTCCCAACAAAAAAAAAACACCATCAAAATTTTCGTCACAAATTGCGTAATTTTACTTATAATTCAAATAGATATTAATTGTATCTTAAAGATATTTTATTGTATTTATATGCAATAAAATGAAAATTTCTTAAATTATGATTAATTTTTTTTTATATTATTTATATTAAATTTCATTTTCTATCAATTTTCTTATACAGAACCGGATTTTCTTCTTTTCTTTTATTATTTTGCCAGGAAAATAGAAAAAAAAAAGTAAAGCTTTCGTCGTGAAATTTTTTTTTTTTTTAGTCGTCGTCGTAGTCGTATAAAAAATGCAATTAACTTTACTCTTTTTTGTTGTTGTTGTTGTTGTTGTTATGTTGTATATTGTGTATTTATTATATACCCACTTAAACTATGACTCAACAGAGTGCATTTATTTTATAATATTTACATATTTTATTTATTCAGATGCTATTATTTTCCACATTGTTTTATGTTTTAACTACTATTATTTTAGGCAAGAAAAGTTTGCTTTAATTAATTATTTATTTTAAAAAAATGAAAATTAAATGAAAATTTGTATACATATATTTTTTTTTTTAAATTAAATTTTTCATTTATTAATTTTGCAAAAAAAAAAAAAAGAAAATTACATAAATTTACACAGTTTCAATGTTTCCAAAAAAAAAAAAAAATGTATTTTCTTTTCGAAGGTTTTTTTTTCTTGGATAATTCAATAAAATGTAGGTGGTGGTTACTTATAGTTACGTATTTTTATTTTATTTATATAAAATTTTGCAGAAGTTATGCTCTTCACCAATAAAAGATATTATTTTAGTTGACAGTAGAAAAGTTTATTTTATTAATAAAAAATTTTTTTTAAAAAAATTTCACGTTTTTCTTGTTATCAAATTAAATATTATACATAATTTTATGAATTAATTTAATTTATCTTTTTTTTTTTTTTCAATTTCATAAATCCAAAAAAAATAAAGAAAAATGAAAATAAAACACTACTACGTATCTTTTATGTACAATGTTAAACCGACGATTGAAATGAAAGAGCAACACTAAAAAAATATATATTTTGTTAAGATCTAATATAGTATTTTTTTTTTTATGTATGATTTTGATTGTTGTGAGTAATATGGAAAAAAAATGCTTTCCTTATGCTTTGTTTTGTATGCTTTTTTGGCAGAAGGGGAGACTGAATAATCCATATTGCTTATAATAAAATGATTACTATTTCTTCTTGGTGCTTGTTTATTTGATTTTATTAGATATTTCAGCAAAAAGAGAAATTTAAAATAAGTTATTCTCTTTTACATAAAAGTAAAGTCTAAAAAAAAACCATTCGATAAAATCAGATTTTTGATTGAAATCTGATTTTGTTGAATAGTTTTTTAGAAATTTCTTTACCTAAATTTTTATGCAAAAATTTAACTCGTTCTGAGCTCCACAGAAAATGGTAGTTCGACTTAATTTTTTTTTTTGCATTAATTTTATATTAAGGAGATGGAAAAACTACCTTTAAGCCTTAGAGTTCAAGTTTAAAAAGTTAGTAAAAATTGGATTAAAAATGATAAAAAAAAAGAACCACACTAATAATACATAATTATGCTATTAACTCCATTTGGTCGTGACAAGAGAATTTTATAAAATTTCGTAAAATGAAATGTTTTCATATAAAATAAATGTTCCATATTCTCGTATTTCAGCAATAGTACAAAAATATGTATCAAACACTGCCTTATAAGCTCTCTTTTACTCAATTAATTGTAATAAATGCGCGTGTTCTTTAATAAATATCGCGCATCATATAAACTATACTGTTAATAGTTTCATAAATAATTTTCTCTTTTTAGTGCCAACAGTAAAAATAATATTTAGATAATTTTGTAATTGAATGAAATCTTTTGAGTTTCGACAGTAAAATAAAATTTTAATGCTCATTTACTATGTTAAATAAATTACTTACAGATAATTGAATTATTATAAAAGAAACTTCTATTTTAGTTTACTGTTTATGACCTTTTCAAGGTAGTACCAATTTAACACATTATATTTTTTAGTGATGAATATTTTAACTGTGCTAAATTTCAATGTTATACTTTAATATAATTATATTTTCCAAAGCAGAGTTTCGAATAGTAGTATTTTATTTTACAATTCTTATTCAAAATAGGATATATTCCCAATTCTAAATAATACGTATTTATTAAATTGTTAACAAACACAAAAGTTATTAGGAGAAAAACTGAGTAGATTTCATTAAATTTGCATCACCGCTTCGGATCATAATTCTTAAAAATTTTCCAATAATAATATGTAATTTAAAATTGACAAACGAAAGGCCAACTAATATAAAAAACTACAAAATATGCTGAGCTGACACTCGAATTAAGAAAAGTTATTAAAGGCATACTTACGTACGACTTATGGTCTAATGAGACGGCTTGAAATTTCTATCAAATTAATAAATCTGTGGAACTTTCAACTTTGCCAAAACAGGATACCTACATAATTAGATATTTTCAGAAGAAAATTTTTAGATAATTTGATCATAACTTGGCATAATAATAAAATGTTTGTAAAATATTGTATTCTAAAGATTAAATTAATGTTTTTTTTTTATTTTTTAGTTAGTTGTAACTGATTCGTAAACCAAAATTTGTGCCCCCTCAGTTGTCTTATTTTAGAATGAAGTCAATCGCCAGAGAAATAAAAATATCGATTTTAGAATATACCAATTTTAAAATTAAATGTTTAGCAATCGAAAGCAGAACTTATCTGAAATTAAAGGCACAGTTACGACTTTTCTCTGAAAATGTGAAAAAATGTAGATATCGTATTTTAGCACAGTTAATATAAATATATTTCAAGTGGTTGTGCGATTTTTTAATTACATGTTCAGAACGATAATTGTATCTTGTTTAACAAGTCTAGAATCAATAGTACTAATGATTTAATTGTTATAATTAAATCCATAATTTTCTGAATTTTTATGTATACACAAAAAAATATCTTACGGGTGGTTATTAATCTAGAAAAACTGAATATTGCTTTAGTAAAACCATTATGTTTGTAAATGTTTAAAATAAGAGGAATATGCTATCAAAATTTACATTATGATTAACTGAAACTTGTAGTCTTTAATAAAATATCTTTATAAAATATACTTGGCAGTACGGTACTCGGATTTCCGAACTATTTAAAGTTTAGATATAATTTCTAGAGTTTAGATGAATATCTAACTTAGAGTAAAGTGATGGTAGAGGTATTAATATTTTACCTAAAGATTTAACTACAATGCTAGTTAAAAATGCAAACTTTGACTTGAAAAAATTTGAGCAATGTTCAAAAAAAATAGTTTTAGTTAGACAACTGCCAATCGTATTTTATTTTTTTTGAATTTTATGTTGCGGCAATGCACTAAATAGATATTTTTTTTATTAAATTGATATTATTTATTTATTAAATTTATTTTAATAATCAAATTAAAAATTATTAAATTTTATTTTATAAAAGTAAAAAATTATGTTTTTCTTAGTAAAATGCAGCCATCAAAACATTCGTTCATTCAGTATGACAGCATATTTTAATAATAGATTTAAAATCATTTTATAATAGTGATGGTTCTGGTATTTATTTTTAGATCCCTAAACATCCCTAAAGTAAATACATTAAAAAAAAAATATGTGCCACAATTGGAATTATTTTGTTTGAAAATAATGCATTTAAGAAAACTTCTATTTACTGAATAATGAGCAAAAATATATTTAGTCACTGTTGTTTAACAATATTATTTACTAAATTTATCTAAAATTACATTACATTATACATATATATGGTAAAAACTTAATAACACATCCAATTTAAAGTTTTAATTTACTTTTTGTTTTAACTTCTCACAAAACATATAAATCGTGATAAAACTGTTGCTAATTTCAGACTATAAGTAATTATATTTTTTTCAAAAATTAATTGGTTTTTCCACTTAGATGACATTAAAATGATTTTTCTCATGATTTTTTAAACTAATATTTCGTATTTTTATTGGTTAACTAAAATCGTAAAGAATTTTTTTTATGAAAATGAAACTTTTTATGAAAATTGTGAAAAAAGTTAAATTTTTTATGAAAATTGGCTTGTTCGTTATGCATTATTTTCAGTTGTGGCTTGTGTGTTGCGACTTCTATTTAATTCGAATTTTTCACCAATTAGAATACAGAATTTAATAAGATTCAGAAATAAGGCATGACTAGGAATGCCCATTTCTTTTTTTTAAATCCAAGAGACAGTTTGGGCATTTTTTGATGTTTAAAACTCTCCATGTTTCACCTCTTGATTTATATAAATTTCTAACCAAAAATCCATTTTTTATATAGCTTTGGCCAGCATTAGTCAAAGTAAACCTTATTTTCATTAATTTTAATAATAAAAATTCTCATTTAAATTGGATTCTTTGTAAGACGTAATTGAACAATTAGTCTGCTTAGAACCAAGACTAAACTGTCTTGCGTCTAAAAAGATTCAATTCGCAAGACACAAGCCAAAATTGAAAACCAGATATTATATATGCTAAGGTGCCGTAAAATAAAATTAGTTAAAATTACATAATTATTTTATATTACGTAGTAAAGTAAAATTCTGCGAATTTTCTATTTATTATATTTTTTTTTCATTTTACACTTCAACGCGCAAAAAAAAAAAAAAAGGAAAATAATTAAAATAAATTACTTGTAAACAGTTTCGTAGTTACGATTAAGCATTTACTACCAAATGCCCTTGATATACATAAATTATAAATTAACTATAAATTGTATAACTAATGAAAATTTATATTTTCACTAAGACTTTTAAATGTTGATCTAAAAATAATTTTATATTAATTAAATAAAATTTCATTACAATTTTATTTATTCTAGGGTAGACAAATAAACAGCTCTCTTGTTTTTTTTTTTATTAAGGTTAAAAAACTATAAGAATATATTTTAAAAAGATTATTGCGTGCAAATATTAATGGATTTTCAAAAAAATGAAAATATGAAAATGAAATTAAAACACTCTAATATATATAAAATATTATTCTAATAAATATTTTTTATGAGACATCTTCGTGTACAAAAATATTTATTAATTGATTGGTTTAAGCATGAGTTAATAAAATTTAACAACCAAAAACAATAATTAATATCTGAAAATTGTATAACCTTTGCTAATTTGTATTTCATATTTGACATTTTCCGGCGATTCCATGATACCACTGAACAAAAATATAAATTTTATTTAATATTTCCGTGGTGAAAAACCATTTTTTGTTTCTCTCAGAATGATGTACATAATACCCAAAGCAGGTCACAAATTTATTTTTAAATTGTGCTACTGCCATGATTCCAGGGAACTTGAAAGGATTAAACAAAGTTATCGGTTAAGATTGTTTTAAATAATACTGATTATTTGAAAATCCATTAGTCCATTTATATCATTATATCTAACTAGTTTCAAGCTTAAACAGTGAGTGTAGAGTGAAATTTTAACGCGGTCTTCCACTCTTCACAGAAAACACATAGTGGAAAAATATTGTATAACAGAAACTCGGAGTTATTTTGCATGCCATTTATTAAATTTAATCGGTATCATGCAATACATTTTTACATTTCTCACTAAGCAATTATCTACAGCTCAGTCAAATCATTATTTTTGAATATCACTTATAAAATTACAAATAAGTAAATTTTAGAATTATGTTGGTGTATTAAGTCACGGTACATAGGACATGGCGCGTAACAATATTAAGTCAATTGTCATAGCCATTTTAATATTTTAATCTTTACAATTAGATTTGGACTACTATACTATTGCATTCTGAAATGATATTAAAACTTATATAATAATATATAAGTAGATAAAGTTAAAATAATTTCTATAATGTCCGGTTAAAGTCTAGAAAATTCAAAATATTAAAATTATTATAAGAAATAAATGACAAAAATATATAAAACTATCAGGATAATAAATAAATAAATATTTATAAAGGATAAGTATTTATTATTTTGGAAAAAGGAAAAAATTATTTTGCTCAGTTTTCTTTGGAACTCTACAGGAATAAGTCTTTATAAAAGTGATCAAATAACAATTTAGTAATTTAATATCTTCTTAAATCAATAATACTAATTGAAATTTTTAATCAAACATTTTTTTATAATTTTAATCAATTTAAGCGATTTTTTAACGAAATTACAAAAAGAAAATGAACAGAATTATTTAAGTTTAAGTATTTTTATTTGTAAATTAATAAATTTCATACTTTTATACTAATAACATTAAATTTATGAAAAAATATATATTTAAAAAAATTATTAATAAAATAGAAAGTGGAAAGAATTTTAAAATTATTTAACAAGTTAAAAACTATTTTACTTTTACAAAAATTCAATATTTTCATTAGGAGCAATGAGACAAAATTTTAAAACCATTCGTGAAGGATACGTTAAAACCACTACTGATTATGAACCTGGTAAACAGAATGGAAAAATTAAAATGACAAAAAAGAGTAAGTTGTAAATAGTAAATTTGAACGTTTACCATTTTAAAAATTTTATTCACTTAAAAAGGTACTGATTTTAAAGGACCACACTTAAAAGAAAATTTGCTATTTTTTAGCCAACCGTTGTTAGATATTCTAGATTTGAACCTTTAATATTATACATAATTTTAGTTAATAATTTTGTGGATCTTTACAAAAATACGATATCTACATTTTTTGACATTTTGAGATAATTTCGATTGCTAAACTTTTAATTTTCAAATTTATCAAATTCGGTTTTTCTTAAAATGGTTCTGCTGAAAATATATAATTATGTAGATATCTTGTTTTGGCAAGGTATTATTGAGAAATTTAAATAATCTTTAAAACTTGGTAAAATTTTAGTAATCTTTAAATTCATTTGGTAGTAAATTGAATATTAGAAGCCCTTGCCCAACTTTACTATACTGAGTTTATGGAAAATCGGTTAGTAATAGCTGAAAACAATTTTATTAAATTTGTCCAAGTAAATTTTGAAATGCTTTATGTTCTAGAATTAGAAATTTTGAAATGATTTATGTTCTAGAATTAGTAAACTAAAATTTGGAGTTGTAGGTAGATTTTATTCATTTAATCTGGGGCATATTAAGTAAATCTCAATCAACCAATTTATTCTATTTAGTGTCAACAGTCATTGCTATTTCCAATATTATTCGTTGCAATTCTACTAGTTTAAAAAATGTATGTTCCAATTGTAGCCGAAATGATTCATAGTTGAATTAAATTATATGTACCTAAACTTATATTTACCACAAAATAGTTTTTAACTTTAATAAAAGTACAACCACTAATGTTAAGTATGCACCTCGAGCGAAACTAAATTCTGCAAACAAAATTCCACCGTGAAAATTAGAGATATACAATTTCACTGATATTTCACTCGACAGTACGCAGCTCATCATGGAAAAGTTGTGAAATATATGAGTTATTATTTTGTTCCAATAGGCGGATCGTAAAATTTTTTGTTATTATTGAAAAATAACATAATTATTTTTATTGGCGCTCTTAAAAATTTGTTTAGCCAGTTTTCACTGAACCTTGCTATGTATAATTTGATAAATATTGAGATTTTTGATTTTATGTACAGTATAGTATCGCTAATCTGGATTAAATAATAAAAGGGTTCCTCTAAATTAATGAAAACTAATAAATTGTTTTACTGGTGCTAAGGAAAATAAATATCCTAGTAGAAGAATATAAAAATAATCCGAATAACCTCGAAATCTGAATTAAAAGGAGGGGAAATTTACAAGATTTTACTGTATGCACTGTATATTTTTATTTTAAAATTAATTTTAATGTTAATGTCAAATATTTATTACTCATTTTTCATTTCTAATTTGTTGTGAGATTTCACCGGAAATTTTCGAAATCATGTTAAAATTTATTTTCGCTCGAGGTGCATACTTAGCATAAAACATAAAAATAAAAATTATTTGCATAAATTTTCTATAAAAGTTATTCCATTTTTTTTCCATTTTTGTGGACTACCATTTGTAAGTGTCTATTAATATTTAAATATAACAAAATTGTAACCATTATGTAGTAATTTTGATCTCTTAAATTCAATAATCAAAACATATATAATGACTCGAAATTAATATACTATAGATACATTAATTTTACACTCTTCGATCTATAATATTGAAAAATTTTCATCAAACAAACTAAAGTACAACAAAAATAAAACGATGTTAAATCAGGATAATTTAACATTTATTTTATAATGAATATAATTGCTGTTTTAATCTATATACGTACAAATGAATTTATTAAGCAATATCCATCGTCAGAGCACCTATAAAGCACCATGTGTTTTAATGTCAATTTAGTTTTACGCAAAAATAAAAAATAAAAATCTAAACGAAAACAAACACTTTTCAAGATTCAAAATATGTAATGTTGTTTTGGTGACTTGCCAGTTCCATTTTGGATTGCTTATCGATCACATCACTTTATTACCTATAGATACTAATATTTTCAAATATAAATTATCTATCGAACAAAAAAACGAATTATGATCGGAAAAAATAACATAAATCATTAATAAATATTTTAAAGATATTTAAAAAAAAAATCTGTTTCTTACCGCAAAGGAAATTATTTTAAAAAAAAAAAAATTATATTTATTTATTTTATTTATAAATTTTTAGTGATTAAAATAAAGTGTTTTAAAATTCGTAATGAAAAAATTATTTTATAAATAAAAATTGAATTAATTTTGAAAATTATGTTATGAAATATTTGAATCTTATTGTTATTTAAATTGTTTGTTATCGGAAAAATCTCAATCAATAAATATGTGGAATAATTTTGTACAAAATATTAATAAAATTTGGCGAAATCAACCTACAGGAGGGAGTAAGTAAATTTTTTTATTAAAAGTGTAAATTAGATATATTTATGAAAAGTTAATTAAGCTGATAATCATATCGTTTCTTTTTAATCTATAACAAGTGAAACTAAAATTTTGCATAAATAATTTTGTTCAAAAAGTTTTGTTAGTCAATATTTTTTATGGAAAAAATAGTTTTTAACAGAAGCGATCTGTACGATTAATTTTCAAGCTAATTATTTCACAAATTTATTGAAAATAGGAAATGAATTTTCTGATAAAATCATATAAAATAAATACTGAGAATATAAGCCAAATTATAATTAGATTTAGAGCATTACTTGTAAAATGGTACTTTGGTAAATGGAAATAAAATAATCGGGACATTGTTGATGTATCATCATAAATATCTTTAATTTGCCGGTTAATTAACAATACTTGTGTAATGAATTTTCTTATCTATTGAAAAATTATAATTTTGAAGACAAATTTAGGCTACTATCGAGAAGATCTTTCATTGGACATTGTATGAGCGATTATTATTTAACACCTTCGCCATTCGAACAAACAAAAGTCCTTATATATTTCAAAAAAAAAACCTCCTCCACAAATAAATTTTAAGAAATATTTAATGAGCTATTACTCTCAAATAACCTAGAGTTTATATATCTAATAATCTGAATAGTGAATCATAATAAAAATTAATTAACTATAAATTATTAATAATTTAATTTTGTATAAACCAAAGCTAATTTAATTAACAATTCTTGCTTATAACAAATCTTCACAAAAAATTGCTGTTTCAAAAAAAAAACAAAATAAAATTATAAAACTTGTTTAAGCTTAACACGTTCGCGTTCAATTAAAATTTTATAATTCCTCTAAAAAACGTAATTATTATTTCATAGCCTTAAATTGTATTAACATTTTGATGTCTCCAGGCATAATTTGCATATGAATAGAAACTACAACGTCGTCTTATGTCGCAATTTACGCGAATGTGTTAAATAATCTTGAATAGTTTCATATTTCACCAACAAGAAAAAAAGATACTTTTCTAATAATTACAACATAATAAAAACTTTATAATAAAAACTTTAATTGCCAATTCCAATTCACAATTAAATATTATATTAATTGGAATTTGGCAATATATATATACTTTCAATTATTCTTGTGAATATTTAACATATTTTATTTTTTGTACAAGCCTCCTACTGAACCAGCAATAAAAAAATTAAATAAATTACCTATTTTAGTATTAAATTG
The DNA here is from genome assembly GCA_963932195.1 of Empis livida. Classification (NCBI taxonomy): domain Eukaryota; kingdom Metazoa; phylum Arthropoda; class Insecta; order Diptera; family Empididae; genus Empis; species Empis livida. Next base: position 12,606,645 of record OZ010646.1, on the reverse strand, counting down.
AAACAAGTTCTTTGACTTTTTTTCAAATGCCATTGCATTTATTTACTACTTTTTGTTGTTGTTAATATCTTTATGAAAAAAAAGTAATATTATATTAGATAATATGTATTATATGCATTTGATTTTATATATAAAATATAATTATAAATAACTGACATGACATTCATTTAATTGAAATTTATGTTATAAACTGTGTACATGAATGGACCAAAGAAAGATTAATATTCCATAATTTACAAACGACAAACAACAAAAATAGAATTTATATTTAAGAAAGTAGTTTAATAAAATTAGCTAAAATGTTGGTCAAAAATAATCTACAAAATTACATATATAGTTAATAATAAAACTTGATATTGTATCATAAAATAGTGTAAACAGTCACTACAACGGCCAAGAAATTAAAGAAATTCACAGAATCGATAAAAAAAATTAGTTTTTTTCTGCAGCTAGTTTAATGCTAATTCTTACTATATTTCAAATAAATTGCAATAATTTAGATTGATTTACTTAACATTTTTATTCAGTAAGTTAATATCAATTATCTGTACATGTACAACCCCGATTATTCGGTGCTTCAACAAACCGTAAAATTTAATCAAGTTGAATTATCCGAGGAAAATAATTTAAATTAAATTTTCTACAGACTTTAAAATAGAAATTGAATTAAAGGTGTAAATCGTACTATCCGTGCATCGAATAATCAAGGTTATATCCGTATTAGATCATATTATTGCTGCTAGTCCCCACTGTCACCAAAGCTCGAAAATAAATTCTAACAATTATGATATTAGATACATGAGTATCTTTATTTGTCGATAAGTCTTATCATTATTTAAATTATTTGTTATCGGTTAACTTCAATCAATAATTATGTAGAATAAGTTTGTACAAAATATTCATAAAATTTATCAAAATCAATCCGAAGGAGGGAGTGTGTAAATCCTTTTTATTAAATGTTAATGAAACAATTTTATCAAAAGTTAATTAGACTGTTAATCATAGTTTTTATGTAATGAAAAGTTGTAATGATAAAAATTTAACATACAATTTAATTGCATAAATCTTTGGTTATTTTTTTGTTGATTACAAATGAATTTGTAAAATTTTTCAAAATGGTTTTCAAAAGACCGTATCCATTTCGTTACCAGTACCATTTGAATTCCACCATAATTTTTATTTCAAATAATATGTTCAATAATAAAATAATAAAGTCTATTTTTTGTTTTTCAAAAGAACAAAATAATCAACAGAATAATGACCCAAACCAAAATAATGATGCCGGTAAAGTAAAATAATATGAATTGAATTAAAATATCAATTTAGCAATGTTAATTTTCATTATACCAGTTCCAGGTAATATATCACCAACAAAAGTTAAAGATTTTCTACGAGATAATCCCGAATTTTTAGAGGAACATGTAATGGATGAAATAGATTTAGAACAAATTGAACGATGGATGATAAGACGTACACATAGATCACATAAATCAGCCCAATCAACGGGCGGACGAAATGGTGAACGTAAAACAAGTCTTTCACGTTGGAAATTTTGTGTTCATGCTGATAAAAAACAAATGCTACAAGATCTTACTAATTCATTACAATTACGACCAACTAAAGCTCATGTCCTATGGGAATTAGCTAATTGTATATCATCAGCTGTTAATGCTGATGGTTTCAATTTATATTTAGCTGAAAATAATTGTTCTGATAATTTATCACTTTATATTGGTCAAAGTTCAAACGGTGGACCAAAATTACAAAAACTGAACTGTACTATGAATGTACCATTATATGTTGCTAAAACTAGAGAACCAATACGATTATCAAGAAATGAACCAAATCCAAAATTTCCAGAAGGAATTTCAAAAATGGTATATATTTAATATTTTAATTGACAATCCTAGTTTTAAAAACAAAAATTATTTTAGGGTGACATTGGACATATATTATGTCAGGCTGTTAATCAACCAGATGGTCAATTAATAGCTGTAATTGAATTATTCCGGAAAAATGAAAATTTCGCATTCCATGAGGAAGATGAAGAAATCTCTTGTAGTTATTTAGTTTGGGGTGGTATTGCTTTACATTATGCAGCACTTTTTATGAATATGAATAAACAAAAAAAATTAAATGATTTTTTATTAGCAGTGGTCAAGTAAGTTGGAAAGTTCAAATAAAAAATTTATGCTGATTAATTTTCTAATTAAACAGATCAATATTCCAAGATATGGTTAGCATGAATATGCTCGTCACAAAAATAATGAATTTTGCTCAACGTTTAGTTGATGCTGATCGTGCTTCATTATTTCTCGTGGATTCTAAAACTAATGAATTATATGCAACAATATTTGATATTGGTTTAAATGATGAAAAAAAGGAAACTAATGATACAGAAGGTGTTGATGACGATACAAATGATAATAATAAAAATCAAGAAGAAATACGTTTTCCAATTGGTACTGGTATAGCTGGACAAGTAGCTTTAACTGGTGAAATATTAAATATTAAAGATGCATATTCAGATTCACGTTTTAATCGTTCAGTTGATCAAATGACTGGTTATAAAACTGAATCAATTTTATGTATGCCCATTTTTATACGTGGTACATTAATTGGTGTCGTACAAATGGTTAATAAACATTCTGGTTATTTTACAAAAGAAGATGAAGATGCATTTGAAATGTTTGCTGTATACTGTGGTTTAGCATTACATCATGCTAAATTATTTGATAAAATTAGAAAATCAGAACAGAAATATAAAGTTGCATTAGAAGTATTAAGTTATCATAATACAAGTACAGATGATGAAGTTAAAAATTTCTTAGATGATAAAACACCAGAATTTATATCAGAAATTGATAATTATTTTTTTAATCCATTTAAGTATTCTGATTTTGAAAAAATTAAATTTGCTACTTATATGTTTGTTGATTTATTTGGTTTGAGACGTTTTGATAAAAATAATTTAATACGATTTACGTTAACAATTAAAAAGAATTATCGTAGAGTACCATATCACAATTGGAATCATGGCTTCTCTGTGGCTAACAGCATGTATTCCTTAATAAAAAAAGCTGTAGAAGCTTTTCGTCCTATAGAGGTAAAAATAATTTAAAAAATTAGATTTAGAACATTAAATACAGAAAAATATTATTTAATTAATTAGTGTTTGGCTATGTACATTGGTTCTTTATGTCATGATTTGGATCATCGTGGTAAAAATAATAAATTTATGTTAGATACTGAGTCACCAATTGCTGCAATTTATACAACATCAACAATGGAACATCATCATTTTAATCAAACTGTTGCTATACTACAACAAGTAATAAAAAAAAAAATACAATTTCATTTCAAATTCTATATACATAAATCTTATTACATATTTAAAACAGGAAGGACATAATATTTTTGCAAAACTTTCTAGTAATGAATATAAACAAGTTCTTGGACTTATTAAACATGCTATACTCGCTACCGATTTAGCATTATTTTTTCCTTACCGAGCTAAATTATCGATATTAGTTGAAGAAGAGAAATTTTCCTGGAGTAATAAAGAACATCGTTTATTAGTTCAAGCAATTGCTATGACTGCTAGTGATCTATCTGCATCAGCAAAACCATGGGAAATTCAAGAAAAAACGGTTAAAGTAATTTTTGAAGAATTTTATGATCAAGGTGATGCTGAAAGATTAGCTGGTCGTATACCAATTCCAATGATGGATAGAAATTTACCGGAAGAACAAGCTAATTCACAAGTTGGTTTTTTAAATGGTATTTGTTTGCCCTGTTATTCTTTATTAAATCGTTTGATACCAGAAACAAAACCATTATTGGAAATGTGTCAGACAAATTTAAATCAATGGCAAAAAATTGCTAATGAAGTTAATGAAAAAAAAAGAAAAAAGATATAAATTAATAGAAAAAAGAAAATATTTATCTTAATATAAAAATTTATTTTAAACACATTTAGAATATAAAATTTTCAGTTTTGCAATTATAGTAAAAATAAAGTTTTGCATAAATATGGCAATGTTTTTTAGTATAAAAATTAGTTTAAATTTTTTTGGTCTTCGGGAAAAACATAAACATGAGACCTAATATAATATAAAAAACGATAGTTAACCAGATGAGTAATTAAAGTAGGACCAATTCTAAGCTTATTACAATTTTAATTCACTAACATTACTTTAATGCGGTACACAATACACACCAGGTAGTCCACAATATTCACCAACAAGTCCGAAATATTCTCCAACGTCTCCAATATATTCACCAAGTTCACCACAACATTCACCAGCAAATCAATACAGTTCTGGTACTAGTAATTTTTCTTCGTCTAGTCCACGTTATTCACCAAATATGTCTAGCTATTCACCAAGTAGCACAAAATATTCACCAACTAGCCCTACATATACACCAGCTTCACATAATTATTCACCGACAAGTCCTCTATATTCACCGTCAGCGTGACAAGGATATAGTCCGACTAGCCCAGCTTATTCACCTAGTAGTCCATCATTTGATGAACCTGAAGAATGACATCAACAGGATTCCAAATAAACTATTTTATAATTATCTATTTCTGAATATATAGTATAAAAAATACCCACAATTTTCTGTATTTTTAAAAACCTACACAATTTTTATTTATATTATTTTTATAAAATATAGAATGTACTTTATTTAAATTATTATATAAAAATACTACAACTTGATTGGGAAGAAAAATCGTAGAATGTTACGTAAAGTCCAAGAACAAAGTAATACTACAACTTGATATAGTAATTAGTTAGAGGAGGAAACCAGTTAACTTGTCAAGTAAATAGAGGAAACTTGTATTTTTAATAATATATCTGTTAATTATTCATAGCTTAAAACGTGTCTGGCAATTAAAATTCGATTTGCACTTAATTTAAATATAAGTAATATTTAAATTACTTTAATTTCCTAAAAATAAATCCTCTAGATTTAAGTATTTTAATTTTATCCCCCAAATAAAAAGAAAGATTAGAACTATTTAAATTAATTAACCGTCAGGATTGTACTTTACAGATTAATCTCTAGTTCGAAAAATTATCATTCCGTTTATAGATTATTCAAAATTTAGAAATATATAATTTACAAAGTCCATTTTATTTATTATTCTCCAAATTAATATAAAATTATCTTTATAAATATAATTATAAATAAATATACATTATTTATATAAATACTGTGAAATATTTCTTATTTAACTTTTACTTTTGATGTTTTTAATGCCATTTTTTCCATTATCAAAAAATAAAGAGATGGACACAAAAATCTTAACCAATATGCAAATTTTCCTGATATTTGTGATAAAATAACATCATTTTCATCACGGAGTATTGTACTTAATATACTTTTTGCCATTTTGTCTGCACTAGTACCATTTTCTGTACTATCATCCATTTCTATAATAAAATTAAATTTAAATTTTACACTAACTTATGTAACTAAAATTTATAAATATCATACTTCCATATTTCGCGCCATTACCAGTTAAAGCATTTAGTGATAACGATGTTTTTATATACCCAGGACTAATACAAGTCACTTTAATACCTTTAGCAGATATTTCAGCTCTTAAAGAATCCGAAAATGCTTGTAGAGCATGTTTTGATGCTGAATATGCTGAACGATATGGTAGGGCAAATTTTCCTTGAACACTACTTATAAATACAATTCGACCATCTGTTTGTTTTACCATAGCAGGTAAAACAGCTACAATTAATACAAAATATATAATGCAATTGCTTTAGTCACATATTAAATTATACCCTTTGTCATTGCTACTGAACCAAAATAATTCACTAACATTACTTTCAAATCAACATCCATTGCTGCAGACATTATATCAGACCGAACACTAATTCCACCATTATTTATTAATATGTCTATTTTTCCATGAATTTTTAGAATATCATTAATACTACCTGGTATTGAGTTTAATTCAGATAAATCAATAGGTATAACAATGGGGGGATGTGTTGGAACAGTCTGGTATAAAAATTGCTATTAAAAATAGTTTAAAATTAATATAAATTTTAACTTACCAAATGTAATTCCATAAGTTCTTTACGAACTCTCTCTAATTCATCTTTTCGTCTAGCTGCTAATACAACTTTACATCCAGCTACATAAAAAACATGTGCTAATGCCTCGCCTAAACCAGAACTTGCACCAGTAATTACAACTACCTGAAATTAATAATTATATTATACCACTATTAAATTTAAATTTCACTTTTATACTTACTTTACCAGGTAGACAATTTTTATATTTTCTTTCTTTAAAACGTTTCCAAATATTAATAATAATTAGTGGTATAGTAATAGGCATAAAAATTGATCCTAAAATCCAATACATAGACGGGCTCCATTCTGTACATTTTTGATTGCTTGCTAATCTCATATTTGCTACCAGCTATTCTAACCACTAACATAAGACTAATGAATTATTCTTTTAATTGCTTGCAAGTGTTTTATAAAAAAAAATTTTTTTTTAATTATAAATGAAAGTTGACATAACGATTTAATTATAGAGCTTTGTTTACTAATTACTATGTTTCTGTTATAAACTGGACATTGAAACCAATTACAGTTTTCCTTTTATTTTAACAATTATGACAATTAGAATTATTTTCATTCACAATCACAATATTAAATAATCAGTCAGTACTGCCAAAACAAATCGGTTATAGTACCAAATAACTGTAATCTAACTCTTGTACTAAATTGTACTACAGAAAGTTTTCTGTTGGATGAAATAGTTTTTTATGTTTAACTCTAACCAAAACATTAAATACAATTTAGCACTTTTAACTTTAGTAACGTAATTATGTAAAAATAAATAGCTGTTCTAAAGGGTCCGCCATCTAAAGTTTTTTTTTTCAACTAGTGCTTATTTCGTGAATGGTAACACTTAGCTCATGTCTGATTTGACAGATAATTAGTTTTTACCTTCCGCTGAACGAATATGGTTGTGTATACACTTGAACAACGCTGGGAGTGGGCCTGCGATCGACTTACAGAAGATGCCGATTTTGCCAAAAAAATCATCTTTTCGGATGAAGCTCATTTTGATCTTGGCGGGTATGTAAACAAGCAAAATTGTCGCATTTGGGGCACAGAAAACCCGCACGCATACATTGAAAAGCCGGTACACCCAAAACGAGTCACTGTTTGGTGCGGATTTTGGTCCAGAGGCATAATTGGGCCATTTTTCTTCGAAAATGAGCAAGGAGTGGCCGTTACAGTCAATGGCGATCGTTATCGGGCCATGTTGAACGAATTTTTGTTCACAAAAATTGAAGAGGAGGATATTGGCAACATTTGGTTTCAACGGGACGGCGCTATGTGCCACACAGCCGAAGCTACACTCGATATTTTGCGCCCTGTTTTTGAAGATCGCATTATCAGCCGCAGAGCTGATGTCGTTTGGCCACCTCGGAGCTGCGATTTGACACCGTTGGACTATTATTTTTGGGTGGCCCTCAAAGATAAGTGTTACGCCGACAAGCCAGAGACAATTGACGCTTTAAAGGACAATATTCGTGAAGCCATTGGTGAAATACAGCTGCACACAATCGATAATGTGCTTAAAAATTGGACCGATCGTGTAGGCTACTGCATGGCATTTTCAAAAAAAAAAAGTTATTTGGCGGACCCTTTATAAGTTTTGGTTTTTTATCGTTATGTCAAACTGAACAGTTAATTTCCTCTGAACTTGTTTCGACATCCTAAATGTTGCAATGGACACATAGGAATAAAATAACAATAAAAGTTAACATCAAATATCTGAAATTTCTTAAAATATTTAAAAAAAACTTCCAGTTCTGTCATTTTTTTAGAAATATTCATGGTCAGTATTACCAGCTTCAATATTTTAGTTTTGGCAAAATTCAATTCTTTGTTTACGTAATACCGTAGATATAAGAATACCGCATATATATTTTGAGCTGCCGCAAAACTCAAACTAAATTAATTCGAAAATTTCTATATTTAAGTTCGTTTTATTAAAAATTCTTAAATGTATATATTTTAGTTCGTTTAATTTCGGCTATCAGCAAAAAAAAAATAGATACGCGAATATTTTTCATTTAATCCTAAAAAAAATTAATATCTTGAAATAAATTGACTACATGAAATTCGCTCAGAATCATCGTGTAATGCAACCACCTTTTTGTCACTCAGACAGTATATCATTGACAATCTTTAGGAATAATGAAATTGTAATTTTGCACCATTACCATTACGATGATTAATTTGAAACTACGTTGTTTTAATATCAAATTAATAGATAAAATGTTTATCGTAAATTACATAAAAAAATTACATAATTATACAACACACTGTCGGTTCAAATTACAAAATGTGTCGGTTCAAATTACCTAATAATTTTCATAAAGAGAGTACAGTTTCTATAAGTAAAAACATTATCTTTTATTATCAAAAGTCACGTACATACGTAATTAAAAATCAAAATAATTAAATTTTCATAAAACACTTTTAATTTAATATAGTACTTGAAAAAAATAAATTATAAATTTATTTATATAATTATCACAATATGACTTTACAACTCAATCAAAATTATAACAAAACCCATTCTTAAATAGCATATATAGCATAATATTTACATAAAATTCTTTAATATTTACATCAAAGTTATTTAAATTCTTATCAAAAGTATTTCTCAATTATCTATAATCTTACATTCTAATATCACAGATTTTAATTAATTAAAATTCACATATAAATTATTCTACACGGATTTTCATTAAATATTTATATAATTTAAATTCAATAAACTACCAATTATATTGAATTTTTTTGCATTTCATCAATAGTATGAATTTTAACATCCGCCACCGTAGAAAATGTTGTATTAATAGTTTTATTACCAGATATTTTTAAATCAATTGGTACAACATATATATGACAATTTTCTTTTTCTTTAACAACTGATTCATAGGTTGGTGGTGCAAATTGACTATATGATGGAGATGGTGTTGGTGGACATTGTCCATGCTGAATATCCTGATTAGAATTATTTGTTGATCTGCGATTTCGTCCACATCGTCGATCCGAACAAGCCATTAAAAAAAAGAATGCTGCTAATGCTAAAAATGTTGAAAGATACCAAATAATTGTAATAATATCCATAGTTTGTTTTGATACTTCTGGCAATGGTGCTGTAATTATTCAAATTAATTAATTTCAAATAAAAATAATTATGATACATTTACAAAATAGAAAAATACTTACTACTAGTTTCACTATTAATTTTAGAATTTATTTCATCAATTTGTAAATTTTCTTCCTCTTCGACTACTATTCGTGTTGTATTACAGATTTGAACAACTAAAACAACTGAAATAAATTTTAATTTAATATTTTTTTAAAAAAAAAATATGATTTGTATTTATATGACCAAAAAATAAATGTGTAGATATAAAATTTTTTTTACCCATATAAAAAATACAATTTAATTATCGCAAAAATAATAATAATAAAAAAATGTTCTTATCTATTTATCTAATCTGATAAATATTTATGTATCTAGAATCTAGATACTAATATGTAATTATCTTATCAATTTTTAATTCAAATATTATTATGGAAAAATTATACTTAAATTAATTAAAAAAATATAAATTTAACAAATAATTTACAAAATTACAAAGAATTTATTTTTTAATGGTTTTGTTCATTAAAAAGAAATTGTTTAATTAATTTTATTTCCGAAAATTTATTTTTTAATAATAATAAACATGGAAATTAGTCAAGAAAATTACTCTTGTGTACCAGATTATAATATTTTAGCACCATTAGTTTATAATCAAAAAAATATATATTATTTGTCACCTTAATTTGATATTTGCGCACGAAAATTTTTAATTTGCGCACGAAAAATCATTATACTAAATAATTTAATATTTTTTTGAAAATCTAAATTTATTTTTTTTGGCCCGTTTTTAATTTGTTTAAAATAATCAAGTCACATCAATATATTTAAATTGTTATTTTTTGGAAACTTTCTGTATTGAGGAAACTAATACGCATTAATGTTCGTTTTTTATTTTAAGGATTTTTAAAATCAGTTTGGGTAAAGCAGTCAGATAACAAAATTAATATATAGTATATTTGAGTACCATATTTTTTATCATATGGATCAAATTAAAAATATTCTAAAAAAACATAATATTTATAAAACGAATTTTGAATTTAATCATTTCACATAAATTTTAAAACTTATTTTTAATAAATATTTTAAAGTATAACACAACAAATAGTTTCACTATATTATAAGAATATGTAAAAGGATTAAATGTAATTCACAAAAAAATAATTTCAATTAACTTACTTGACAAAAAACTAATTTGTTTAAAATAATTTTGAATATACATCATATTTTTATAATTATTATTTAGAATTATCTTTTTAAGGTAATTATAATTTACGCAGCCCAATAAATACTATATAAAATGTCTTGCCTAGATAATTAAAACTGAGAATTTTTTATTAAATTGTATCTAATTTATATTAAAATAAATTTCATATATAATTTTAGGTACATTGTACTATCTTTTATATATTATTCGGTTAATTTTCTTATCAAGTAATTTTTTTTGTTTTGATTGTTGTTTTAATTTGATATCATCTTGAAAATATTTTTTACCAATGATATTAAAAAAATTAAAAATTAAACAACATTGATAACAAATACCAAAATATTATTTAGTGATTTTATTAAACATAGATATTATACAAAAAAAAAAAAATATAATAAAATGGAACATAATTTTGATAATAAATCTGAAAAAAAAAATAATAATAAACAAATCAGGTAAATATATTTATAATATTTTTTAAGGTAAATAATGATTATTTTAATCTATAGGATTTTAAATCTACATTCACTTAGAAGCATGAGGTATATTTTAAAATATTTATAAACAAAATTAATTTAGTATTATACATTCATCGCAATAAAAAACTAATTTCTAATTTTCTTTTAAAAATTGTAAATATCTAACCGATGTAGTGAATGTTTTTTTAAAAAAAATATTGTTTTCAATTAGTTATCATATTTTTTATATAAGCGGAAGTTTTAGATAATAAAATACTTCAAAATATATTAATACTTTAAAGTATATTGTATGTGTTATCTGAAAAGATCTTTTATTTTTCTATTGAAATTTTAATTAAATAAAAAGTTTAACGTCACTGATTTTAGTAGATACTCAATGAATAGAAAATATGGAATCGTAACAATAATTTTTTTTAGTAAAATTGAAGAATGGTTGTTGTCCAAAAATTCAGCGATCCAAAAATTTATTTCTATAAATAAAATATAAACTGATAAAAATTCCTAAAAGGAAACAAATAATTAAATTTTGTTAAACTGATTATTTATTAATAGATTAATAATAAAAGTAAATTTTTATTTATAAAGTTCAAACTAATAGAGAGAAGTGAACACCTGATTAAATTTGAACTATATATATTTGAATTAAAAATACGATTGAAGATAAACGCTTTAAATCATTTGTATTTTAAGTGGTCTTTATATTTGTCAAAAATAATTTAAATTTAATCGACAGGATTAAGAATTTATAAATTGTTGATCAATGATTAAACTTACAAAACTTACAAGAATTTTTTTAAGATGTTATTAAAAATAATTACGAAATTAGATTGTCTTCAAAAAGGAGAAGCATTTAAAATTATTTTTTCACATGGAATAAATTAAATATTTTAAACGAAACATGTTCATTTAAACTTACATTTTACAAACTTGCAAACATATAACTTTTAACAAATATTCCGGTTATTATTCAAAACATACCACTTTTATATTAATACTAAAATTATTGATTTTTACCTTATTGCTAAGGCAGCATAAAAAAATTCAATCAAAATAAATTGATTTATTTTTTCTAGATAAGAAATAATTAAAAAAAAAAAATATATATTAAATTGTGATTTAGATAACAATTGAAGAAAGTCATAACTTTTTTGGTAAATAGTGTTAGTAATAAACACTTGACCATATACACTAGACTAGACAATTTTTTTCATAACACAAAAATTAAAGAATAATAAAATATATTTATGATAATAAATATGATATTTGATAAAAAATTTTCGTAGAAACAATAAATATCATAAATTTGATATTTACGAAATTTGACACTGAAATAATAAAGATATATATGTATATATAAGTAAATAATTTATAAATAGTTTCTTTTAAGCTTTTTACAAATTTCTGTTTTGAAATATTATTGAATTAATCATAAGGCAACATATTATTGTTATATTTTATTTATGTTCAACACAAGGTTCATTTTACTGTAGTGAACGTGCATAATATCAGGACAATTATATTTATAATAAATTATTTAAACGATTTCTGAGCTTAAGTATATATTTTAATTGTGGTTTTTAAATTATTTAAATATTTATTGTTAATTGAAAGTTATGAATTGATTATTATTAAGTAATATAAAATAAATACATAATTGCTGTATATTATCACAAATTTTATTCAATTTATAAGAAACTTTCATTAAAATAATAAAATATAGTAATTATTTACATTTATAAATATATATATTACACATAATTAATTATATTAATACATAATATACAATAAATCGATTAAATTAAATTAGTTATTATGAAATATATAAGAAATACTTTTATTATGTTAAATGACGACAAAAAATAATTCAATTACAAAAAAATAATGACAAAAGACCAAATTAAAAAGATTAATTCTGAATTATAACAAATATACATAATATTTTGAAAAACTTATCTTTTAAACTATATTTATCTTATAACTATTTTTTTTATATTTTTTAACTTATTGTTATTTATGTTTTCCCTAAATAGATTCGATAAAATGTATGTGTAAATTTAAAAAGTTAATTAAATAATAAACGGCACATTTTCAAATTTAAAATCAATTTTTTTTGAGAATAAAATTGTTAACACAAAACATTAAATTTCAGTCATTAATTTTTGTAAATAAATATTACTTTATAACCTAATCCATTTTAATATTAAAATGTATGATGGTAAAAATAAATCTTATCTATCAGGAAATAAATCTTCATAACTTGGTGGAAGATCTTTTGGTGATGGTGGTCGATTTTCATTCAGATAATCCATAGTTATAGTACCAGTAAATTGTGCTTCCGGGACTTCTAATGTCGGTGCTTCCTAATAAAAATCAATTAACTACATTTTAAATTGTATTATTTTTTTATAATATATATATAGTTAATAAAAATATTAGTTAACTCTATTTGATATAAGAGATGTCGAAAAACTATAGTTCAGTCATACTACGGTTTTCGGACTGCATGCGTACTCCGTTTTCTATCCAATGTTCATGCAAAATTGCATAAAGATTGTATTTAAAATAAATAGATACATAATTGAAAATTTCATATAGCGAAATAATAAGTAAATTTAATAAAGAAAAATTTATTCAAACTAAATAAACTATAAATTTATTTTAAGCTAATTTCAAAATTCTTGTTTCATACTTTTAATCATATTTCTACAAGAACTGCTATTTCCCGATATAGTTTTAAAATTTCTCGAATATGAAAATTCGGCGAAAAAATTGGATTTTCAACAAACATACAACATAATTACTGCACAGACACATTAATGTACACATGATTTTTGTAGTAAAGATTTGGAGATTCACAAAATAAAAACTCAATTAAAGAAAAATATTGAAAAAATTTCTAAAAAAATAAACATTTAGGATTAATACTATAAATATTTAGAATATTCAATTTTTGGTCCTATTTTAGTTGTTTTGGTCCTATTTAAGCGGTAAATTACAAACCGATTTATATTAAAATAACTACGTACAATTGTTGCTTCGGATTGTACTGGATGACAGAAATGCCAATATTTCCAACATGTATATGCAATTGTACTGACTGCGAACATTGTAAATATCAGTGAAGTTAATGCACTTATTACAATATGTGAATAATCTATGTTAACTGATTCAGCTGATTTACGTTTTATATTTTCACTTAATATACAAGTTTCTTCATCGTTACATTGCAAACAGTTTGGTATATTATCATGAAATAAATCTTTATAAATACATGAATTTATATTTCCATATTCGCATTGTTCTCCATCTAGACCACATGCTCCGTGAGATGTAAAATATAATTCCAATTCCAACGGTTCATCAATATCTTTATCTTTGATATAAACATTTACTGAAGCTTCATCACGTTCAATATCAAAGGATATTGTAGTATTTGATTCACTTGTATCATAATTTCCACAATATTTAGTTCTACCTGGTTTTTTTCCATAAAAAAATTCTTTCCCAGGAATAAATTCTAAATAATCTAAACACGCATCTGTGTTTTTATCTTTTCTAAATTTCAATTTCGTAATCACAACATATATATGTAATTTTTTAGACGTTGTTTTAACTTGAAATTTACAATTGGTATTAATTTTTCGTATTGTTGTTGAATTCCAAATTTGCTTAATGATAATTGGTTTAGTATAACCAAGTACAATTTCGGGAGGTCCAATTATTTCTTTAATTTTTTTTAATGGTCTATGTAAAATTGATTTTTCCGCACAAATTTCGTAATCCTGAATTTTATCTTAAATATAAATATTAAACATTAATTCATATAATGACAATAAATATCTGATATTTTTTCTCTTATAATAGCTAAAATATTTTTACTAAAAATAGTTAAACTATTTTTACTAAAATAAAATATTTTTAGTATACTCTAGAAATTTCGTTTATAAATAAATTACTTACATGATTGATAATTTTTTTGTGCAACGCAAATATTTAAGATAATGAGAACTGGAAAAATATAAATATAAGATAAATTCATTTCAAGAATTTGTAAAATGCAAACTAAAAAAAAATAATGTAAATAAAAACTTATTTGACACTTGTTTCTGACAGCAATACAAATAACTTTGAAAACATTTGCACATATTCACAATAGATAAATAATGGCTCAATTATACAAGACTTTAGATTAGACAACATATTTTAGATGCAAATTAGGAAATCTATATAACACTTTTTTACACCATTGCTATTTAAGTAGTAAGATGTAAGCAGTTATTACAGATATTTATAAATCTTAATAACACGTTCTACAATGTGCTCCCGGTACGGTGACTACTGCTTATTGGGTAAGTCAGCTTTTAAACACCACAAATTGATTGAAATCAGTACTGAGCAATTGTAGAAGAAGCAATAGGCTGATTTACACTTGTATACAGTACATCACAACACATCAATTCGTGTTCACATAAGTATTTACCAACTGTTGTTATTTTTTTATTTACGTAAAATATTTAAATTATTTCGAACTGACAAGTGCGTAGTGACACTGACAATTACTCTGAGATTTTGAGCTACAGAAAAAAGTTACATTGAGCTGGACTATAATTCGAAACTGTTTGAATTATTTCTGTCCACAGCTATTATAGATGTGTCAGGCTATTTATATAAATTTAAAGAAGACGATTTTAGAAGTAAATTTCAATATTTATTTTTAAATTATATTGGCTTTTTTTGTTACAACCATAAGATGATCAATTTTATTATTATACTAATAACAGAATCAATTTTATTATCAAACGTACAGTCCTTGGCTCCTTTCAAGGTATATTAAGTGTATAGATGGTATTTTTATTTATAAATTTCTTGTTTTACTATTTTCACATCTAATATTTTGCAATTATTTTTTTAAACTATTGTCAAAGGAGCCATATATGTCTTTCTAATTTCCACGTCGAAATAACATTTTTTTATGGTGGAGTAACCATAACGATGGATTGTTCCCTAATGGGAAGTGAAAATATATGAACAACTGAAATGAAAACACTTTTTTAAAATGTAATTTAAAATTTATTACAATAAAAACAAATAAAACTTATATTTATAACAATAAAGTGAAGTATAGTATATATTGCTAAGTTCTCATAGCATATTTACTGTGGTTTGTTTAAACTGTGATATGTTCGTTATATTATGTTTAGAACATCCTGTTCAACACTAACGAACAACATATGGTTTTTGCTCATTTCGGCCGGAACATAGTTTTTGCTTGTTATTGATTTTTTTTTCGTGGAAAATGATTAAATTTATCCAAACTCCAGTTATTCTTGTTGTGTTCTTAAATGTGGCTGTCGGTGCTTTTCTTAAGAAAATATGACAGCCAAATTTCTTCGAAAGCTAGGATGACTCAAACTTGCTTTATATTTTCGACACGATAGGTGTATTTCGACTAAATTAAAAGATTTTGTATGAGAGCACTTAAATCTGCACTCAAATAATAGTTCCGTAAATTCCATAAAATTTAATGTAACATTTATTTTATCATAAAACTAACTTTATTGCCTTTTCAATCCCGCACGAATGAAATCTTCGCATTGATTAATATTTTCATTAGTATAGCTATTTTCGTCACTAGAATTTCACTAGGAGTCGTAAAAATCGAATGATGCAGTCAGGTTTGTATTGTTGTTAAACAGCTCAACTGTTATCGTATTTCCAGTCTTAAAATTAAATTTATTACTGGTACTCATCCATTACCCTGCGGCCATTTTAGGCATTACAACACAATACTTTCATGTTTTTCACATTAACCGTGTTTTTAGAACTTGATAATTTTTATGTTAATGTGGACGGATCACAAATTTTAAATCACAATCACATGTTAGGAAATGTGAATAAAATCTCGTATAATTCCGAGAATAATATGCAATAAAGAATAAGTTTTATAGTTTCATTTATTTTATTACTAAAAACAGATTCAGTTAAAATTAAGGAATTAAAAAAACAATTAATGTTAATGAATAATCATACTACTTAGTCTAATAAAACAATGTAAAATCTAAAAGCTGTAAAATCTATTTACACCACTATAGTTATATATCTTCGGAAATGACAATTATTTTAGCATTACAATGGTATTCAGTGCTTTATTTCGTAAGTTATTAAGATAAAAGCAATTTTTAATTATTTTGTTAGCAAACGGCCAAAAAATTAATGGTATTGGATCAGAAAGTATTTTATTTTGTTTTATATTATTAAATAATTCTGTAATTGCACTAAGCTCTTTAACTTCTTCAATTCTAGAATCAATACTCTGTTTCATATAAGGTTTATGTTTTATATTTATACCATTTGCCAATAAATTATCATCTGCTTCAAAGTCTTTACATAGAATTAATTGATCACCTTTCAATAATTTGATTGTTAATTCACTTTTGACAAAAAGCTCTTTATTGGGCAATGCACTACCGTAAGTATCAGATACGAAAACAATTAATGAATTTTCATCACAAGCTACTAATAATTTAAATTTTGGTTGTTGATCATCAGAACACATTAGTAATTTCATATGATTTTCATTTTTAGTTTGTTCGACTAAAAAATTGGTTGCATCCACTAAAATCGTATTACCTTTATTTCGTTTACTCGTTGTCAAGTAATTTATTTTACTCAGTGCAGTGTAAAGTGCGTTCGAACATTCTTTGAAAATTGTCAAAAAAGAATCGAGCTTAACCTTAAAAATGTATTGCATTAATTGAAAGTCACAATTATGCCGGTAACGAAATAGTGTCAAAAGTAATTGATCGTGTAATCCAATATGATCATGTGTTAATTTAATATTTTCTCTTCTAATTAAATTTGTTATGAGCTCAAATCGATTTGGTTTCAGACCTGTAAAATATTCTATTTCTTCACGTGAGAATGTTAAATAACGCGAAAATACGCCATGTTCCGCACAATGCGTTTGTGTTGATTTTGAATTTGCTTCAATCAAATTTCTGTTTAGACCAACATAATCCATCTGTTCGAATTTATTAATTCCTAATAAAGGAGGTGCTGCTACTCCCATTTCTTCATTATAATCTGGATAGTCATCTAAATCAATAATTGGTATCTTTTCATTGGTTTCCGTATGGTCCTGGTTGTTCTCATTACGAGAAAGTGTCGTAATATTTGATATAACTGGCATGTGGATTGACGGTTGATTTACGTTATTTGGTATAAGTTCTGTATAAGGCAAAGATGTTCGTTTTATAAAACTCTAAAATTTATATTTATTAAAATAAAATATAAAATACTCCGACTTTTAATTGAAAAATGTTAATATTTTTGGTGGATTGGTTTTTCTTACGTTTTCGGAAGAGGCATCCACTAATTTTCTTTTCCCATTACAATGAATTGTATCGTTATTAAATTGAGGAAATTGCTGTAAATTAAATTTCAGAGCAAATTGTTTTTGATAATCATAAAAACTCATTGGCAATTTTATTTTAAATACCTAAAAAATATAATATTCAATTGAATTTTACAATTTAAAATTCATATTATTTAAGAAAATAATAAAAATCAACTTATTTACCCCAGTTTGAGAGGTTGGATTTGAATTGGGCAGATATAGGGACGGCACTGCTGTTGCCTTAATTGAATTATCTGAAAACATATAATAATTTAAATAAATGGGTATTCAAAGCCAATGCATTCTATTTCATCTTATTCTTGAACAGGGAATCAACAATATTGTAACATTTATTAGTTTGTAAAATAAAAGAAAATAAAGTAAAACTAACTAATTTATACCGAAAATAATAATAAATCTAAGAGACTATTAATACTTTCTATAAATAGAGCCGAACATTGAAAATACAGTACATTGAAAATACATGTCTTTATATTTAATTGGAAAATGTTGCCTTAATAAAAAATCACCTAGTTAATCCAATAGTACGTTTCTGTACTTTATGTCATTAAACTACAGAAAGTCAATTGTGTTTACTTATGATCGTCGACGGTGGTTTTAAATGAAATGAATTCAATATTTATTTGCAATGCATTCCAATTTTGACGACATTAATATATATATAAATGGAAATATATATTAAAATAATATAAAAACATATAATAATAAATTTAAAAGCTGCTTAAGAGGGCAGACGACGCGGCCCTCTAGCGCGAACCTCCGGGCGGCGCCTCACTACTCGGCGCTTACTGGCCGGCACGAGGCCGACTCAAAGCCCGCGCGCGGGAGGAATTTATTGGCGACATAAATACTGAATATGAGAGAATTTATCTTCAATAATTGTATTGAAATAAAATTTTTCTTTTTTCTCATATCTGGACTTGCCAAATTCATTCAGTATTTCCTTTTTTTTTTGAAAATTTCCATGATATCTTCAAAAGTAGATGGCGATTTCGGAAAAACATTGCTGTTAATTATATATGCAAATTTCTTCGCATTCTCCCAAATTCGTTAATAAAAACAATAACGATATGGCTTTATTTCTCAAAAATTTTGTATAACGATATGGCTTTATGTCACATTTCATTGAGAAATAAAGCCATTATGGCCTTAATTCGTATGGCATTATTGCATGACACCGATGTTGTCTCTATATAATGGTATTCGTAGACTTTGAAAGAGTATTTGACACACTGAGGCGAAAAGAAATATGGTCTGCATTACAATAAAAACATTATACAAAGATGCAGAGAGTGTTGTTGCACATTAGGAGCAAACAAACCAGCGAAACTTTCACACTGTAGAACGGAATTAAACAGGGTTGTGACTTATCACCATTTTGTTCATCACAGTACTGGATGAAGTACTTAGAAAAGCAAGCAGCAGACCAAGAGGAATAAGAGGGTCATTAATGCAAAGACTTGAGAATTTGGACAACGCTGATGATATAGTACTAAACTAATGACCCACTCACACTGTGACATGCAGGGCAAGTTGGATGAACTTTATAAGCATGTGACAGTTTGAAGCTGGGCTAAAAATTAACATCACAAAAATAAAGAGCATGCGTATATACATCCGATATGCACGAATGACTTAATCGACGGAGCGATGGCGGAATAGGCAGCTACATATCATTAAATGGCGGAATAATTGAGGACTTTCATAATAGATTCACTACAATTAGATCAACGTTCAGCAGGCTATACGAAGTATGGAAGTCAGCATGCAGGAGGACAAAACTTAGGATATTTAATATATGTTTTAAATCCATACTGTTGTATCCTTGTGTTCAACAAAAAATATATCGATAAGCCAGTTTTTTGTAAACAAAAGCATGCGGATGATATGTAGAATATTCTGGCCCAGACGAATACCAAACATAGAACTCTGAAGAATTACAGAAAGAAGTCTATCACAACGCAAATACGCACAAGAAGATGAATGTGGATAGGACATATACTAAAATATCCAAGTAGTTACAAGACAAGCGCTGGAATGGAACCCTCAAGGTACTAGAAGTGTTGGTCGCCCATGAAATACATAGCGAAGAACAATAACGACAAAAATAAAAACAATTGACAAAACATGGGCAGACATAAAAGTCACGGCACAAAATCGAATGAGATAGAAATTCTCTATAGAAACCCTATGCTCCCAAGTGGAGTGAACAACGAAAAAAAATCGAAAAACGAAATTAGATTGATCTGAGCGGAAATAAAAAAGTCTAGTAGATCAAAAAAATTAATCAGATAATCTCCGCAGAAATAAGACCTTTGATAAACCAACCTTTTTTTCTTCCGACATACACAGGTTGAAAATATTAACGATAAACCAAGTATATGTATTGGAAGAAATAGTTCTTTCGTTTTTCCAAATATTCCGAACATATTCGCTGCATTTTATATCCAAAGAAAGAATAAAAAGAATATTCTTCTTGAAATGTCGTATTGGCATGAATAAAATTTTCTTAAATATCTGCGTAATTGCCGTCTACACACACCCTATTTTTTTGAAGTAATATTTTTATATTTTTTGTAAATGGCGAATATTTATTATAAAAGAAAAACGAAGAACTTTGGTTAGTTTAATTAAATATTTTTATTATTCTCCTCAATTTTAATAAATTTACCATTAAAAAATTAATAGTGTTACCTACCATATTATATAAATTCAGTAAATAAATAAAGAAATATTGGAAAATATTATTTTCAACAAAATATGTGTTCATGTCATTTCGCGAAAAAATATTAAAATATTATTTCAAAAATTACGGTCGTGAAGAGGATGAATTTGTTTCTGATATACGTAAGTAATTTTTATGCTTTACTAATTTGTTTATAATTATTAGTTATTTATAAAACGTATTCCGTTTCTTCTATTTCTATTTTGTATTGCAAAATATGCGGAATATTCAAAAACTATTTTCTTTCTATGGAGTGAATAAAAAGAATACACCCATTACTAACATGGTTTGAAATTTTCTCGTGGGTAAAAGAGGTTTATATTTCTACAACTAAAATATATATATCTCTATTCGAATTTTTTTATATTTTTTATTTATTCTTACCACTAAAGCTAGTTCTTAAAAAAGAGAGAATTTTAGACGAGAAATCATTCCAAAAGAGATACAACGAAGCATAATCGATAATATAAACAACAATAATATGTACGAATATCGAATAGAATGAAGGTTTTTTTAAGATATAATGATACTATAGCTTTACAATACAATATAGAATATATATAAAACATAGCTCAAGTTTAAAGCTACAGAACATAAAATTTTTACGAAATGCAACTTTATATAATTGTTATAATTTCGTACTATAAAATATTTGCAGCAACAAATATTATTATATTACAATTATATTACATTTTCAGAGTATAACATTTTTGGTGTCAACCATTTCTCCAATTTCAAAATTGGATTATCTTTGTTTAGAATTTTTTGATTTCTCTACTAGACAGAAAAATATTAAACACAAAATATATATATATATAAAAAAAATTACATAAAGAGTATGATATTTATTAATTTACTAAACCATAATTGTGTTCTCAATAACATATATAACTAAGAAATTATGAAATAATAAAAACTCATTAAATATTGAAAAAATAAATATACTCTGTAATTAAATTTTTTACATTAAAAAAGGACTCGATTTTAATGTAAAACATTTCATACAAGCATTTATTTTAATACAAGCATTTAGAAAGAGATAATTGTATTCCAATGTGATGTTTATTATGTCCGAAAGAAGAGCAAATTATTATTTACCACAAAAATTTTATTACATGGGATATTTTGTTAAATTTAACACGTACAATTTTTTTTGCGGGGGAAATATTTTTCATTTTGCGTTATTTCGAGAAGTACATTTTTTAAATACGAACGATAAACTTATACACATTTTTGTTTTTATTGATAAAAATATTTCATTAGAAAAACGTTTGGATTATTAGAATTGAAATTTTTAGTCAATATTAATATTTTAAAAATTCCAACAATAATACCAGAAAGAAAATTTATTGATATAAACAGCAATTTTCATAATTTGCAATTTTAAAATAAAGTGTATCATTGTAGTGACATTTGAGAAATTTCTATATCATTTTTAACATATGATATTTCCCTATTAAGCATAAATTTCCCAAAGGCAGCTATCTAGTTTTTTCTAATGTAAAATTATAATATACAACTTCTTTTTAAATCGGTGTACAAACATAATTTTTAACATTAAATTTTACCCTAACCAATCAATTTTTTTTGAAATAATAATTGTCAAAAAGTATTTGCAATTACTATTTCATTCTATTATTTTTCATATAGGAATCTCCATTTTTTTTAATATTTATAAAATATAATAATTGAGATAGAAATTGGATAAAAGTAATTATAAATAATTTTAATTAATTTAATTTAATTATTTTTATTAAATTTTTCAAATTTACCAATTTTGAAATCATTTGGTGTAAAATGTAAACTACACACTTTATATGTACGTGTTGGTTCCGTTTTTAATTTTAGTACTTCAATCCACTTTTGTCGTACTTTCTGACCACTTGGAATACTATAAAAGATTATGTTGGAAAAATTCGTACTTGTACAACCTAACACACTACATTTCTCTACCATTTTTAATTATATTGTTTATTTTATAAATTGATTAGTTTATATATTTGTTTTTATAATATTTTTCTTTTATGTTTCTTACAATTATATGTTTTTTTTCACTCTCATTAACTGACAGTACATTTGACAAATGAAATGTCAAAGGAAAAAAAATTAGGGTGCAAACGCACGCATTTAGTAACAATGTAAAACGTAAATATTATTTTCTAATAAAATATTTTTTAGTCATTGTTAATGGGTAAAAATTTGTAAAATAACTATTGTGAATTAATAGGAATTTGTTTATTTTGGAAGAAACTAAAAATATTGCTTCTGCTTAGCTTTCAAGATAAATTAATCATTAATGTTAATTTCGAATTTTTAAGGAAATAGAAAATTATTAACCAAAGAAATGTAATTTAAACATTTGTACTGACTTAGATATAAAATTGTACAATTCTTATAGCTGGTTATATTGTTATATATTTAGATTTATCACAATTGGCTATGAACCATATTTTAGGTTCAATTGGTTATGAATTACGCAGATTTTATAATTGGTAAGATAAGATCACAAATGACAATTAATAATATTTAATAAACTATAATTTTTTTAGGAGGTTTTGCTTCCATGGGAGCAACATTATTCACAAATCCAATAGAGGTTACAAATGCTTATTACGTTATTTATTTCAAAATATAATGATGTATTTTGCATATTATAGGTAGTAAAAACTCGTATTCAATTACAAGGAGAATTAGCTGCAAGGGGTACATATGTAAAGCCTTATAAAAGTATTGTTAATGCTTTTATTACTGTAGCTAAAAATGATGGAATAGTTGCTCTACAGAAGGGTTTAGTACCTGCACTATATTTCCAGTTTATTATAAATGCTTGCAGGTAATATCGTATTTAAAAAGAATATTTTAAATGAGTTTTAACAAATTTATTGTTGACTAGATTAGGAATATATAATACCGCAGTTACAAGTGGATGGATATTGAATAAATCTGGAGAAAAATCATTTATGAAAGGATTATTTATTGGAGCTGGTGGTGGTATTATTGGTTCACTAATATCAAGCCCATTTTTTCTTGTAAGTAAAGATATTATTGAATTTAAGAAATGTATAATTTTGTGAGTTTTTAGATCAAAACTCAACTGCAATCAATGGCAGCTAAAGAAATTGCTGTTGGATATCAACACAAACATACAACTATGACCAAAGCACTTATTGAAATTTATAAAAAAAATGGTGTTAAAGGTTTATGGCGTGGTGCTCAATCAACAATACCAAGAGCAGCGCTAGGTAGTGGTGCACAAATTGCCACTTTTGGTGTGTGTAAAGATTTTCTGAATAAAAAAAATTTGGTCACTCAGAAAACTTTAAATTCATTTGCTGCAGGTTTAATAGCTGGAAGTGTAATGTCAATCGCAATTACTCCACCAGATGTTATTGCAACACGGTTATATAACCAAGGTGTTGATGAAAAAGGAAAAGGAATATATTATCGTGGTGTCATTGATTGTTTTTCAAAGGTATTGAAAACTGAAGGATTATATGGCTTGTATAAAGGATTTTGGGCCAATTACGTGAGGATAGCTCCTCATTCAACATTAGTGTTATTGTTCTTTGACGAGTTATTAATTCTACGAAAAAAATATGAAGATGAGACTATATTATAAAATAAATTATAAGCAAGAAATTGTACGTAGGATAAAATGTAGTAAAAAATGTTATTGTATTTATAAATTGTTATGCCTGAATATATAAATAACTGAATTAGTGAAATGTGGTATCGCTTTTGTTATACATACATAGCGAGTAATAAATTTAAAAATATTTTAATTCTTACATTTTAATGTGGTTCAAATTTTCCTTACCATTATTAATTACTTATCCTTCATTTATGGGAATTTCAAACACGAAATTCTGCTGTCCCTTTCTACTCGGTGTTTCCCAATTCAACGTTTGCAAAAGAATCATAAAACCAAATTTGATATTTACCAAAGCCTGTAAAATGTTCAAAATTAAAATATATTACTATGAAAAATGGCCATCAATTAATTACGTAGTGAAATAACGATGAAGCCATTTTGCTTTATTATCTTAGCCCAAACCAAATTTGGTAGAAATAATTACTGATAAATGATCCAAAAATTAGTGATAAAATGAAGACTCCAATTCATTCCGGTATTCATTATCTTGTGTAGACGTTAGGCTGACCTGACCGGGAACCGTGAAAATTCGCAATTTAAAAAAAAATGATTGAAAGTAACTAAAGGTTACTTCTGCACTGTATGTATTCGCGATTGAATAAGCAAGTATGGCTTAATGGACTTCATTTAGTTGATTTAATCTTCTTTTGGTTCTGGCAAAACTTTTACTTGTTGTAATGCAACGTCTATAGTTTGCTGGATGATCTTGTGAGCAATTTGCGTATTTCGCAGGTATTTCTCATTTTCACACATTCTGCCTTAGATGATTCCCCGCAGACTTTACCTAGATTGAATCTGGCAAAAGTTTAACCTGTGTCCATACCTCTGGCACTTTTACACTGTGGAACTGTTCGACTTGAGCGCTTCAATTTTGATGCTCATGTGGTTTAGATACTGAATCTCAAAGATCTTTTTTTGCGCTTTCATCATTTTCAGATGTCAGCATAAATAATGGTAGTTCTGTTATGTACTTTTTTCTGTAGATGTTCTTTTTTATTATTATGTTCTCCACAGTCAGAATTTTAAAACTTCTTTCTAGCAGTTAGCTCTTGATATGTTGCGGATTACACAAAACATGTAAGTGTCCGGTCATAACTCTTATTGGCCTCATAGTTTTGTTCTCAAGAGTGACATTCAAGCTTAGAATATGAGGTAAGTATAAAACCGCAACATTGTTTTTGATCAAACCGTTAATGATTTTATAACAGTTTCATATTTATTTCAGATTTCAATCGGCAGCAGACAATCTTCTTATAAAGTTGAAGTTGTTGTGGGGAATGGTATTTTTTTACCATTTTAATTGCTGTTTTTAAAAAACAATTAATTCATGTAGACTATAATTTGGAATATCAGACCAGATAGCGCTTAGGTATGTAAATTTCGAAATAATGTGAGCAAAATAAATTAGTTTTAGAATATGAACTGAAGGGAGTTTCTTCATTCTATGTAGTGCTGAGATGACTGGCATTACTTTTTACTTTACAGAGCTTATCTGACTATCCCACTTTAAATCTTGGTTAATTATTGCATACTGTCAAATAGCTCTGTTATATTATTTGCACTGAAAATCAAGATAGCATAGCCAGCATACCAAATTAGAATTCGGATCAGGTGTAAATACATCATTAATAGATATAACAATGAATATAGGACTAATAATTGATAATTGGGTTTTCCGATAAAAACCTCTAATTGCGGTTTTTATCGAATTTCTAACATTACTAAATTGCACATATTGGCGCTTATTGTTTGGATCCCTCTCTATTAACTTAATGCTGTCCATTAAAAATTATATCTTCTTAACTTAGCAAACAGTAGATTGTGTTTCTAACTACCAAAAGCTTTTCGTAAATCAATTGTTATACAGACTGTGATCTTACGATTGTATAATGCTATTTGCATATGGTTACGCCAAAATTGAAGGCTATTATTAAATGAGACATTATCAAAAATATTCTGTCCTTTGCTTAACTTCAAGTAAACGTGTAATTTATTTTGTATATATGGCAACACGTATCAAATTAGTTTGTTACTGAGAATTGATTGGATTGAGTCAGTTTCACTTCAGTACGGTCAGTGGCAAAAATTATTATTTCAATTTTAAAAAGGATTTTATGTCTTTATAAACTTAATTTTTAATTTAAAAAAGTCTGACTTTATTTATATAACATTAAATTACAATGGCTGATTCTAAAAGGTATGCAAAAATATTTATATTTTGTTATAAATATTAGAAAATCAAATTTAAACAAAGCCGACTCATTCTATTGCCTTCGATTTTGTCTTGTCATGTTTGTAAAAATGAAGATTGCAGAAATATACGGAAATTATTTCGAGGTTAAAATTAATATTTCGAATAATTTTTTATAAATTCTCTTTATTATTAATTAAGTGATATTCTGTTTATGGAGAAATTTTATTTTAATAATATATAATTATACTATAATGTTTTACGATTTTATTTCTATATAAATTATAGAATAAATAATTACTGAACTTAAATTACTTTATATATTTGTCGTAAGACAAAGTTTCTTTTTCAAATAAATTATAAGTTACCTATGAAATTTTTGCATTAATTATTTGTCAAAGTTTTCTATTTGTAAATGCTATAATTTTGAAACAATATTTATTAGTTTACCTAAATATAAAATGGCGTTTCAGAGTAGTAGTCAAAGTCCTAATTGTACAAAGAGGTTATTTATATTTATACTAATTTAACTAATAATATAAAAATCATCAATAAAACTACTAATTACATTATTATATATTTTACAGTCCTGATGATTTGGCAACTGCCATTCTTAAAAGGAAGGATCGTCCAAATCGGCTCTTGGTAGATGAAGCTTTAAATGATGACAATTCAGTCGTGTCTTTATCCCAGGTAATTTTTTTTGCATAAATATCAATTGTAACATGTAAATTTAACCAAAATTTGTTGTAAACTTTAAAAAACTAATTTTTTCACAACAAATAAGTAAACCTATTTATTTTACTTTACATAATACTTTTTGAGTTGCAAAACCTGTAAGGCTTAATGTTGGAAAAATCATATAGATAACATAATTTACTTTGTGTTTTACAAATCTGTATTTTTATATGACTATCTTGAACGATAGATGAAAATTCATGTTTATGTTTAACATACAATTTTCATAATATGAAGTTAGGGAAAACCAACTCTTTTATTGTTTTGTTTTTTGTTGCCTGTACAACTAACAAATATTTACTTGTTTGTGTGCTTGTTTGTCAAAAATACTATAATTTCTTTAAAAAAATATTACACACATAATAAAAACTAAATAAATTAAATGTAGGCAAAAATGGATGAACTCCAATTATTCCGTGGTGATACTGTGCTTTTAAAAGGTAAACGCCGTAAAGAAACTGTTTGTATTGTACTATCTGACGAAAATTGTCCAGATGAAAAAATTCGTATGAATCGTGTTGTAAGTATTAAGAAATGCTTAAATTTATTTTTCATTTCGTTATACTATATCCTTATATAAAATTATCCTTCAGGTAAGAAATAATTTATGCGTACATCTTTCTGATATTGTTTCAATTCAATCTTGTCCGGATGTTAAATATGGTAAACGCGTTCGCATTCTTCCAATAGATGATACGGTAGAAGGAATTAGTGGGTAAGAGTAATTGAATGTTATTCTCTCAACAAATATTAATTTCTTCTTTCTTTCCATTAAAAACAAATCACCAGAAATCTTTTCGATGTTTATCTTAAACCATATTTTTTGGAGGCATATCGCCCAATACACATGGGTGATAACTTTATTGTACGAGGAGCAATGAGAGCAATCGAGTTTAAAGTTGTTTTAACTGATCCCGAACCATATTGTATTGTTGCCCCTGATACTGTAATATTTTGTGATGGTGATCCAATTAAAAGAGAAGAAGAAGAAGAATCGTTAAATGCTGTTGGTTATGATGATATTGGTGGGTGTCGAAAACAATTGGCACAAATAAAAGAAATGGTTGAGTTGCCATTACGTCATCCATCATTATTTAAAGCAATTGGGGTTAAACCACCACGTGGTATTCTTATGTATGGACCACCTGGTACTGGTAAAACTTTAATTGCACGTGCTGTTGCGAATGAAACTGGAGCATTTTTCTTTTTAATAAATGGACCTGAAATTATGTCAAAACTTGCTGGCGAATCGGAATCAAATTTACGTAAAGCATTCGAAGAAGCTGAAAAAAATTCACCAGCTATTATATTTATTGATGAAATTGATGCTATTGCACCAAAACGTGACAAAACTCATGGTGAAGTTGAACGTCGTATTGTATCGCAATTATTAACACTTATGGATGGAATGAAAAAAAGTTCACATTTAATTGTTATGGCTGCTACAAATAGACCAAATTCTATTGATCCAGCATTACGTCGTTTTGGTCGATTTGATCGTGAAATTGATATTGGTATTCCAGATGCTACAGGTCGTCTTGAAGTATTACGTATACATACAAAAAATATGCGTCTTAATGATGATGTTGATTTAGAACAAATTGCTGCAGAAACACATGGTCATGTTGGTGCTGATTTAGCATCATTATGTTCTGAAGCTGCATTACAACAAATTCGTGAAAAAATGGATTTAATTGATTTGGAAGATGATAAAATTGAAGCTGATGTTTTAAATTCTTTAGCCGTTACAATGGATAATTTCCGTTATGCTATGACAAAATCAAGTCCATCAGCATTAAGAGAAACTGTTGTAGAAGTACCAAATACAACATGGAATGATGTCGGTGGTTTAGAAAATGTTAAACGTGAACTACAAGAATTGGTACAGTATCCAGTTGAACATCCAGATAAATTCTTAAAGTTCGGTATGCAACCAAGTCGTGGTGTATTGTTTTATGGACCACCTGGATGTGGTAAAACATTATTGGCTAAAGCAATTGCAAATGAATGTCAAGCCAATTTCATATCGATTAAAGGACCTGAATTATTGACAATGTGGTTTGGTGAATCTGAAGCAAATGTTAGAGATATATTTGATAAAGCACGTTCAGCATCACCATGTGTCTTGTTCTTTGATGAATTAGATTCTATTGCAAAATCTAGAGGTGGTAATGTTGGAGATGCTGGTGGGGCAGCCGATCGGGTTATTAATCAAATTTTAACAGAAATGGATGGTATGGGAGCTAAAAAAAATGTGTTTATAATTGGAGCAACAAATAGACCAGATATTATTGATCCAGCTATATTGCGTCCGGGACGATTGGATCAATTGATTTATATTCCATTACCAGATGAAAAATCACGTGAAGCAATTTTAAAAGCTAATTTGAGAAAATCACCATTGGCCAAAGAAGTTGATTTAAGTTATATTGCAAAAGTAACTCAAGGTTTTTCTGGTGCTGATTTAACAGAAATTTGCCAGCGAGCTTGTAAATTAGCTATTCGCCAAGCAATTGAAGCAGAAATACGAAGAGAAAGAGAACGTACAGAAAAACAAAATGCTGCTATGGATGTAAGCATATTAAATAAAAATTAATATTAAAATGAATAAATCAAAAACATATTAAACATATTTGTTATCTAAATTACAGATGGATGAAGATGATCCAGTTCCTGAAATAACAAGAGGTCATT
This sequence comes from Empis livida, assembly GCA_963932195.1. Lineage (NCBI taxonomy): Eukaryota > Metazoa > Arthropoda > Insecta > Diptera > Empididae > Empis > Empis livida. The sequence goes on along the minus strand of OZ010646.1, from coordinate 12,576,326 downwards.
TTGAAGATGCAATGAAATTTGCTAGAAGATCAGTATCAGATAATGATATCAGAAAATACGAGATGTTTGCACAAACACTTCAACAAAGTCGCGGATTTGGTTCAAATTTCAGGTAAGAGAATTTTAAAAATTATATAAAGTAAAAAACTTATAGAGTTATCTTAAATAGATTCCCATCAAATGCTGGTTCTTCATCTCAAGGTGCGGGTTCAAATCAGCCAACAAATCCAACAGGTGACAACGGAGACGATGATCTATACAATTAGGATGTGTGATTATACAATACAATTCGTTTTTTTTTTTCTACTTAAAAATCAGAATCGAAAAAGATATATATATATATAAAACAAAACCCCTGAAGCAAGAGATAGGTCATTTTACAAGTTTTTATATATTATTTTGAACAATATATTAACAAAAAAAAATTCGAATTACAAAAGAAACAAAATAGTTTTACAAATTACAAATAAAGATTCCTCAAAAAATAACACAAATATAATATTTTTTTAAAATAAGTCAATGATTTTAAGTAAATTAATGGATAATATCCGTCTCAGTACATAAAACATTTATTTAATCCCTTCGTCTTTATCGTTAGACGTCGATTATATCTCAGCCGTCTCGTGTTGATTAGAAATAGACGTTAGAAATTTATGTGACAGGGTGTATTTAATATTTCCACAACATGACTTACAGCATTTTCTATTAACAAAATAAGAAAATTATTTTTATTCCACAAATTCTATTTTCCAGTTCAAATACCGATAACAGATATTACTATATGTGGTACAAATTGCACTACATTCCTGGAATTAAACATGTATCTTGCCCTTTTTTATCGCTGGTACACTAAAAATTAACACTGAATATTTGTAAATGTTACATTTACGCATCGTTTAGAATCATTTATTGGAATTTATAATATAGTGGATCAAATGGCTTCTTCAATTTGAACGATTTCGGTGCAATTCTTGCCTTCAAATTAATGTTCAAGAAGCGTATTGACTATATTGTAAACAATGCCAATAGAATGCGGACCGAACCAGTCTCAAATTGACTTCAACAGGATTAGATGATCAGACAGATCCTAATAGCCTATGGTTAATTAATCTTAATACATTACTCATATCAGTAGCAAAAGTTATATTTGCTTGTAAATTGTCAACTACCGATGCAGAATCCGATCTACTGGGATTGCTTATTGTAAATGTTCCGTCCATTAATGAACCACGTAATCAACAATCCGTATAAATATTTCTAGTTCCAATTACAATACTTCATCTGGTAATTCAAAATTCATTTTAGTAAAATCGGAATACAATATTCATTTTTAGTAAAATCGATTTCAATATTTCTCCTGTTTATAATCCAGAAAACTCAATAAGTTCAATTTATGATTCCTTACGTGAAAACGTAACAACAGATCATGATAATTTATATTATTTTGTTAAATTATTTTAATAATTATATTTTTTATTTTATTTTCTAATTTCTTAAATTAATTCTATATTTGTGCTTTACTATTTAATATTGGTTTTACTTCTTTTTATTTCAATTTATTAATTTTGTTCTTAATTTATTTTTTCGTTAAATTTTTTTGCGTTATTTAATTAATTATTTGTACATGATTAATATAGATTATTATAGTATATCCGAGTCTAAGAAAGTGTGTTGAAAACCATAAATAAATAAATTTATCTGAGAAGTGATTTTTTAATAAAAATGCACTATTTCTTTTAAATGTATTCTCAAAAGTATATTTACGAAAAAGTAAAAATACATAGTATCGTGAATATACTCTAATTAATTTTCGTACTTAAACAAAATATACTTCCCCTTTTACTATATTCATATAGAAAAAGGGGAAATACGGAATACGATAATATATTTAAAAATTAATCAACAAAATTTGACAACAATTATTATTAAAATCTATGATCGATAATTATGATGGCAATCATATACATACTTATAATATGGTGTTAGTCATCGCTTTGTTAGAGGCATGCTATCCGATTATACATTATAAAATTTAAAATAACAATAAATATAAAAGATATGGGCTATATATTTATATTGTTTATTTTTTTATTCAAGTGGTTTTCTTTAAAATTTCCAACAACTTAAAAAATTTTATGACTTGTTTATGTTTATATACACAAAATTTTTTGAATCGGTTTACTATTTTCTTAATTGTACATCTTCTTATTGAAGCTTTCCACTTTTCAAATTGATGATAATTTTAAGATATTGCTTAATTTAGGTCATTTTTTGATTTAATTAATGAAAATTGTAACCAGTCCGATAAAAACGGTTGTTTTCTTCTTGTTTTTTTGGATTTTTAAATTTTGAATAAAAAATTTCTAAATCCCACACGAAATTTTTGAAGTTCACTATCACCAAAAAATACATTTTGGAAACAAACTATGCTACTAATAACAAAAAAATTCATATGTATCTTGTTAATGTTTTTTAAATTTTATTTAAAAAAATATTTCAATCTATATACATATACATTTTTAATATTAAACTAAAATAAATAAACTTACAACAAAATGTACTACAGATTTTTTAAATTTACTAATCGAAAATATCTAATAAACCGCCACCATCATCATAGTCACCACCAAATAAACCAATATCATCATCAGCATTTGGTGGTACAAATGCACCATTAAAAAGTCCCGATAATCTAAAAAAAATAATAATAATTTAATAATATAAAAAAAAATACATTACTAAATATAATACCTTTCTTCATATCCAAATTGTGCCGCTAAACCATATATTAATCGCATTAATAATAATCTAATAAAACTTTGTGGTGTTTCTTCTGAACCTTTAATAAATAATTGAGTTAATGGATTTTTTGATGATTCCTTTTCCACATAATAATCATCATCATAATTATCTATTATATTTTCTTTTTTTCGGGCATCACAATTATTACAAATTGAAATTAATATTATGACACTTAAGATTATTGTTAATTTCATTTTAAGTTTTTCATACACATTTATATTGGTTAAATATTCAGAAATAATATAATTAGAAAAAATTATTTTTCATATTGTATTGATTCTAATTGAATATAAAATTTAAATTGCTATTACAACAAATATGATGTATAAGAAGTGTGAAAGTTAATATAGAATATCGTATATATTGGTCACTAGATACGAATACAAAAACTCTTCATACGATCGATCAGATTTTAAAACTGACTGTTAAATTTTAACTTGGATTGCATTCAGCCAAAAAAATATTTTTTATTCTTCTTCATTCTATTTTATTTGTAGTTTCTCGATTGTATTAATGGCATGCGAAAGTCTTAAATAATGATTTTGATAATATTATATTAATGTTAAGGTGTAAAGCGTTTATGAAACAAAAAAAGATTTTTAACTGTTAATACATATATTAGTTTGCTTTAGAATAGGAAGTAAATAGGTTGATAGCCTTTGAAAATTTTAAATTCAATAGAAAATAAGAATTGTAGATTGTATAGATATATTTTCATTAAGACGATTAAAAATTTTATATTTCTATAGACATAAAATTTGAACAGACTAGTTTAAATTAATTATTTTTATGACAACTAATAAAATTAGTCTCATTCCTATGTTGTAAATTTGTCCAAAACAATGTATATGTATTGCCATATAATTTTATCACTTTTTTAAATTCAATGTACAAGATTTTAAAATTTTAAATAATAAGCGATCTTCTAAATTTTCTTCTGAGGATATTACATAAACGTGATATAATATTACAAGCAATTATATTGAAATTATAAAGTTTAATTTCTATAGTTTAATAAAGGAATTTCTGTTCGCACTAAAGTAAATAATATAGCATTATTCTTTTACGTCTTTAGCAAGATCATCCTTCTTACCTTACTGGTTGCAAAAATTTAGCATTTGAAAAAGTATATATAAACATATAATTAATTAATGAGGAGTATCATCTTTTAAGATTATGTAAATAATCATTTAAAAGGGAATGCAAAATTATGATAATTTTTATGGTAACTTGTATTTTGTTTACTATCTTTGAAATTTAATAATTTTATATTAAAATATTTTAGTTGCTATTGTTTTTTTCGGTTGAACTACGACTTCTTATAAATATTGACACCCGTTTTAAATATTCAACTGGGGCTAATGTTTTTACATTATATATTTATGTGATGTGAACAGAATTTAAAAAAAGCTTAAATGTAAATAATCCAAAAATATTTATATGCGTATGTATTATCCATTTAATCAGTCTTTAAATATTTGTTGTTTATTTTTAAATTTGGGTCTTTGACTTACTTTCTACAAGAATTAAAATACCATTAATTTTTTTTATTAATGAAATAACAATTTTTCTTTGATTAATATTTTTAACTAAATTCATCTTTAACTATGATTCATTATGATATATGCTTGAAATCAATGTTGTGATTTTAAATATGTTAGTTAAAAATAATTATAATTTTAGAGAATTCGGAACAATAAAGAAAGTAATATTAAGTTAATAAAGGGTGGGTGATTTGACACGTACGTGTATTTCTAAAATCGTATTAATAGTGAAATGATTAGCCTTGTAATGACTTGAATATGAATATCATAGATTTTTATATAGTATCTGAAAAATAAATTATAGTTTTATGAATTTTGTAAAAGTGATATGTGACTAAATTTTTCACTTTCAATTATGAAGAAGTGATATTTATAATGATAACAAATAATATTTTTTTTTATTAATGAAATTAAGCAACGAAATTATAAACTACACCAATCATAAAAGGAATGAAAAAAGAAGTTTTAATTTTTTTGGTGTTATTTACTACCTACTCCTCAGTAACAGTAATAGTAAGTTTGGTTATTTTAATTAAGCTGTTTAATAATTTGATTTACATAGAAAACTTAGCTGCATAAATAAAGTAAATATTCTAAATTTATATTACTCACGAAAAAGTCCATATCAGCGTTAATCATTAGTATTATTACTACAACAGACGATAATTATCAATTTCTGATTAAAATTTACGGCTATTGTAGTATACAATAATTGTACACTTCAGAAACCTAATTAGGTCTATTTCGCAAATAATACAGCATTTCCGTGTAGGGAATTTAAAATATGGAAATTTAATGAGATTCAATACAAAACATCAGAATTTGTAGCAAAAAAATGAAAACCCTTAAAACTGAAAGCAATCCCCACATATTTGGTATTTCCGTGTAGGGAATTTAATTTCTACCGCATTTCCGAAGGCCTTTCCGGAAGATATTCAAAATTGCCCGAGAAATCGGGAAAATATGGAAATTTAATGAGATTCAATACAAAACATCAGAATTTGTAGCAAAAAAATGAAAACACTTAAAACTGAAAGCAATCCCCACATATTTGGTATTTCCGTGTAGGGAATTTAATTTCAAGCGCATTTCCGAAGGCCTTTCCGAAAAATATTCAAAATTGCCCGAGAAATCGGGAAAATATGGAAATTTAATGAGATTCAATACAAAACATCAGAATTTGTAGCAAAAAAATGAAAACCCTTAAAACTGAAAGCAATCCCCACATATTTGGTATTTCCGTGTAGGGAATTTAATTTCTAGCGCATTTCCGAAGACCTTTTCGAAAAATATTCAAAATTGCCCGAGAAATCGGGAAAATATGGAAATTTAATGAGATTCAATACAAAACATCAGAATTTGTAGCAAGAAAATGAAAACCCTTAAAACTGAAAGCAATCCCCACACATTTGGTATCTCCGTGTAGGGCATTTAATTTCTAGCGCATTTCCGAAGACCTTTTCGAAAAATATTCAAAATTGCCCGAGAAATCGGGAAAATATAGGCATTTAATGAGACTCCATACAAAACATCAGAATTTGTAGCAAAAAAATGAAAACCCTTAAAACTGAAAGCAATCACATTTGGTATCTCTACACATTTGGTATCTCCGTGTAGGGAATTTAATTTCTAGCGCATTTCCGAAGACCTTTTCGAAAAATATTCGAAATTGCCCGAGAAATCGGGAAAATATGGGAATTTAATGAGATTCAATACAAAACATCAGAATTTGTAGCAAAAAAATGAAAACCCTTAAAACTGAAAGCAATCCCCACATATTTGGTATTTCCGTGTAGGGAATTTAATTTCTAGCGCATTTCCGAAGACCTTTTCGAAAAATATTCAAAATTGCCCGAGAAATCGGGAAAATATGGAAATTTAATGAGATTCAATACAAAACATCAGAATTTGTAGCAAAAAAATGAAAACCCTTAAAACTGAAAGCAATGCCCACATATTTGGTAGTTCCGTGTAGGGAATTTAATTTCTAGCGCATTTCCGAAGACCTTTTCGAAAAATATTCAAAATTACCCGAGAAATGGGGAAAATATGGAAATTTAATGAGATTCAATACAAAACATCAGAATTTGTAGCAAAAAAATGAAAACACTTAAAACTGAAAGCAATCCCCACATATTTGGTATTTCCGTGTAGGGAATTTAATTTCAAGCGCATTTCCGAAGGCCTTTCCGAAAAATATTCAAAATTGCCCGAGAAATCGGGAAAATATGGAAATTTAATGAGATTCAATACAAAACATCAGAATTTGTAGCAAAAAAATGAAAACCCTTAAAACTGAAAGCAATCCACACATATTAGGTATTTCCGTGTAGGGAATTTAATTTCTAGCGCATTTCCGAAGACCTTTTCGAAAAATATTCAAAATTGCCCGAGAAATCGGGAAAATATGGAAATTTAATGAGATTCAATACAAAACATCAGAATTTGTAGCAAGAAAATGAAAACCCTTAAAACTGAAAGCAATCCCCACACATTTGGTATCTCCGTGTAGGGCATTTAATTTCTAGCGCATTTCCGAAGACCTTTTCGAAAAATATTCAAAATTGCCCGAGAAATCGGGAAAATATAGGCATTTAATGAGACTCCATACAAAACATCAGAATTTGTAGCAAAAAAATGAAAACCCTTAAAACTGAAAGCAATCACATTTGGTATCTCTACACATTTGGTATCTCCGTGTAGGGAATTTAATTTCTAGCGCATTTCCGAAGACCTTTTCGAAAAATATTCAAAATTGCCCGAGAAATCGGGAAAATATGGGAATTTAATGAGATTCAATACAAAACATCAGAATTTGTAGCAAAAAAATGAAAACCCTTAAAACTGAAAGCAATCCCCACATATTTGGTATTTCCGTGTAGGGAATTTAATTTCTAGCGCATTTCCGAAGACCTTTTCGAAAAATATTCATAATTGCCCGAGAAATCGGGAAAATATGGAAATTTAATGAGATTCAATACAAAACATCAGAATTTGTAGCAAAAAAATGAAAACCCTTAAAACTGAAAGCAATGCCCACATATTTGGTAGTTCCGTGTAGGGAATTTAATTTCTAGCGCATTTCCGAAGACCTTTTCGAAAAATATTCAAAATTACCCGAGAAATGGGGAAAATATGGAAATTTAATGAGATTCAATACAAAATATCAGAATTTTTAGCAAAGAAATGAAAACCCTTAAAACTGAAAGCAATCCCCACATATTTGGTATTTCCGTGTAGGGAATTTAATTTCTAGCGCATTTCCGAAGACCTTTCCGAAAAATATTCACAATTGCCCGAGAAATCGGGAAAATATGGAAATTTAATGAGATTCAATACAAAACATCAGAATTTGTAGCAAAAAAATGAAAACCCTTAAAACTGAAAGCAATCCCCACATATTTGGTAGTTCCGTGTAGGGAATTTAATTTCTAGCGCATTTCCGAAGACCTTTTCGAAAAATATTCAAAATTACCCGAGAAATCGGGAAAATATGGAAATTTAATGAGATTCAATACAAAACATCAGAATTTGTAGCAAGAAAATGAAAACCCTTAAAACTGAAAGCAATCCCCACATATTTGGTATTTCCGTGTAGGGAATTTAATTTCTAGCGCATTTCCGAAAAATATTCAAAATTACCCGAGAAATCGGGAAAATATGGAAATTTAATGAGATTCAATACAAAACATCAGAATTTGTAGCAAAAAAATGAAAACCCTTAAAACTGAAAGCAATGCCCACATATTTGGTAGTTCCGTGTAGGGAATTTAATTTCTAGCGCATTTCCGAAGACCTTTTCGAAAAATATTCAAAATTACCCGAGAAATCGGGAAAATATGGAAATTTAATGAGATTCAATACAAAACATCAGAATTTGTAGCAAAAAAATGAAAACCCTTAAAACTGAAAGCAATGCCCACATATTTGGTAGTTCCGTGTAGGGAATTTAATTTCTAGCGCATTTCCGAAGACCTTTTCGAAAAATATTCACAATTGCCCGAGAAATCGGGAAAATATGGAAATTTAATGAGATTCAATACAAAACATCAGAATTTGTAGCAAAGAAATGAAAACCCTTAAAACTGAAAGCAATCCCCACATATTTGGTATTTCCGTGTAGGGAATTTAATTTCTAGCGCATTTCCGAAGACCTTTCCGAAAAATATTCACAATTGCCCGAGAAATCGGGAAAATATGGAAATTTAATGAGATTCAATACAAAACATCAGAATTTGTAGCAAAAAAATGAAAACCCTTAAAACTGAAAGCAATGCCCACATATTTGGTAGTTCCGTGTAGGGAATTTAATTTCTAGCGCATTTCCGAAGACCTTTCCGAAAAATATTCACAATTGCCCGAGAAATCGGGAAAATATGGAAATTTAATGAGATTCAATACAAAACATCAGAATTTGTAGCAAAAAAATGAAAACCCTTAAAACTGAAAGCAATGCCCACATATTTGGTAGTTCCGTGTAGGGAATTTAATTTCTAGCGCATTTCCGAAGACCTTTTCGAAAAATATTCAAAATTACCCGAGAAATCGGGAAAATATGGAAATTTAATGAGATTCAATACAAAACATCAGAATTTGTAGCAAAAAAATGAAAACCCTTAAAACTGAAAGCAATCCCCACATATTTGGTATTTCCGTGTAGGGAATTTAATTTCTAGCGCATTTCCGAAGACCTTTTCGAAAAATATTCAAAATTGCCCGAGAAATCGGGAAAATATGGAAATTTAATGAGATTCAATACAAAACATCAGAATTTGTAGGAAAAAAATGAAAACCCTTAAAACTGAAAGCAAACCCCATATAGTTGGTATTTCCGTGTAGGGAATTTAATTGCTAGCGCATTTCCGAAGACCTTACCGAAAAATATTGAAAATTGCCCGAGAAATCGGGAAAATATGGAAATTTAATGAGATTCAATACAAAACATCAGAATTTGTAGCAAAAAAATGAAAACCCTTAAAACTGAAAGCAATCCCCACATATTTGGTATTTCCGTGTAGGGAATTTAATTTCTACCGCATTTCCGAAGGCCTTTCCGGAAGATATTCAAAATTGCCCGAGAAATCGGGAAAATATGGAAATTTAATGAGATTCAATACAAAACATCAGAATTTGTAGCAAAAAAATGAAAACCCTTAAAACTGAAAGCAATCCCCACATATTTGGTATTTCCGTGTAGGGAATTTAATTTCAAGCGCATTTCCGAAGGCCTTTCCGAAAAATATTCAAAATTGCCCGAGAAATCGGGAAAATATGGAAATTTAATGAGATTCAATACAAAACATCAGAATTTGTAGCAAAAAAATGAAAACCCTTAAAACTGAAAGCAATCCCCACATATTTGGTATTTCCGTGTAGGGAATTTAATTTCTAGCGCATTTCCGAAGACCTTTTCGAAAAATATTCAAAATTGCCCGAGAAATCGGGAAAATATGGAAATTTAATGAGATTCAATACAAAACATCAGAATTTGTAGCAAAGAAATGAAAACTCTTAAAACTGAAAGCAATCCCCACACATTTGGTATCTCCGTGTAGGGCATTTAATTTCTAGCGCATTTCCGAAGACCTTTTCGAAAAATATTCAAAATTGCCCGAGAAATCGGGAAAATATAGGCATTTAATGAGACTCCATACAAAACATCAGAATTTGTAGCAAAAAAATGAAAACCCTTAAAACTGAAAGCAATCACATTTGGTATCTCTACACATTTGGTATCCCCGTGTAGGGAATTTAATTTCTAGCGCATTTCCGAAGACCTTTTCGAAAAATATTCAAAATTGTCCGAGAAATCGGGAAAATATGGGAATTTAATGAGATTCAATACAAAACATCAGAATTTGTAGCAAAAAAATGAAAACCCTTAAAACTGAAAGCAATCCCCACATATTTGGTATTTCCGTGTAGGGAATTTAATTTCTAGCGCATTTCCGAAGACCTTTTCGAAAAATATTCAAAATTGCCCGAGAAATCGGGAAAATATGGAAATTTAATGAGATTCAATACAAAACATCAGAATTTGTAGCAAAAAAATGAAAACCCTTAAAACTGAAAGCAATGCCCACATATTTGGTAGTTCCGTGTAGGGAATTTAATTTCTAGCGCATTTCCGAAGACCTTTTCGAAAAATATTCAAAATTACCCGAGAAATCGGGAAAATATGGAAATTTAATGAGATTCAATACAAAACATCAGAATTTGTAGCAAAAAAATGAAAACACTTAAAACTGAAAGCAATCCCCACATATTTGGTATTTCCGTGTAGGGAATTTAATTTCTAGCGCATTTCCAAAGACCTTTTCGAAAAATATTCAAAATTGCCCGAGAAATGTGGAAAATATGGAAATTTAATGAGATTCAATACAAAACATCAGAATTTGTAGCAAAAAAATGAAAACCCTTAAAACTGAAAGCAATCCCCACATATTTGGTATTTCCGTGTAGGGAATTTAATTTCTAGCGCATTTCCGAAAACCTTTTCGAAAAATATTCAAAATTGCCGGAGAAATCGGGAAATTATGGAAATTTAATGAGATTCAATACAAAACATCAGAATTTGTAGCAAAAAAATGAAAACCCTTAAAACTGAAAGTAATCCACACATATTTGGTATTTCTGTGTAGGGAATTTAATTTCTAGCGCATTTCCGAAGACCTTTCCGAAAAATATTCACAATTGCCCGAGAAATCGGGAAAATATATGGAAATTTAATGAGATTCAATACAAAACATCAGAATTTGTAGCAAAAAAATGAAAATCCTTAAAACTGAAAGCAATCGCCACATATTTGGTATTTCCGTGTAGGGATTTTAATTTCTAGCGCATTTCCGAAGACGTTTTCGAAAAATATTCAAAATTGCCCGAGAAATCGGGAAATTATGGAAATTTAATGAGATTCAATACAAAACATCAGAATTTGTAGCAAAAAAATTAAAACTCTTAAAACTGAAAGCAATCCACACATATTTGGTATTTCCGTGTAGGGAATTTAATTTCTAGCGCATTTCCGAAGACCTTTGCGAAAAATATTCAAAATTGCCCGAGAAATCGGGAAAATATGGAAATTTAATGAGATTCAATACAAAACATCAGAATTTGTAGCAAAAAAATTAAAATTCTTAAAACTGAAAGCAATCCCCACATATTTGGTATTTCCGTGTAGGGAATTTAATTTCTAGCGCATTTCCGAAGACCTTTTCGAAAAATATTCAAAATTGCCCGAGAAATCGGGAAAATGTGGAAATTTAATGAGATTCAATACAAAACATCAGAATTTGTAGGAAAAAAATGAAAACCCTTAAAACTGAAAGCAATCCCCACACATTTGGTATCTCCGTGTAGGGCATTTAATTTCTAGCGCATTTCCGAAGACCTTTTCGAAAAATATTCAAAATTGCCCGAGAAATCGGGAAAATATAGGCATTTAATGAGACTCCATACAAAACATCAGAATTTGTAGCAAAAAAATGAAAACCCTTAAAACTGAAAGCAATCACATTTGGTATCTCTACACATTTGGTATCCCCGTGTAGGGAATTTAATTTCTAGCGCATTTCCGAAGACCTTTTCGAAAAATATTCAAAATTGTCCGAGAAATCGGGAAAATATGGGAATTTAATGAGATTCAATACAAAACATCAGAATTTGTAGCAAAAAAATGAAAACCCTTAAAACTGAAAGCAATCCCCACATATTTGGTATTTCCGTGTAGGGAATTTAATTTCTAGCGCATTTCCGAAAACCTTTTCGAAAAATATTCAAAATTGCCGGAGAAATCGGGAAAATATGGGAATTTAATGAGATTCAATACAAAACATCAGAATTTGTAGCAAAAAAATGAAAACACTTAAAACTGAAAGCAATCACATTTGGTATCTCTACACATTTGGTATCCCCGTGTAGGGAATTTAATTTCTAGCGCATTTCCGAAGACCTTTTCGAAAAATATTCAAAATTGTCCGAGAAATCGGGAAAATATGGGAATTTAATGAGATTCAATACAAAACATCAGAATTTGTAGCAAAAAAATGAAAACACTTAAAACTGAAAGCAATCCCCACATATTTGGTATTTCCGTGTAGGGAATTTAATTTCTAGCGCATTTCCAAAGACCTTTTCGAAAAATATTCAAAATTGCCCGAGAAATGTGGAAAATATGGAAATTTAATGAGATTCAATACAAAACATCAGAATTTGTAGCAAAAAAATGAAAACCCTTAAAACTGAAAGCAATCCCCACATATTTGGTATTTCCGTGTAGGGAATTTAATTTCTAGCGCATTTCCGAAAACCTTTTCGAAAAATATTCAAAATTGCCGGAGAAATCGGGAAATTATGGAAATTTAATGAGATTCAATACAAAACATCAGAATTTGTAGCAAAAAAATGAAAACCCTTAAAACTGAAAGTAATCCACACATATTTGGTATTTCTGTGTAGGGAATTTAATTTCTAGCGCATTTCCGAAGACCTTTCCGAAAAATATTCACAATTGCCCGAGAAATCGGGAAAATATATGGAAATTTAATGAGATTCAATACAAAACATCAGAATTTGTAGCAAAAAAATGAAAATCCTTAAAACTGAAAGCAATCGCCACATATTTGGTATTTCCGTGTAGGGAATTTAATTTCTAGCGCATTTCCGAAGACCTTTTCGAAAAATATTCAAAATTGCCCGAGAAATCGGGAAAATATGGAAATTTAATGAGATTCAATACAAAACATCAGAATTTGTAGCAAAAAAATTAAAACTCTTAAAACTGAAAGCAATCCACACATATTTGGTATTTCCGTGTAGGGAATTTAATTTCTAGCGCATTTCCGAAGACCTTTTCGAAAAATATTCAAAATTGCCCGAGAAATCGGGAAAATATGGAAATTTAATGAGATTCAATACAAAACATCAGAATTTGTAGCAAAAAAATGAAAATCCTTAAAACTGAAAGCAATCCCCACATATTTGGTATTTCCGTGTAGGGAATTTAATTTCTAGCGCATTTCCGAAGACCTTTTCGAAAAATATTCAAAATTGCCCGAGAAATCGGGAAAATATGGAAATTTAATGAGATTCAATACAAAACATCAGAATTTGTAGGAAAAAAATGAAAACCCTTAAAACTGAAAGCAATCCCCACACATTTGGTATCTCCGTGTAGGGCATTTAATTTCTAGCGCATTTCCGAAGACCTTTTCGAAAAATATTCAAAATTGCCCGAGAAATCGGGAAAATATAGGCATTTAATGAGACTCCATACAAAACATCAGAATTTGTAGCAAAAAAATGAAAACCCTTAAAACTGAAAGCAATCGCCACATATTTGGTATTTCCGTGTAGGGAATTTAATTTCTAGCGCATTTCCGAAGACCTTTTCGAAAAATATTCAAAATTGCCCGAGAAATCGGGAAATTATGGAAATTTAATGAGATTCAATACAAAACATCAGAATTTGTAGCAAAAAAATTAAAACTCTTAAAACTGAAAGCAATCCACACATATTTGGTATTTCCGTGTAGGGAATTTAATTTCTAGCGCATTTCCGAAGACCTTTGCGAAAAATATTCAAAATTGCCCGAGAAATCGGGAAAATATGGAAATTTAATGAGATTCAATACAAAACATCAGAATTTGTAGCAAAAAAATGAAAATCCTTAAAACTGAAAGCAATCCCCACATATTTGGTATTTCCGTGTAGGGAATTTAATTTCTAGCGCATTTCCGAAGACCTTTTCGAAAAATATTCAAAATTGCCCGAGAAATCGGGAAAATATGGAAATTTAATGAGATTCAATACAAAACATCAGAATTTGTAGGAAAAAAATGAAAACCCTTAAAACTGAAAGCAATCCCCACACATTTGGTATCTCCGTGTAGGGCATTTAATTTCTAGCGCATTTCCGAAGACCTTTTCGAAAAATATTCAAAATTGCCCGAGAAATCGGGAAAATATAGGCATTTAATGAGACTCCATACAAAACATCAGAATTTGTAGCAAAAAAATGAAAACCCTTAAAACTGAAAGCAATCACATTTGGTATCTCTACACATTTGGTATCCCCGTGTAGGGAATTTAATTTCTAGCGCATTTCCGAAGACCTTTTCGAAAAATATTCAAAATTGTCCGAGAAATCGGGAAAATATGGGAATTTAATGAGATTCAATACAAAACATCAGAATTTGTAGCAAAAAAATGAAAACCCTTAAAACTGAAAGCAATCCCCACATATTTGGTATTTCCGTGTAGGGAATTTAATTTCTAGCGCATTTCCGAAGACCTTTTCGAAAAATATTCAAAATTGCCCGAGAAATCGGGAAAATATGGAAATTTAATGAGATTCAATACAAAACATCAGAATTTGTAGCAAAAAAATGAAAACCCTTAAAACTGAAAGCAATGCCCACATATTTGGTAGTTCCGTGTAGGGAATTTAATTTCTAGCGCATTTCCGAAGACCTTTTCGAAAAATATTCAAAATTACCCGAGAAATCGGGAAAATATGGAAATTTAATGAGATTCAATACAAAACATCAGAATTTGTAGCAAAAAAATGAAAACACTTAAAACTGAAAGCAATCCCCACATATTTGGTATTTCCGTGTAGGGAATTTAATTTCTAGCGCATTTCCAAAGACCTTTTCGAAAAATATTCAAAATTGCCCGAGAAATGTGGAAAATATGGAAATTTAATGAGATTCAATACAAAACATCAGAATTTGTAGCAAAAAAATGAAAACCCTTAAAACTGAAAGCAATCCCCACATATTTGGTATTTCCGTGTAGGGAATTTAATTTCTAGCGCATTTGCGAAGAACTTTTCGAAAAATATTCAAAATTGCCCGAGAAATCGGGAAAATATGGAAATTTAATGAGATTCAATACAAAACATCAGAATTTGTAGCAAAAAAATGAAAATCCTTAAAACTGAAAGCAATCCCCACATATTTGGTATTTCCGTGTAGGGAATTTAATTTCTAGCGCATTCCGAAGACCTTTTCGAAAAATATTCAAAATTGCCGGAGAAATCGGGAAATTATGGAAATTTAATGAGATTCAATACAAAACATCAGAATTTGTAGCAAAAAAATGAAAACCCTTAAAACTGAAAGCAATCCACACATATTTGGTATTTCTGTGTAGGGAATTTAATTTCTAGCGCATTTCCGAAGACCTTTCCGAAAAATATTCACAATTGCCCGAGAAATCGGGAAAATATATGGAAATTTAATGAGATTCAATACAAAACATCAGAATTTGTAGCAAAAAAATTAAAATCCTTAAAACTGAAAGCAATCGCCACATATTTGGTATTTCCGTGTAGGGAATTTAATTTCTAGCGCATTTCCGAAGACCCTTTCGAAAAATATTCAAAATTGCCCGAGAAATCGGGAAATTATGGAAATTTAATGAGATTCAATACAAAACATCAGAATTTGTAGCAAAAAAATGAAAACTCTTAAAACTGAAAGCAATCCACACATATTTGGTATTTCCGTGTAGGGAATTTAATTTCTAGCGCATTTCCGAAGACCTTTGCGAAAAATATTCAAAATTGCCCGAGAAATCGGGAAAATATGGAAATTTAATGAGATTCAATACAAAACATCAGAATTTGTAGCAAAAAAATGAAAATCCTTAAAACTGAAAGCAATCCCCACATATTTGGTATTTCCGTGTAGGGAATTTAATTTCTAGCGCATTTCCGAAGACCTTTTCGAAAAATATTCAAAATTGCCCGAGAAATCGGGAAAATATGGAAATTTAATGAGATTCAATACAAAACATCAGAATTTGTAGGAAAAAAATGAAAACCCTTAAAACTGAAAGCAATCCCCACATATTTGGTATTTCCGTGTAGGGAAATTAATTTCTAGCGTATTTCCGAAGACCTTTTCGAAAAATATTCAAAATTGCCTGAGAAATCGGGAAAATATGGAAATTTAATGAGATTCAATACAAAACATCAGAATTTGTAGCAAGAAAATGAAAACCCTTAAAACTGAAAGCAATCCCCACATATTTGGTATTTCCGTGTAGGGAATTTAATTTCTAGCGCATTTCCGAAAAATATTCAAAATTGCCCGAGAAATCGGGAAAATATGGAAATTTAATGAGATTCAATACAAAACATCAGAATTTGTAGCAAAAAAATGAAAACCCTTAAAACTGAAAGCAATCCCCACATATTTGGTATTTCCGTGTAGAGAATTTAATTTCTAGCGCATTTCCGAAGATCTTTTCGAAAAATATTCAAAATTGCCCGAGAAATCGGGAAAATATGGAAATTTAATCAGATTCAATACAAAACATCAGAATTTGTAGCAAAAAAATGAAAACCCTTAAAACTGAAAGCAATCACATTTGGTATCTCTACACATTTGGTATCTCCGTGTAGGGAATTTAATTTCTAGCGCATTTCCGAAGACCTTTTCGAAAAATATTCAAAATTACCCGAGAAATCGGGAAAATATGGAAATTTAATGAGATTGAATACAAACAAATCAGAATTTGTAGCAAAAAAATGAAAACTATTAAAACTGAAAGCAATCCCCACATATTTGGTATTTCCGTGTAGGGAATTTAATTTCTAGCGCATTTCCGAAGACCTATTCGAAAAATATTCAAAATTGCCCGAGCAATCGGGAAAATATGGAAATTTAATGAGATTCAATACAAAACATCAGAATTTGTAGCAAAAAAATGAAAACCCTTAAAACTGAAAGCAATACCCACATATTTGGTATTTCCGTGTAGGGAATTTAATTTCTAGCGCATTTCCGAAGACCTTTCCGAAAAATATACAAAATTGCCCGAGAATTCGAGAAAATATGGAAATTTAATGAGATTCAATACAAAACATCAGAATTTGTTGCAAAAAAATGAAAACCCTTAAAACTGAAAGCAATGCCCACATATTTGGTATTTCCGTGTAGGGAATTTAATTTCTAGCGCATTTCCGAAGGCCTTTCCGAAAAATATTCAAAATTGCCCGAGAAATCGGGGAAAATATGGAAATTTAATCAGATTCAATACAAAACATCAGAATTTGTAGCAAAAAAATGAAAACCCTTAAAACTGAAAGCAATCCCCACATATTTGGTATTTCCGTGTAGGGAATTTAATTTCTAGCGCATTTCCGAAGACCTATTCGAAAAATATTCAAAATTACCCGAGAAATCGGGAAAATATGGAAATTTAATGAGATTCAATATAAAACATCAGAATTTGTAGCAAAAAAATGAAAACCCTTAAAACTGAAAGTAATCCCAACATATTTGGTATTTCCATGTGGGGAATTTAATTTCTAGCGCATTTCCGAAGACCTTTCCGAAAAATATTCAAAATTGCCCGAGAAATCGGGAAAATATGGAAATTTAATGAGATTTAATAGAAAACATCAGAATTTGCAGCAAAAAATAAAAAACCCTTAAAACGGAAAGCAATCCCCACATATTTGGTATTTCCGTGTAGGGAATTTTATTTCTAGCGCATTTCCGAAGACCTTTTCGAAAACTATTCAAAATTGCCTGAGAAATCGGGAAAATATGAAAATTTAATGAGATTGAATTCAAAACATCAGAATTTGTAGCAAAAAAATGAAAACCCTTAAAACTGAAAGTAATCCCAACATATTTGGTATTTCCATGTAGGGAATTTAATTTCTAGCGCATTTCCGAAGACCTTTCCGAAAAATATTCAAAATTGCCCGAGAAATCGGGAAAATATGGAAATTTAATGAGATTTAATAGAAAACATCAGAATTTGCAGCAAAAAATAAAAAACTCTTCAAACTGAAAGCCATCCCCACATATTTGGTATTTCCGTGTAGGGAATTTAATTTCTAGCGCATTTCCGAAGACCTTTCCGAAAAATATTCAAAATTGCCCGAGAAATCGGGAAAATATGGAAATTTAATGAGATTCAATTAGGGCTTGCAAATTTACCGACGTCTTCAATTACCGGTAATTCGGTAAATTTGGTGGACGGAACCGGTATACCGTTAATTTACCGGTAATTTTGACTGTATTTTATTTAATTGCTATTTTATTCAAACTAAATAGGTTCATATTAAATTTTTACGCATGATGCCTAATTTTTTTGCTACAAATTCTGATGTTTTGTATTGAATCTCATTAAATTTCCATATTTTCCCGATTTCTCGGGCAATTTTGAATATTTTTCGGAAATGCGCTAGAAATCAAATTCCCTACACGGAAATACCAAATATGTGGGGATTGCTTTCAGTTTTAAGGGTTTTCATTTTTTTCCTACAAATTCTGATGTTTTGTATTGAATCTCATTAAATTTCCATATTTTCTCGATTTCTCTGGCAATTTTGAATATTTTTCGAAAAGGTCTTCATAAATTGGCTAGAAATTAAATTCCCTACACGGAGATACGAAATATGTGGGGATTGCTTTCAGTTTTAAGGGTTCTCATTTTTTTGCTATAACTTCTGATGTTTTGTATGGAGTCTCATTAAATTCCCATATTTTCCCGATTCCTCGGGCAATTTTGAATATTTTTCGAAAAGGTCTTCGGAAATGCGCTAGAAATTAAATTCCCTACACGGAGATACCAAATGTGTGGGGATTGCTTTCAGTTTTAAGGGTTTTCATTTTTTTGCTACAAATTCTGATGTTTTGTATTGAATCGCATTAAATTTCTATATTTTCCCGATTTCTCGGGCAATTTTTAATATTTTTCGAAAAGGTCTTCGGAAATGCGCTAGAAATTAAATTCCCTACACGGAGATACCAAATATGTGGGGATTGCTTTTAGTTTTAAGGGTTTTCATTTTTTTGCTACAAATTCTGATGTTTTGTATGGAGTCTCATTAAATTCCCATATTTTCCCGATTCCTCGGGCAATTTTGAATATTTGTCGAAAAGGTCTTCGGAAATGCGCTAGAAATTAAATTCTATACACGGAGATACCAAATGTGTGGGGATTGCTTTCAGTTTTAAGGGTTTTCATTTTTTTGCTACACATTCTGATGTTTTGTATGGAGTCTCATTAAATTCCCATATTTTCCCGATTTCTCGGGCAATTTTGAATATTTTTCGAAAAGGTCTTCGGAAATGCGCTAGAAATTAAATTCCCTACACGGAGATACCAAATGTGTGGGGATTGCTTTCAGTTTTAAGGGTTTTCATTTTTTTGCTACAAATTCTGATGTTTTGTATGGAGTCTCATTAAATTCCCATATTTTCCCGATTTCTCGGGCAATTTTGAATATTTTTCGAAAAGGTCTTCGGAAATGCGCTAGAAATTAAATTCCCTACACGGAGATACCAAATATGTGGGGATTGCTTTCAGTTTTAAGGGTTTTCATTTTTTTGCTACAAATTCTGATGTTTTGTATGGAGTCTCATAAAATTTCCATATTTTCCCGATTTCTCGGGCAATTTTGAATATTTTTCGAAAAGGTCTTCGGAAATGCGCTAGAAATTAAATTCCCTACACGGAGATACCAAATGTGTAGAGATACCAAATGTGATTGCTTTCAGTTTTAAGGGTTTTCATTTTTTTTGCTACAAATTCTGATGTTTTGTATGGAGTCTCATTAAATTCCCATATTTTCCCGATTTCTCGGGCAATTTTGAATATTTTTCGAAAAGGTCTTCGGAAATGCGCTAGAAATTAAATTCCCTACACGGAGATACCAAATGTGTAGAGATACCAAATGTGATTGCTTTCAGTTTTAAGGGTTTTCATCTTTTTGCTACAAATTGTGATGTTTTGTATGGAGTCTCATTAAATGCCTATATTTTCCCGATTTCTCGGGCAATTTTGAATATTTTTCGAAAAGGTCTTCGGAAATGCGCTAGAAATTAAATTCCCTACACGGATATACCAAATGTGTAGAGATACCAAATGTGATTGCTTTCAGTTTTAAGGGTTTTTATTTTTTTGCTATAAATTCTGATGTTTTGTATGGAGTCTCATTAAATTCCCATATTTTCCCGATTCCTCGGGCAATTTTGAATATTTTTCGAAAAGGTCTTCGGAAATGCGCTAGAAATTAAATTCCCTACACGGAGATACCAAATGTGTGGGGATTGCTTTCAGTTTTAAGGGTTTTCATTTTTTTGCTACAAATTCTGATGTTTTGTATTGAATCGCATTAAATTTCTATATTTTCCCGATTTCTCGGGCAATTTTTAATATTTTTCGAAAAGGTCTTCGGAAATGCGCTAGAAATTAAATTCCCTACACGGAGATACGTGGGGATTGCTTTTAGTTTTAAGGGTTTTCATTTTTTTTGCTACAAATTCTGATGTTTTGTATGGAGTCTCATTAAATTCCCATATTTTCCCGATTCCTCGGGCAATTTTGAATATTTGTCGAAAAGGTCTTCGGAATTGCGCTAGAAATTAAATTCCCTACACGGAGATACCAAATGTGTGGGGATTGCTTTCAGTTTTAAGGGTTTTCATTTTTTTGCTACACATTCTGATGTTTTGTATGGAGTCTCATTAAATTCCCATATTTTCCCGATTTCTCGGGCAATTTTGAATATTTTTCGAAAAGGTCTTCGGAAATGCGCTAGAAATTAAATTCCCTACACGGAGATACCAAATGTGTGGGGATTGCTTTCAGTTTTAAGGGTTTTCATTTTTTTGCTACAAATTCTGATGTTTTGTATGGAGTCTCATTAAATTCCCATATTTTCCCGATTTCTCGGGCAATTTTGAATATTTTTCGAAAAGGTCTTCGGAAATGCGCTAGAAATTAAATTCCCTACACGGAGATACCAAATATGTGGGGATTGCTTTCAGTTTTAAGGGTTTTCATTTTTTTGCTACAAATTCTGATGTTTTGTATGGAGTCTCATTAAATTCCCATATTTTCCCGATTTCTCGGGCAATTTTGAATATTTTTCGAAAAGGTCTTCGGAAATGCGCTAGAAATTAAATTCCCTACACGGAGATACCAAATGTGTGGGAATTGCTTTCAGTTTTAAGGGTTTTAATTTTTTTGCTACAAATTCTGATGTTTTGTATGGAGTCTCATTAAATTCCCATATTTTCCCGATTTCTCGGGCAATTTTGAATATTTTTCGAAAAGGTCTTCGGAAATGCGCTAGAAATTAAATTCCCTACACGGAGATACCAAATGTGTAGAGATACCAAATGTGATTGCTTTCAGTTTTAAGGGTTTTCATTTTTTTGCTACATATTCTGATGTTTTGTATGGAGTCTCATTAAATTCCCATATTTTCCCGATTTCTCGGGCAATTTTGAATATTTTTCGAAAAGGTCTTCAGAAATGCGCTAGAAATTAAATTCCCTACACGGAGATACCAAATGTGTACAGATACCAAATGTGATTGCTTTCAGTTTTAAGGGTTTTCATCTTTTTGCTACAAATTCTGATGTTTTGTATGGAGTCTCATTAAATTCCCATATTTTCCCGATTTCTCGGGCAATTTTGAATATTTTTCGAAAAGGTCTTCGGAAATGCGCTAGAAATTAAATTCCCTACACGGAGATACCAAATATGTGGGGATTGCTTTCAGTTTTAAGGGTTTTCATTTTTTTGCTACAAATTCTGATGTTTTGTATGGAGTCTCATTAAATGCCTATATTTTCCCGATTTCTCGGACAATTTTGAATATTTTTAGAAAAGGTCTTCGGAAATGCGCTAGAAATTAAATTCCCTACACGGAGATACCAAATGTGTAGAGATACCAAATGTGATTGCTTTCAGTTTTAAGGGTTTTCATTTTTTTCTACAAATTCTGATGGTTTGTATGGAGTCTCATTAAATTCCCATATTTTCCCGATTTCTCGGGCAATTTTGAATATTTTTCGAAAAGGTCTTCGGAAATGCGCTAGAAATTAAATTCCCTACACGGAGATACCAAATATGTGGGGATTGCTTTCAGTTTTAAGGGTTTTCATTTTTTTGGCTACAAATTCTGATGTTTTGTATGGAGTCTCATTAAATTCCCATATTTTCCCGATTTCTCGGGCAATTTTGAATATTTTTCGAAAAGGTCTTCGGAAATGCGGTAGAAATTAAATTCCGTACACGGAGATACCAAATGTGTAGAGATACCAAATGTGATTGCTTTCAGTTTTAAGGGTTTTCATTTTTTTGCTACAAATTCTGATGTTTTGTATGGAGTCTCATTAAATTCCCATATTTTCCTGATTTCTCAGGCAATTTTGAATATTTTTCGAAAAGATCTTCGGAAATGCGCTAGAAATTAAATTCCCTACACGGAGATACCAAATAAGTGGGGATTGCTTTCAGTTTTAAGGGTTTTCATTTTTTTTGCTACAAATTCTGATGTTTTGTATGGAGTCTCATTAAATGCCTATATTTTCCCGATTTCTCGGACAATTTTGAATATTTTTAGAAAAGGTCTTCGGAAATGCGCTAGAAATTAAATTCCCTACACGGAGATACCAAATGTGTAGAGATACCAAATGTGATTGCTTTCAGTTTTAAGGGTTTTCATTTTTTTCTACAAATTCTGATGGTTTGTATGGAGTCTCATTAAATTCCCATATTTTCCCGATTTCTCGGGCAATTTTGAATATTTTTCGAAAAGGTCTTCGGAAATGCGCTAGAAATTAAATTCCCTACACGGAGATACCAAATATGTGGGGATTGCTTTCAGTTTTAAGGGTTTTCATTTTTTTGCTACAAATTCTGATGTTTTGTATGGAGTCTCATTAAATTCCCATATTTTCCCGATTTCTCGGGCAATTTTGAATATTTTTCGAAAAGGTCTTCGGAAATGCGGTAGAAATTAAATTCCGTACACGGAGATACCAAATGTGTAGAGATACCAAATGTGATTGCTTTCAGTTTTAAGGGTTTTCATTTTTTTGCTACAAATTCTGATGTTTTGTATGGAGTCTCATTAAATTCCCATATTTTCCTGATTTCTCAGGCAATTTTGAATATTTTTCGAAAAGATCTTCGGAAATGCGCTAGAAATTAAATTCCCTACACGGAGATACCAAATAAGTGGGGATTGCTTTCAGTTTTAAGGGTTTTCATTTTTTTGCTACAAATTCTGATGTTTTGTATGGAGTCTCATTAAATTCCCATATTTTCCCGATTTCTCGGGCAATTTTGAATATTTTTCGAAAAGGTCTTCGGAAATGCGCTAGAAATTAAATTCCCTACACGGAGATACCAAATGTGTAGAGATACCAAATGTGATTGCTTTCCGTTTTAAGGGTTTTCATTTTTTTGCTACAAATTCTGATGTTTTGTATGGAGTCTCATTAAATTCCCATATTTTCCCGATTTCTCGGGCAATTTTGAATATTTTTCGAAAAGGTCTTCGGAAATGCGGTAGAAATTAAATTCCGTACACGGAGATACCAAATGTGTAGAGATACCAAATGTGATTGCTTTCAGTTTTAAGGGTTTTCATTTTTTTGCTACAAATTCTGATGTTTTGTATGGAGTCTCATTAAATTCCCATATTTTCCTGATTTCTCGGGCAATTTTAAATATTTTTCGAAAAGATCTTCGGAAATGCGCTAGAAATTAAATTCCCTACACGGAGATACCAAATAAGTGGGGATTGCTTTCAGTTTTAAGGGTTTTCATTTTTTTGCTACAAATTCTGATGTTTTGTATGGAGTCTCATTAAATTCCCATATTTTCCCGATTTCTCGGGCAATTTTGAATATTTTTCGAAAAGGTCTTCGGAAATGCGCTAGAAATTAAATTCCCTACACGGAGATACCAAATGTGTAGAGATACCAAATGTGATTGCTTTCCGTTTTAAGGGTTTTCATTTTTTTGCTACAAATTCTGATGTTTTGTATGGAGTCTCATTAAATTCCCATATTTTCCCGATTTCTCGGGCAATTTTGAATATTTTTCGAAAAGGTCTTCGGAAATGCGCTAGAAATTAAATTCCCTACACGGAGATACCAAATATGTTGGGATTGCTTTCAGTTTTAAGGGTTTTCATTTTTTTGCTACAAATTCTGATGTTTTATATGGAGTCTCATTAAATTCCCATATTTTCCCGATTTCTCGGGCAATTTTGAATATTTTTCGAAAAGGTCTTCGGAAATGCGCTAGAAATTAAATTCCCTACACGGAGATACCAAATATGTGGGGATTGCTTTCAGTTTTAAGGGTTTTCATTTTTTTGCTACAAATTCTGATGTTTTGTATGGAGTCTCATTAAATTCCCATATTTTCCCGATTTCTCGGGCAATTTTGAATATTTTTCGAAAAGGTCTTCGGAAATGCGCTAGAAATTAAATTCCCTACACGGAGATACCAAATGTGTGGGGATTGTTTTCAGTTTTAAGGGTTTTCATTTTTTTGCTACAAATTCTGATGTTTTGTATGGAGTCTCATTAAATTCCCATATTTTCCCGATTTCTCGGGCAATTTTGAATATTTTTCGAAAAGGTCTTCGGAAATGCGCTAGAAATTAAATTCCCTACACGGAGATACCAAATGTGTAGAGATACCAAATGTGATTGCTTTCAGTTTTAAGGGTTTTCATTTTTTTGCTACAAACTCTGATGTTTTGTATGGAGTCTCATTAAATGCCTATATTTTCCCGATTTCTCGGGGAATTTTGAATATTTTTCGAAAAGGTCTTCGGAAATGCTCTAGAAATTAAATTCCCTACACGGAGATACCAAATATGTGGGGATTGCTTTCAGTTTTAAGGGTTTTCATTTTTTTGCTACAAATTCTGATGTTTTGTATGGAGTCTCATTAAATTCCCATATTTTCCCGATTTCTCGGGCAATTTTGAATATTTTTCGAAGAGGTCTTCGGAAATGCGGTAGAAATTAAATTCCCTACACGGAGATACCAAATATGTGGGGATTGCTTTCAGTTTTAAGGGTTTTCATTTTTTTGCTACAAATTCTGATGTTTTGTATGGAGTCTCATTAAATTCCCATATTTTCCCGATTTCTCGGGCAATTTTGAATATTTTTCGAAAAGGTCTTCGGAAATGCGCTAGAAATTAAATTCCCTACACGGAGATACCAAATATGTGGGGATTGCTTTCAGTTTTAAGGGTTTTCATTTTTTTGCTACAAATTCTGATGTTTTGTATGGAGTCTCATTAAATTCCCATATTCTCTCGATTTCTCGGGCAATTTTGAATATTTTTCGAAAAGGTCTTCGGAAATGCGCTAGAAATTAAATTCCCTACACGGAGATACCAAATGTGTAGAGATACCAAATGTGATTGCTTTCAGTTCTAAGGGTTTTCATTTTTTTGCTACAAATTCTGATGTTTTGTATGGAGTCTCATTAAATGCCTATATTTTCCCGATTTCTAGGGCAATTTTGAATATTTTTCGAAAAGGTCTTCGGAAATGCGCTAGAAATTAAATTCCCTACACGGAGATACCAAATGTGTGGGGATTGCTTTCAGTTTTAAGGGTTTTTAATTTTTTGCTACAAATTCTGATGTTTTGTATGGAGTCTCATTAAATTCCCATATTTTCCCGGTTTCTCGGGCAATTTTGAATATTTTTCGAAAAGGTCTTCGGAAATGCGCTAGAAAATAAATTCCCTACACGGAGATACCAAATGTGTAGAGATACCAAATGTGATTGCTTTCAGTTTTAAGGGTTTTTAATTTTTTGCTACAAATTCTGATGTTTTGTATGGAGTCTCATTAAATTCCCATATTTTCCCGGTTTCTCGGGCAATTTTGAATATTTTTCGAAAAGGTCTTCGGAAATGCGCTAGAAATTAAATTCCCTACACGGAGATACCAAATGTGTGGGGATTGCTTTCAGTTTTAAGGGTTTTCATTTTTTTGCTACAAATTCTGATGTGTTGTATGGAGTCTCATTAAATTCCCATATTTTCCCGATTTCTCGGGCAATTTTGAATATTTTTCGAAAAGGTCTTCGGAAATGCGCTAGAAATTAAATTCCCTACACGGAGATACCAAATATGTGCGAATTGCTTTCAGTTTTAAGGGCTTTCATTTTTTTGCTACAAATTCTGATGTTTTGTATGGAGTCTCATTAAATTCCCATATTTTCCCGATTTCTCGGGCAATTTTGAATATTTTTCGAAAAGGTCTTCGGAAATGCGCTAGAAATTAAATTTCCTACACGGAAATACCAAATATGTGGGGATTGCTTTCAGTTTTAAGGGTTTTCATTTTTTTGCTACAAATTCTGATGTTTTGTATGGAGTCTCATTAAATTCCCATATTTTCCCGATTTCTCGGGCAATTTTGAATATTTTTCGAAAAGGTCTTCGGAAATGCGCTAGAAATTAAATTCCCTACACGGAGATACCAAATGTGTAGAGATACCAAATGTGATTGCTTTCAGTTTTAAGGGTTTTCATTTTTTTGCTACAAACTCTGATGTTTTGTATGGAGTCTCATTAAATTCCCATATTTTCCCGATTTCTCGGGCAATTTTGAATATTTTTCGAAGAGGTCTTCGGAAATGCGGTAGAAATTAAATTCCCTACACGGAGATACCAAATATGTGGGGATTGCTTTCAGTTTTAAGGGTTTTCATTTTTTTGCTACAAATTCTGATGTTTTGTATGGAGTCTCATTAAATTCCCATATTTTCCCGATTTCTCGGGCAATTTTGAATATTTTTCGAAGAGGTCTTCGGAAATGCGGTAGAAATTAAATTCCCTACACGGAGATACCAAATATGTGGGGATTGCTTTCAGTTTTAAGGGTTTTCATTTTTTTGCTACAAATTCTGATGTTTTGTATGGAGTCTCATTAAATTCCCATATTTTCCCGATTTCTCGGGCAATTTTGAATATTTTTCGAAAAGGTCTTCGGAAATGCGCTAGAAATTAAATTCCCTACACGGAGATACCAAATATGTGGGGATTGCTTTCAGTTTTAAGGGTTTTCATTTTTTTGCTACAAATTCTGATGTTTTGTATGGAGTCTCATTAAATTCCCATATTCTCTCGATTTCTCGGGCAATTTTGAATATTTTTCGAAAAGGTCTTCGGAAATGCGCTAGAAATTAAATTCCCTACACGGAGATACCAAATGTGTAGAGATACCAAATGTGATTGCTTTCAGTTCTAAGGGTTTTCATTTTTTTGCTACAAATTCTGATGTTTTGTATGGAGTCTCATTAAATGCCTATATTTTCCCGATTTCTAGGGCAATTTTGAATATTTTTCGAAAAGGTCTTCGGAAATGCGCTAGAAATTAAATTCCCTACACGGAGATACCAAATGTGTGGGGATTGCTTTCAGTTTTAAGGGTTTTTAATTTTTTGCTACAAATTCTGATGTTTTGTATGGAGTCTCATTAAATTCCCATATTTTCCCGGTTTTCCCTACACGGAGATACCAAATGTGTAGAGATACCAAATGTGATTGCTTTCAGTTTTAAGGGTTTTTAATTTTTTGCTACAAATTCTGATGTTTTGTATGGAGTCTCATTAAATTCCCATATTTTCCCGGTTTCTCGGGCAATTTTGAATATTTTTCGAAAAGGTCTTCGGAAATGCGCTAGAAATTAAATTCCCTACACGGAGATACCAAATGTGTGGGGATTGCTTTCAGTTTTAAGGGTTTTCATTTTTTTGCTACAAATTCTGATGTTTTGTATGGAGTCTCATTAAATTCCCATATTTTCCCGATTTCTCGGGCAATTTTGAATATTTTTCGAAAAGGTCTTCGGAAATGCGCTAGAAATTAAATTCCCTACACGGAGATACCAAATATGTGCGAATTGCTTTCAGTTTTAAGGGCTTTCATTTTTTTGCTACAAATTCTGATGTTTTGTATGGAGTCTCATTAAATTCCCATATTTTCCCGATTTCTCGGGCAATTTTGAATATTTTTCGAAAAGGTCTTCGGAAATGCGCTAGAAATTAAATTTCCTACACGGAAATACCAAATATGTGGGGATTGCTTTCAGTTTTAAGGGTTTTCATTTTTTTGCTACAAATTCTGATGTTTTGTATGGAGTCTCATTAAATTCCCATATTTTCCCGATTTCTCGGGCAATTTTGAATATTTTTCGAAAAGGTCTTCGGAAATGCGCTAGAAATTAAATTCCCTACACGGAGATACCAAATATGTGGGGATTGCTTTCAGTTTTAAGGGTTTTCATTTTTTTGCTACAAATTCTGATGTTTTGTTTGGAGTCTCATTAAATTCCCATATTTTCCCGATTTCTCGGGCAATTTTGAATATTTTTCGAAAAGGTCTTCGGAAATGCTCTAGAAATTAAATTCCCTACACGGAGATACCAAATGTGTAGAGATACCAAATGTGATTGCTTTCAGTTTTAAGGGTTTTCAATGTTTTGCTACAAATTCTGATGTTTTGTATGGAGTCTCATTAAATGCCTATATTTTCCCGATTTCTCGGGCAATTTTGAATATTTTTCGAAAAGGTCTTCGGAAATGCGCTAGAAATTAAATTCCCTACACGGAGATACCAAATGTGTGGAGATTGCTTTCAGTTTTAAGGGTTTTCATTTTTTTTGCTACAAATTCTGATGTTTTGTATGGAGTCTCATTAAATTCCCATATTTTCCCGATTTCTCGGGCAATTTTGAATATTTTTTGAAAAGGTCTTCGGAAATGCGCTAGAAATTAAATTCCCTACACGGAGATACCAAATGTGTAGAGATACCAAATGTGATTGCTTTCAGTTTTAAGGGTTTTCATTTTTTTGCTACAAATTCTGAGGTTTTGTATGGAGTCTCATTAAATGCCTATATTTTCCCGATTTCTCGGGCAATTTTGAATATTTTTCGAAAAGGTCTTCGTAAATGCGCTAGAAATTAAATTCCCTACACGGAGATACCAAATGTGTAGAGATACCAAATGTGATTGCTTTCAGTTTTAAGGGTTTTCATTTTTTTGCTACAAATTCTGATGTTTTGTATGGAGTCTCATTAAATTCCCATATTTTCCCGATTTCTCGGGCAATTTTGAATATTTTTCGAAAAGGTCTTCGGAATTTCGCTAGAAATTAAATTCCCTACACGGAGATACCAAATATGTGGGGATTGCTTTCAGTTTTAAGGGTTTTCATTTTTTTGCTACAAATTCTGATGTTTTGTATGGAGTCTCATTAAATTCCCATATTTTCCCGATTTCTCGGGCAATTTTGAATATTTTTCGAAAAGGTCTTCGGAAATGCGCTAGAAATTAAATTCCCTACACGGAGTTACCAAATATGTGGGGATTGCTTTCAGTTTTAAGGGTTTTCATTTTTTTGCTACAAATTCTGATGTTTTGTATGGAGTCTCATTAAATTCCCATATTTTCCCGATTTCTCGGGCAATTTTGAATATTTTTCGAAAAGGTCTTCGGAAATGCGCTAGAAATTAAATTTCCTACACGGAAATACCAAATATGTGGGGATTGCTTTCAGTTTTAAGGGTTTTCATTTTTTTGCTACAAATTCTGATGTTTTGTATGGAGTCTCATTAAATTCCCATATTTTCCCGATTTCTCGGGCAATTTTGAATATTTTTCGAAAAGGTCTTCGGAAATGCGCTAGAAATTAAATTCCCTACACGGAGATACCAAATGTGTAGAGATACCAAATGTGATTGCTTTCAGTTTTAAGGGTTTTCATTTTTTTGCTACAAACTCTGATGTTTTGTATGGAGTCTCATTAAATGCCTATATTTTCCCGATTTCTCGGGGAATTTTGAATATTTTTCGAAAAGGTCTTCGGAAATGCTCTAGAAATTAAATTCCCTACACGGAGATACCAAATATGTGGGGATTGCTTTCAGTTTTAAGGGTTTTCATTTTTTTGCTACAAATTCTGATGTTTTGTATGGAGTCTCATTAAATTCCCATATTTTCCCGATTTCTCGGGCAATTTTGAATATTTTTCGAAGAGGTCTTCGGAAATGCGGTAGAAATTAAATTCCCTACACGGAGATACCAAATATGTGGGGATTGCTTTCAGTTTTAAGGGTTTTCATTTTTTTGCTACAAATTCTGATGTTTTGTATGGAGTCTCATTAAATTCCCATATTTTCCCGATTTCTCGGGCAATTTTGAATATTTTTCGAAAAGGTCTTCGGAAATGCGCTAGAAATTAAATTCCCTACACGGAGATACCAAATATGTGGGGATTGCTTTCAGTTTTAAGGGTTTTCATTTTTTTGCTACAAATTCTGATGTTTTGTATGGAGTCTCATTAAATTCCCATATTCTCTCGATTTCTCGGGCAATTTTGAATATTTTTCGAAAAGGTCTTCGGAAATGCGCTAGAAATTAAATTCCCTACACGGAGATAACAAATGTGTAGAGATACCAAATGTGATTGCTTTCAGTTCTAAGGGTTTTCATTTTTTTGCTACAAATTCTGATGTTTTGTATGGAGTCTCATTAAATGCCTATATTTTCCCGATTTCTAGGGCAATTTTGAATATTTTTCGAAAAGGTCTTCGGAAATGCGCTAGAAATTAAATTCCCTACACGGAGATACCAAATGTGTGGGGATTGCTTTCAGTTTTAAGGGTTTTTAATTTTTTGCTACAAATTCTGATGTTTTGTATGGAGTCTCATTAAATTCCCATATTTTCCCGGTTTTCCCTACACGGAGATACCAAATGTGTAGAGATACCAAATGTGATTGCTTTCAGTTTTAAGGGTTTTTAATTTTTTGCTACAAATTCTGATGTTTTGTATGGAGTCTCATTAAATTCCCATATTTTCCCGGTTTCTCGGGCAATTTTGAATATTTTTCGAAAAGGTCTTCGGAAATGCGCTAGAAATTAAATTCCCTACACGGAGATACCAAATGTGTGGGGATTGCTTTCAGTTTTAAGGGTTTTCATTTTTTTGCTACAAATTCTGATGTTTTGTATGGAGTCTCATTAAATTCCCATATTTTCCCGATTTCTCGGGCAATTTTGAATATTTTTCGAAAAGGTCTTCGGAAATGCGCTAGAAATTAAATTCCCTACACGGAGATACCAAATATGTGCGAATTGCTTTCAGTTTTAAGGGCTTTCATTTTTTTGCTACAAATTCTGATGTTTTGTATGGAGTCTCATTAAATTCCCATATTTTCCCGATTTCTCGGGCAATTTTGAATATTTTTCGAAAAGGTCTTCGGAAATGCGCTAGAAATTAAATTTCCTACACGGAAATACCAAATATGTGGGGATTGCTTTCAGTTTTAAGGGTTTTCATTTTTTTGCTACAAATTCTGATGTTTTGTATGGAGTCTCATTAAATTCCCATATTTTCCCGATTTCTCGGGCAATTTTGAATATTTTTCGAAAAGGTCTTCGGAAATGCGCTAGAAATTAAATTCCCTACACGGAGATACCAAATATGTGGGGATTGCTTTCAGTTTTAAGGGTTTTCATTTTTTTGCTACAAATTCTGATGTTTTGTATGGAGTCTCATTAAATTCCCATATTTTCCCGATTTCTCGGGCAATTTTGAATATTTTTCGAAAAGGTCTTCGGAAATGCTCTAGAAATTAAATTCCCTACACGGAGATACCAAATGTGTAGAGATACCAAATGTGATTGCTTTCAGTTTTAAGGGTTTTCAATGTTTTGCTACAAATTCTGATGTTTTGTATGGAGTCTCATTAAATGCCTATATTTTCCCGATTTCTCGGGCAATTTTGAATATTTTTCGAAAAGGTCTTCGGAAATGCGCTAGAAATTAAATTCCCTACACGGAGATACCAAATGTGTGGAGATTGCTTTCAGTTTTAAGGGTTTTCATTTTTTTTGCTACAAATTCTGATGTTTTGTATGGAGTCTCATTAAATTCCCATATTTTCCCGATTTCTCGGGCAATTTTGAATATTTTTCGAAAAGGTCTTCGGAAATGCGCTAGAAATTAAATTCCCTACACGGAGATACCAAATGTGTAGAGATACCAAATGTGATTGCTTTCAGTTTTAAGGGTTTTCATTTTTTTGCTACAAATTCTGAGGTTTTGTATGGAGTCTCATTAAATGCCTATATTTTCCCGATTTCTCGGGCAATTTTGAATATTTTTCGAAAAGGTCTTCGTAAATGCGCTAGAAATTAAATTCCCTACACGGAGATACCAAATGTGTAGAGATACCAAATGTGATTGCTTTCAGTTTTAAGGGTTTTCATTTTTTTGCTACAAATTCTGATGTTTTGTATGGAGTCTCATTAAATTCCCATATTTTCCCGATTTCTCGGGCAATTTTGAATATTTTTCGAAAAGGTCTTCGGAATTTCGCTAGAAATTAAATTCCCTACACGGAGATACCAAATATGTGGGGATTGCTTTCAGTTTTAAGGGTTTTCATTTTTTTGCTACAAATTCTGATGTTTTGTATGGAGTCTCATTAAATTCCCATATTTTCCCGATTTCTCGGGCAATTTTGAATATTTTTCGAAAAGGTCTTCGGAAATGCGCTAGAAATTAAATTCCCTACACGGAGTTACCAAATATGTGGGGATTGCTTTCAGTTTTAAGGGTTTTCATTTTTTTGCTACAAATTCTGATGTTTTGTATGGAGTCTCATTAAATTCCCATATTTTCCCGATTTCTCGGGCAATTTTGAATATTTTTCGAAAAGGTCTTCGGAAATGCGCTAGAAATTAAATTCCCTACACGGAGATACCAAATATGTGGGGATTGCTTTCAGTTTTAAGGGTTTTCATTTTTTTGCTACAAATTCTGATGTTTTGTATGGAGTCTCATTAAATTCCCATATTTTCCCGATTTCTCGGGCAATTTTGAATATTTTTGGAAAAGGTCTGCGGAAATGCGCTAGAAATTAAATTCCCTACACGGAGATACCAAATGTGTAGAGATACCAAATGTGATTGCTTTCAGTTTTAAGGGTTTTCATTTTTTTGCTACAAATTCTGAGGTTTTGTATGGAGTCTCATTAAATGCCTATATTTTCCCGATTTCTCGGGCAATTTTGAATATTTTTCGGAAAGGTCTTCGTAAATGCGCTAGAAATTAAATTCCCTACACGGAGATACCAAATGTGTAGAGATACCAAATGTGATTGCTTTCAGTTTTAAGGGTTTTCATTTTTTTGCTACAAATTCTGATGTTTTGTATGGAGTCTCATTAAATTCCCATATTATCCCGATTTCTCGGGCAATTTTGAATATTTTTCGAAAAGGTCTTCGGAATTTCGCTAGAAATTAAATTCCCTACACGGAGATACCAAATATGTGGGGATTGCTTTCAGTTTTAAGGGTTTTCATTTTTTTGCTACAAATTCTGATGTTTTGTATGGAGTCTCATTAAATTCCCATATTTTCCCGATTTCTCGGGCAATTTTGAATATTTTTCGAAAAGGTCTTCGGAAATGCGCTAGAAATTAAATTCCCTACACGGAGTTACCAAATATGTGGGGATTGCTTTCAGTTTTAAGGGTTTTCATTTTTTTGCTACAAATTCTGATGTTTTGTATGGAGTCTCATTAAATTCCCATATTTTCCCGATTTCTCGGGCAATTTTGAATATTTTTCGAAAAGGTCTTCGGAAATGCGCTAGAAATTAAATTCCCTACACGGAGATACCAAATATGTGGGGATTGCTTTCAGTTTTAAGGGTTTTCATTTTTTTGCTACAAATTCTGATGTTTTGTATGAAGTCTCATTAAATTCCCATATTTTCCCGATTTCTCGGGCAATTTTGAATATTTTTCGAAAAGGTCTTCGGAAATGCGCTAGAAATTGAATTCCCTACACGGAGATACCAAATATGTGGGGATTGCTTTCAGTTTTAAGGGTTTTCATTTTTTTGCTACAAATTCTGATGTTTTGTATGGAGTCTCATTAAATTCCCATATTTTCCCGATTTCTCGGGCAATTTTGAATATTTTTCGAAAAGGTCTTCGGAAATGAGCTAGAAATTAAATTCCGTACACGGAGTTACCAAATATGTGGGGATTGCTTTCAGTTTTAAGGGTTTTCATTTTTTTGCTACAAATTCTGATGTTTTGTATGGTGTCTCATTAAATTCCCATATTTTCCCGATTTCTCGGGCAATTTTGAATATTTTTCGAAAAGGTCTTCGGAAATGCGCTAGTAATTAAATTCCCTACACGGAGATACCAAATGTGTGGGGATTGCTTTCAGTTTTAAGGGTTTTCATTTTTTTGCTACAAATTCTGATGTTTTGTATGGAGTCTCATTAAATTCCCATATTTTCCCGCGTTCTCGGGAAATTTTGAATATTTTTCGAAAAGGTCTTCGGAAATGCGCTAAAAATTGAATTCCCTACACGGAGATACCAAATATGTGGGGATTGCTTTCAGTTTTAAGGGTTTTCATTTTTTTGCTACAAATTCTGATGTTTTGTATGGAGTCTCATTAAATTCCCATATTTTCCCGATTTCTCGGCCAACTTTGAATATTTTTCGAAAAGGTCTTCGGAAATGCGCTAGAAATTAAATTCCCTACACGGAGTTACCAAATATGTGGGGATTGCTTTCAGTTTTAAGGGTTTTCATTTTTTTGCTACAAATTCTGATGTTTTGTATGGAGTCTCATTAAATTCCCATATTTTCCCGATTTCTCGGGCAATTTTGAATATTTTTCGAAAAGGTCTTCGGAAATGCGCTAGAAATTAAATTCCCTACACGGAGATACCAAATATGTGGGGATTGCTTTCAGTTTTAAGGGTTTTCATTTTTTTGCTACAAATTCTGATGTTTTGTATGGAGTCTCATTAAATTCCCATATTTTCCCGATTTCTCGGGCAATTTTGAATATTTTTCGAAAAGGTCTTCGGAAATGCGCTAGAAATTAAATTCCCTACACGGAGATACCAAATGTGTGGGGATTGCTTTCAGTTTTAAGGGCTTTAATTTTTTTGCTACAAATTCTGATGTTTTGTATGGAGTCTCATTAAATTCCCATATTTTCCCGATTTCTCGGGCAATTTTGAATATTTTTCGAAAAGGTCTTCGGAAATGCGCTAGAAATTAAATTCCCTACACGGAGATACCAAATGTGTAGAGATACCAAATGTGATTGCTTTCAGTTTTAAGGGTTTTCATTTTTTTGCTACAAATTCTGATGTTTTGTATGGAGTCTCATTAAATTCCCATATTTTCCCGATTTCTCGGGCAATTTTGAATATTTTTCGAAAAGGTCTTCGGAATTTCGCTAGAAATTAAATTCCCTACACGGAGATACCAAATATGTGGGGCTTGCTTTGAGTTTTAAGGGTTTTCATTTTTTTGCTACAAATTCTGATGTTTTGTATGGAGTCTCATTAAATTCCCATATTTTCCCGATTTCTCGGGCAATTTTGAATATTTTTCAAAAAGGTCTTCGGAAATGCGCTAGAAATTAAATGCCCTACACGGAGATACCAAATGTGTAGAAATACCAAATGTGATTGCTTTCAGCTTTAAGGGTTTTCATTTTTTTGTTACAAATTCTGATGTTTTGTATGTAGTCTCATTAAATTCCCATATTTTCCCGATTTCTCGGGAAATTTTGAATATTTTTCGAAAAGGTCTTCGGAAATGCGCTAGAAATTAAATGCCCTACACGGAGATACCAAATGTGTAGAGATACCAAATGTGATTGCTTTCAGTTTTAAGGGTTTTCATTTTTTTGCTACAAATTCTGATGTTTTGTATGGAGTCTCATTAAATTCCCATATTTTCCCGATTTCTCGGGCAATTTTGAATATTTTTCGAAAAGGTCTTCGGAAATGCGCTAGAAATTAAATTCCCTACACGGAGATACCAAATGTGTAGAGATACCAAATGTGATTGCTTTCAGTTTTAAGGGTTTTCATTTTTTTGCTACACATTCTGATGTTTTGTATGGAGTCTCATTAAATTCCGATATTTTCCCGATTTCTCGGGCAATTTTGAATATTTTTCGAAAAGGTCTTCGGAATTTCGCTAGAAATTAAATTCCCTACACGGAGATACCAAATATGTGGGGATT
Organism: Empis livida; assembly: GCA_963932195.1. NCBI lineage: Eukaryota > Metazoa > Arthropoda > Insecta > Diptera > Empididae > Empis > Empis livida. The sequence goes on along the minus strand of OZ010646.1, from coordinate 12,540,088 downwards.
GCTTTCAGTTTTAAGGGTTTTCATTTTTTTGCTACAAATTCTGATGTTTTGTATGGAGTCTCATTAAATTCCCATATTTTCCCGATTTCTCGGGCAATTTTGAATATTTTTCAAAAAGGTCTTCGGAAATGCGCTAGAAATTAAATGCCCTACACGGAGATACCAAATGTGTAGAAATACCAAATGTGATTGCTTTCAGCTTTAAGGGTTTTCATTTTTTTGTTACAAATTCTGATGTTTTGTATGTAGTCTCATTAAATTCCCATATTTTTTCGATTTCTCGGGAAATTTTGAATATTTTTCGAAAAGGTCTTCGGAAATGCGCTAGAAATTAAATGCCCTACACGGAGATACCAAATGTGTAGAGATACCAAATGTGATTGCTTTCAGTTTTAAGGGTTTTCATTTTTTTGCTACAAATTCTGATGTTTTGTATGGAGTCTCATTAAATTCCCATATTTTCCCGATTTCTCGGGCAATTTTGAATATTTTTCAAAAAGGTCTTCGGAAATGCGCTAGAAATTAAATGCCCTACACGGAGATACCAAATGTGTAGAAATACCAAATGTGATTGCTTTCAGCTTTAAGGGTTTTCATTTTTTTGTTACAAATTCTGATGTTTTGTATGTAGTCTCATTAAATTCCCATATTTTCCCGATTTCTCGGGCAATTTTGAATATTTTTCGAAAAGGTCTTCGGAAATGCGCTAGAAATTAAATTCCCTACACGGAGATACCAAATATGTGGGGATTGCTTTCAGTTTTAAGGGTTTTCATTTTTTTGCTACAAATTCTGATGTTTTGTATGGAGTCTCATTAAATTCCCATATTTTCCCGAGTTCTCGGGCAATTTTGAATATTTTTCGAAAAGGTCTTCGGAAATGCGGTAGAAATTAAATTCCCTACACGGAGATACCAAATGTGTAGAGATACCAAATGTGATTGCTTTCAGTTTTAAGGGATTTCATTTTTTTGCTACAAATTCTGATGTTTTGTATGGAGTCTCATTAAATTCCCATATTTTCCCGATTTCTCGGGCAATTTTGAATATTTTTCGAAAAGGTCTTCGGAAATGCGCTAGAAATTAAATTGCCTACACGGAGATACCAAATGTGTGGGGATTGCTTTCAGTTTTAAGGGTTTTCATTTTTTTGCTACAAATTCTGATGTTTTGTATGGAGTCTCATTAAATGCGGAGATACCAAATGTGTAGAGATACCAAATGTGATTGCTTTCAGTTTCCCGATTTCTCGGGCAATTTTGAATATTTTTCGAAAAGGTCTTCGGAAATGCGCTAGAAATTACATCCCCTACACGAAAAAAAGCAAATATGTGGGGATTGCTGTCAGTTTTCAGGATTTTAATTTTTTTTCTACAAATTCTGATGTTTTGTATTGAATCTCATTATATTTCCATATTTTCCCGATTTCTCGGGCAATTTTGTATATTTTTCGAAAAGGTCTTCGCAAATGCGCTAGAAATTAAACGAAGGACGACAGACGAAGGACGAAGGACGACAGACGAAGGACAACAGACGAAGAACGACAGACGAAGAACGACAGACGAAGGACGTCAGGCGAAGGACGACAGACGAAGGACGAAGGACGAAGGACGATGGACGAAGGACGATGGACGATGGACGAAAGACGAAGGACGAAGGACGAAGGACTAACGACGAACGACGAACGACGAACGACGAACGACGAACGACGAACGAAGAACGACGAACGACGAACGACGAACGACGAACGACGAACGACGAACGACGAACGACGAACGACGAACGACGAACGACGAACGACGAACGACGAACGACGAACGACGAACGACGAACGACGAACGACGAACGACGAACGACGAACGACGAACGACGAACGACGAACGACGAACGACGAACGACGAACGACGAAGGACGAAGGACGAAGGACGAAGGACGAAGGACGCAGGACGACGGACGAAGCACGAAGCACGAAGGACGAAGGATGAAGGACGAAAAACGAAGGACGAAGGACGAAAGACGAAGGACGAAGGACGATAGAGGAAGCATGAAGGACGAAAGAGCACGGACGAAGGGCCAAAGAAAATTCGGGTACTATGGGTGCTCCTTAATCCGAATTCCAAAACCGGGATTCCGAAAAGTCGATATAAACCCCCCAAAACTCGATTTCCGAATTTTGGCGTTTCGAAAACGCGATTTTTTTATGCCTAAAAGCAAAATAAATGCAGTTTTTTGATCAGATTCGTCATTTTCGGAGTCCCTGAGTCTGAAACGGCCATTTTCGAAAATTGCCTTCAGTTTTAAGCGTTTTCATTTTTTTGCTACAAATTCTGATGTTTTGTATTGAATCTCATTAAATTTCCATATTTTCCCGATTTCTCGGGCAATTTTGAATATTTTTCCAAAAAGGTCTTCGGAAATGCACTAGCAATTAAATTCCCTACACGGAGATACCAAATATGTGGGGATTGCTTTCTGTTTTAAGGGTTTTCATTTTTTTGCTACAAATTCTGATATTTTGTATTGAACCTCATTATATTTCCATATTTTCCCGATTTCTCGCGCAATTTTGAATATGTAGTTCAGTGGTTCTTAACCAGTGTTCCGCCGAACACTGGTGTTCCGTGCCTTAAGAGAAAGTGTTCCGCTGAAAATCAAAAAAAAAAAAAAGTAGGTACTGAACCGAATTTTAGAACTTAAGGATGAATTATCAACGTTTTTTCAAAACGAAGGAAACGATACTTTTACAGCTTTTCTCACAAACTATATTTGGTGTATTAAAATGGCATATTTAGCTGATATTTTCAATTATTTAAATCACGTCAATTCAATTATTTAAATCACGTCAATGCAAGGTAAAAATGAAGATATTCTTACATCCACTGACAAATTATCAGCATTTCAAAAAAAAATATCGGTTTGGAGAACGCGAATAATTCAAAAACGAACAGTAGAAATGTTTCCTTCAATCTAAGTCCAAAATACTAATAGCGATGAAATAATTTCTATTATAATACAACATTTAACATTATTAGAAGAAAATATTGCGAAATACTTCACGCATGTAATATAGAGAATTATGATTGGATACGAAATCCATTTTCTGCAGGGAGGACATCAAACTATGAATTTTCATTATAAGAAGAGGAAGAATTTGTTACGTTGTCTATGGATCGTACTCTAAAAATGAAATTTTCTGATATAACAGTTGAAGAATTTTGGATTTCTGTTAAACCGACTTTAAAGCTTTTGCCAAAAAAGCGATTAAAATTTTATTGCAATTCTGAACATCGTACTTATGCGAGCTTGGTTTTTCAACACTAACAAATATAAAGACAAATAAACGTGAAAGACTATTAAAAATATAGACCAGGAAATGAGAGTAGCTATTTCACACATACGACCAAATATTGAAACCATTTGCAAAAATCATCAGGCCCAAATATTTCATTAAAATAATTGCAATTTTTTTTTCTAATTATATGTAATTTTAATTTCGTATGTAATATAGTATATATAGCTATTAATAAAAATGTATAATATATAATAATAATATATATATAATGTTTTATTTTAAGACTGTTCCGCAAAGTTTTTGGAAAATTGAAAGTGTTCCGTGATTTTAAAATGGTGAAGAACCACTGATGTAGTTACTTGCAAACCCATAGTTGTAAATATTTGCGCCGATGCATGATATCTGTATTTACAAATATATTTAAAGCGAAAGTGTCTAATAAAGCGCACATATATTTAAAGCGAAAGTGTTAATACAACATTATGCACTTTCAATTCTTTCTTATACAAACATAGACTTTGTAAATGTAAAGATTTTGACACGAAAATATATGCATTTTCAAGAAATATTTCAAAATGGATATGCCCCGGAAATTATATTCGAAAATTATTCATTAGGTATGATCTAGACGTTTAAGTGTAACTCGTATATTTTCTAAAGGGATATACCGTTACAGTGAACTCCTTACTGACTGTTTGAGCGTTGCTGTTTTTTTTTTTGTTAATTTGATATTTTGACAATATGGTAAGTTGACAGTCAGACAGGAAAAAATTTTTTTTTTATGAAGCAGAAGGAAAGTTGTTTGTGAAAATTTTGTTGACGTTTTTATTCCTTTTCATATAATTTAATAATATGAAATTAATGAAATAGACCAAATTATTACAGTATAGAATAAAGTAATTAAAAATAAATAAAGAATACAACATTTTCTAGATGTCATCTTACGGTAGTGAGTAGAATAAAAATTTTGGCAATTTAAAAGAATAATAAAAAGCTGTAAAAAAATTTATAACCTAACACAAAATTAAGATAAATTTTAATTTTTTGTTATTTATTTAGATCTTCTTTATTTTTTTTTTTTGGTTTATATTTTCATTTAATATTTTTTATAATTTTTGATTTTATTTTCTACTCACCGCACCGTCGTGTTTAATTTCAAATTTGGCTTCTTTTTTTTTTTGAAGAATTTTAAAAGAAATTAATATCGAATGTATAAATTTTAATAATATTTATTTAATCATTTATTTATTTGCAATATTTTGTTCTGCATTCTATAATTATAATTTCTTACACAAAAAAAAAAAAATATATATCAAACATAACACAACACTACAGATATTTAAAAAGAAATCATGTCAAAAATGTATAGCAAAGGGAAGCGTAAGTAATATATTTTTTTATTTATTTATTATTATTTATAAACAAAACCCAAGAACACGTATATAATAATATGCTTTTATGTAAAAATAATTATTACAATATATACATTAATATAATTTTTAATTTAAATATTTTATATTTTTAAAGATACGATAGAGTCTGAAGAAAATGCAAAAATACGGTTACAAGTTGAATTAGAATTTGTACAATGCTTAGCGAATCCAAATTATTTAAATTGTAAGTAATAGTTTATTAAAAATAAAAATTTTACTTATAATTATTTTTAATATAAATATAGTTCTAGCACAACGGGGTTATTTTAAGGATCAATCATTTATAAATTATTTAAAATATTTATTATACTGGAAAGATCCAGAATATGCTAAATATTTAATGTATCCAATGTGTTTATATTTTTTGGATTTATTACAATACGAACATTTTCGTCGTGAAATTGCCAATACACAATGTTGTAAATTTATTGATGATCAAGCAATTTTATTGTGGCAACATTATACTCGTAGAAGAACAAAATTACTTACAGCTCAAAATTCAGTAGTACAAATGGAAACGAATCAAAATAATACTCAAAATGGTGGCGGTGGTGGTGCAACAAATCAACAAAACGGAATTCAACAAAAGACTGTATAGAAAAATGACACAAAAAAAAATGTATTTTAAGATATTTTATTAATATATTCATAAATTTTAATTTTAAGTACATAAAATAAAAATAGGTTATACAAAATTTTGAATACAAAATAATATAGATAGTAATTGGTTTCAAGTTTTGTTTTGAAGATTGTTCTCTTTAAAACCATATATAATATCAAGTTTAAGATCGTTTCCTGAACTTCTATTTAAATATTGTTGCCACAAAAATTATTTTATTTTAATTATAAGTCTTAATAATTTCTTTAAACATGTATAAAGTTAACAATAAAAATTATATTTAATAGTAAAAACTGATAAATTTTGATTTGTAACTTAATTAAATACTGAACTTTTATAAAACTACAACCGAAATATTCCTGCTAACAATTTTATAATTTGCTCTCTATAAAAGGTGTTTCCAAAGCCCATTTTCTTTTTACAGCAGACGGAGCAATTAAATTATTTAAAATTTTATAATCTGGAAAATGCAAATTATTGAAACATATAAAATAGATATAATAATTTAATTTTACCATTAGATTTTGCAAATTTTTCTAGAATATGTTTTATATCAAAAACTGGAACTGATGTATTAATATTTGGATATATTGTATCACCCAGTTTTAAATTAGAAATACAAATTCCCAATAATGATCCATTTTCATCAAACATTGGTCCACCACTTTGCCCAGATTGCAATGTACCATCCGAAATTAAAACACCAGGAGAATATTTGATTATTCGACCTTCAAAAATTGACGGTGCAAATGTAGAGTCAATTTCATTTATATTTTCCATATTGATAAAAAATGGAAATCCAGCATTATAAATACTTTCCGTTAAACGTGGTTTTTTGTCAGATAAATTTACAAAATAATTATTTGTAATATGTTCAGGAACATTTAATAAAGCTATGTCGAATGGTTCATTATAATTTGGATTTTTCCAGATAACGTTTGCAGTAAATATTCCATCAATATATCGACATGATATTAAATCATCCTGTTAAATGATTTTTCTATTTTTTAGTAATAAAATAGATAAATTTATTTACATACTTTCGCAAGAACGTGAGAACATGTTAATATAAATTTTCTATTTAAAATTTTAACAAACGTTCCAGTTCCTTGACTATTGGAGCTCTTTATTATTACCAAACTTTTTTCCCCTACAAAAGATTTAATATATAAATGAATTTTTTTAAAAATAAAGAAAATTATTTTACATTTTTCCGGATATCGTGTTATTGGCATAAATATAGATCCAAATTTAATTCCATATTGATTAATAAAATCTTTAATAATATAAGAAAAGTTTCCAACTAAACTTAAGCTAAAATTATCATTTTCTCTTTTTAATGATGTCGAGATCAAAATACCAATTAGACGCCTTATGAAAATAAATAAAATATATTAGCAGATTATTCAAAATTGTATATATTAGAATCTTACAATTTATTGTTTAAAACAGCAGCTCCTTCACAGCCTTCTGGTAATGTGTTGGAAATAGTAAAAAGACAACTATTTTTATCCAAAATATTTGAAATTTTACCAATATTTATGGTTTTATAAAAATTTTCTAAACCAAATGGTGTACATATTATCATTACATCATCCAATTTATTAATAGGTTTTGAAAATTTCTCATATTCTATCACAGATTGTGTAAAATTATAAATATTTGGGAATAATTTTTCATTTTTTGGTTGTACAATATTCAATATAATAAAACTTGACAGTAAAACTTCTTGAACATAGTTATCTGTCGGATTTAATTTTTCAAGTATGGTTTTAGAAGATTCTCTAATCCTTTCACAATTATATAAATATAATAAATTGGCTCGATATCGTGTTAAAATTCTAGATGAATTTTCATTAAAATTTGATCTTTGATCAAGTATGATTTCGAATTTTAATATTTCTAAAAAGTCAAATTGTTTATCTTTTTGAACATTAATAATTTTTTGACAATTTGTAAGATTTTCTATAATTAAATCAATTTTTGATTTATTTAATATCAATTCTTTTTTGCAATATGGTTTTAATATTGCAGCAGATGTTAAAATTATTTCATTATTTAATACAATTGCTGATTGTTTATTAATTGGATAACTAGTTAGTTCCAAGATACCGTGACGTATTATCATTTTGAAACTATGGTGATAATTTTCTTCAATTTTCAATCTAAAACTTGTATCACTATGTTTTATATCATTTTTTATTAGTTTGAAATATAGTCACTAAAATCTTAATAAAATAATGTAAATATAACTGAACAGCTTAGAACTTAATGTTAATGAGAAGCAACAGCTGGTATTATCAATTTCCACCTTATCTATGAACGAACAAATTGCTGTTACTTGATATGTCAGATATACTTAAGTTTATAGGAATATGTTAATAAATTTTCGTTTATACGAAGAAATTTCTATAGCAATTGTATTTAACACTCTAACTGTCACGTCAGTCAAAACGGTCTGACACCTAACTGTAAAAAACAGCCATAATAAAAATTATTAAAATATTCGCTGCAACCGCAACGATTATTTTTTGGAAGTGCAGGCATCTTATGGTAATAAAACTCATTTGCGTTATAATACTTTTTGAAAATCAGAAAGTTTCCCGCTCCGGCTTCAAAATTTTTCTTAATTTGTCTATAATGCCCGTCAGACTGTCAAATGTATTAAAATATGTTCTAAGGGTGTCTAACAAGGCCAGTTTTGAATAGCCCCTTGTCAGGTCGAAGTCTGACAAAATAATTTTGTATTTTATTTTTGTAAGGCCTTTTTGACTGCCAACTAAATATTCGAAAAAGACTTAAAACTGTCGTGGCAGTTAGAGTTAATAAAATTATTATGTAAATATTTTTAAATAAATGTATTATAATTAAAATATACAGAAAATTAAAATATTTATTATTAAATATTAACTTTATGATGAATTATTTTCCTGATGAATGAAGGGGAACAATAAAGATTGTTTGATCTTCATAATATGGGTATAAAATGATCAACTCTTCAGTTTTCCATGTTTGTAATCTGAAGAATTAAAGTTTGATCTGTTAATTCTCCAAAAAGCTTATGCGTATAAAATTATTGCGCGCATATAAAAAAAATATTAAGAATTTAAAGAATGTGCTTGATTATTGTGGAATTGTATATATGTACATATTTAATTCAACTTTAAATATTTGTATAAGAAATATTTTTTTCCTAATATAAAATAGTCCAAAGCTGCGAAATTCTAAGAACAGTTTATTTCAAAAATTATTTCTATTTTTTTTTTTTATTATTTTCTTGTTAAAAATATATTTTAATAGCAGTCATGTTTCCTGTGAATAGTATGCGTATGCGGTTACCTACGTCATAAACCAATATGAATTAGATAGAAATTATGATTCAAATTTAGTAATTACAACTTAATTTATTATGGTGCAAATACATTTTTTTTAATTATCATTAAAGGTTTGATAAATTCGTGTTTAATGAAACTGACTACGAATCTACCACCTATAATATTATTTATAGTATAATGTTTAAAATGTGTTTTATAAATTAATTAACATTTAGTAAATTTTAAATATTTATATAAATTTTTTCTATGTAATTCTTTATGTTTAAAAAATATGAGCTTAATGCTTAAGAAATGTAATTTATAAAGACTATAACCAATAAACACTTAAAGAAAATTTTCACTAGACATTACAATTGGTAATTTCAAATTTATAAACCATAATTTTTTTTTAATATTTTTTTTATCTTTATGTATAAATTCTACAAGATAAAAATTCTGTATAAACGAGGGTTGTTTGGAAAATCCACTGAAATATGCAAAGAAAATTGATTTTTTTTGTCAAAATTAATTTTTAACTTTTAAACAGAATGTCGTGTAGATTGATATTTGATCCCAGTCATTTTCTGTAAACCCAGATATTAATTTCTTCAAGTAGTTAGAATTGTCCAAATCTAGATATTAATGTTATGTGAGCTTGTTGCTTGTCATGTTAATGATAATTTTTTTCTTCGCTAAATGTGCTGATTGTTTTACTTTAATTTCATGGTTTAAACTATCCAATAATGGTTGCTTAATACAAACAGTACTAAGATAGTCAATAAAGGACTATCATATTATTAAAATAGTCAATAAAAGATTATGACAAAATCATAATGCGAAAAATAAACTTTCGGACTTATTATGACATGATCATTCCAATATCTAATGGAGTTTTTATCTCACGTAAAATTGGAGATTTTATCTCACGTAAGATTTTCAATCGAAATTTTTATAGTATAATCTGTAAATATTAACAATTTACTTTAACTGACCTTAGGACCTAGTTTTTGTATGGAATTTCAACGATATATACCTTGTACTTTTAAAATAGAAATTACATAAAACAAGATAAAAGGACAATTCTTTTTAGGATCTCATTATTATCTAATTTGCTACTAAAAATATACACTATAAATTAAAGGATATCTTTAGGTTATCCTGGTATATTATCATAATTAAAGTCTTTTTGGTATAAAGCTTGGGCGTGTGCAATAAACTATCATATAATTACAACGAATTTCATAGATGAAAGTATAATTTTGTGATATCTTATTACATTTATGAACGAAAATCGCGCGCAATATTATGAATTTTTTTTTAATATTTTTATCATATTATAACACAGTCTAATCTGAAAATGTAAATAATATTATTTGTAAAAAAAAAAAAAAAAAATTATCTTTAGGTGCTTGGATAATTTGTAATTTACCACCAATGGATTTTTATTCTTTCAATTTGTTACTGATAGCTTGGCTCCATAACTTTAAGTATAGGATAATTGTAATAATAATAATAATAAAAAATAGACGCATATATTTTCAAAGTCATTGAATCTTTATAGTTTAATTTTCTTATATAAGACGAAACATCAACATATTTTGAACTATTTCCTTTGAAATATTCTATACGAAAGGATTTCATTATTAAATTTTATGAAAATAATATAGTTTTTCATAAAAATTATTTTCCAAAAAGAAAAACTTAAATAATTGGTTGTTATTAAATCACCAAAAAATAAAAATTATATTAATATTTATTAAATTTATATAAAAAAAAGTGAAATATTTAAGTGTTAATTAATTGAATTAAAATTTAAAAAAAAAAAAGGATTATAGGATATTTTAATATAAATTTTTTTTTTTTTTTGGTGAATCTTAAAAGAATCTTTTTTGTAATAAAGGGTAAGTTTATGAAATTTAAATTATATAAACAATTTATTTAATATTTTGTAATTCAAATATTTTTCCATATTATATAAAATATATACAAGAAATTTCTAAAACTTCTGTAAATGATGGCAAGTTTATATACATAATAATATTTTATGCTTTGAATATAATGTTTCTTTCAATATTTCTAATTGAAATTATTTGTTCATTTTCATTACTAATAAATCTGTTTTATCAAACTTTTTTTTGTCTTGTGAAACCATAAATTAGTACACAAAAAAAAAACAACAAAGAAAATTTCTATGCAAAATAAAAATTGTATATATTTTTCTACAAAACTTTTCCAATTGAAATATTATTATGATTTCCAATAGAAATAGTATTGTAATTTAGGATTTTGTGTAACGAAAATTTAAAATTTAGGGCTTCATTTTCAAGGCGAAATATAATAAAAAATTAAATTATTATACCTTAAACTGGTATAGTAAAAATCGCCAAAAATTAAATGTAAACTAACAAAAAACCTTTTATAAAACTATATATGTATTTTTCATTATACTTTCATTTCAAGGAATTGTTAGTCTAGGGCTGTGTAATTGCCCACCTGTTGCACCTGACTTGTTATTTAATTTTAACACTTTTATCACGTTGTCAAGAGTTTGACCATTTAAGTTTTCAATAACATTAATATATAATTGTTTAATTTAAAATTGAAGAAAATTTTTAAAAAGATTTAATTGTCATGAACATTATTAGAAAATATTTTCTTAGAAAATATATTTTTCAAAATTTATATAAATGGGGCAGTATTTAAGAATTTATTGGAGAGTTTAATATAACAAAAAGCTAAGCAGACCATTAATTACGAAAACAAATTTACATAAATAAATTATGAGTGGTGTTATAAAGAAAACTGAACGCAACTAATTATTTACATAATACAATTGAAAGAAATTCTATTGCGAGTGATTTTCATACATAAACGTAATTCTTCAATTCTTCTTCTTGTGCTTTGCGATACAGTTCGTTGAGAGCTAGGGCTTCTTTAAAGGGTCGCCTAATATTATATTGTAATTTGGACCTATTAATTTTATATGGATTCCGAACCATAAATTCCTTTGCTTCCAACAAGCTGGTTCTTTCATTTGCTGTTTATCAATTGGCCTGAAGCATTTAAATTTTTCCCAGTATTACAATTTACTGGTACTCAGTTAAAGCTGATTAAACAAACATTAATGCCTCGGACGGATCACTACCACCGCCAGTAACTAGGCATTACAATTCTGAAATAAAGATGACGGAATATTTCAATTACTCATTTTTTGTAATTTATCTATTAAATGATTTTGATAAAAACTTTCGTTCAATTTTGCTTTTTAGTTTTGAGGATTCAATACCGAGATCAGATATTTCAATCTATTTCGATTATTTTACGAAATAATGAACTGTGGTACTGTAAAAGTACTTATTTAACCGCGTATAAGTGATCATTTTACTCCGTTTACTCCCGTATAAATAAATACAGTCCGAATACTGGTTTAATTTTAATCCAGAAAATTTTCATTTGAAATATTTTCAAAAAATGTTTAAAAATTCCTAAAAAAAACATATGTGATCATAAACATAATTTATACAAAAAAAGCCGCGTTAGGTAAATTTGTATTATGGTAAAATTAATTTTATTTTATATACAATATTTATGATAAGATTAAAATTAGCGCCATGTATTTTATTAATTTATCCCTTTTAATATAAAAGCCATATTTCTAAAAAAAAAAATTTATCTCATAAGCTATTTTTTTTTTCAAAGATAAATTCATATTTTTATAAATCAATTTATAACTAATATCAACTAAGTACATAAATATTTTTTTTATCTAATGCAAATAAACGTATCTAAACCTCAAGTGAAAATATATAATTTATAATAAATTATTTACTAATAACTTTTTTTTTGCATGCCGCGCTATATTCTCTTTTGATAATTATTATTATTATTAAAAAAATAAAGTCTCTATTTATTAGTCTAAACCGCAAAATTACTATATCTATAAAATTTAGGACTTAATAGTCTATTTTTTGCAAATTAATATTTTTACTAGGTGATCAAATTCAGATAATTCTTTCATTAATATTAAATTGCATAAAGATATTAAGTGATATGACTATTTTTATAATTTTATGTGGTTTTTTTAAAAAAGAAATAAATAACACCATGTGAAATAAAGTTTATAAATAAACATAAATCTTGAATTATTTTGGTATTTTATTAATAATATTTTTATTTTTGTAATTTATTAGATAAATTATTTTATATAAATTTATAATTCATTTAAATTTTAGATTAATTTAAAGTTTAACCAACTTTTTTTTAATATTTTGAAATAAATAATTGATTATGTTGTCTGCTGTTGTCTCATTAAGATATTTTAATAAACTAATACAGCTTGTAGTCTGGGCAGTCCGTAACATTAAATAGACATATTTGTTGTTAACACCATTTGCTGTTTGTTGTCGTAAGATTCAATAGATATTTCCTATGTACATTATTTCTCATTAAACATTAGATTTTAGTGGTCCTTAGTCTTAAAATTAGAAACATTAGTCTTAAAATTAGATTTTAGTGGATCTTATTTGTAAAATAGTATGAATTTGATAATTAAAATAATAGTGCTATTACAAAACATAAATAGAAAAACTTATTTATGTTGAATAGTAAAAGTATTAAAATTAAAATTCTAAGATACTAATATGACTGGCTAAAAACAATTATTTTTCTATGTTTTTTTAAAATTAGATATTATGTACTTTTATGCAATCAATCTATTCATATAGTTTTCAATCTGTACTTTCATAATCGAGGTTATTATATAATTTTAATTTAATTATTAAAATATTTATTACATTATAATATAATTGTCCATGTTTTAGAAAGTGTAATAATTAAACTTTTACACTGATCTACTCTCGAAAATCTATTCTTTTTTTAAATATTAAATAATTAAATAAATTATATCAAAATTCTAGTAAAATTACATTAAAATATAAATAAGTACTATTTTTTTAAAAAAATATTTCAATATTTTACTTTTAAATTTCTTTGAAAATTTATCCAGAATATTTGTGATTACCACAAATATTTCATATTTTTTAATTGAAATAATTCTGCATTGAGAAATAAAGAGTTATTGTCTAACATTTTTCGAGTAATTAGTACATTCAGGAGTATCCAACCTTATTAAATAGTGGTGCCAAATATTATTAATTAATGCAGACATTGATATTGCAGAGATTGTTATTTTACTATTTATATCATTAACTTAGCCATAGTGCTGCCAGAAGATTTTTAATTTAATATTTTAAGCATACAGAGATTTATTTCATTGGCTTCAGTATACAACTTAAAAAACTTCAGTATACAATAGCTAACATTTTTAGTTAGTGTAAACTAAGTACTGAACAGTAATATATGCATAAACTACTATGGACAGAAAGTTGTGTATTAATAAAACAAAAATTATCTTTCGGTATTTATATTAATTTTTGAATCAAAATTATTTTAATGCTATTGTTAAAGTTTGTTGCAAATGTAAAATTTGTATGGAATTTTTATATTTGCTTTTAATTAACTGGCCTTGTTAATACATACATATGTTTGTGGCAATTTTTTTGTGCCTATCTTTAGGTGTTTATAATTTTTTTTTAGTAATTAAGTGTTATTATATTATTATTTTTGAAATTTTATTTTACAAACTAAATAAACAGTTTGACTGTGTCTGATATTCGATTAAACACAAATTAGTAAATGCGGAAAATATGAACAAAAAATTAGTCAGTTTTCCAAAACAAAAAAAAAAAAAAAAACAAAAAATATTAAAAATATTTTAGAAAATGTGCTAATAAAAAAACTTTCATTATTTTGAATATATAAAAATTAATTAAAAAACATTATTCACATTTAATATGTTAAATTGACTACAAGTATTTATGTATATTGAGAAAGTGAAAAATTTTAAATGATCCAAATAGCACAATACATATTTTCTTTTTAGGAACAAAAATATTTTTATTATCATTTTTACACTAACATAAAAGTCAAGATCATCTTGTCACACGCACATTTTATGTTTTTATATGTTTACACGGATTACATTTTTATTGTATAGAAAAAAAAGAAGATATTTTAATTAAATTGAATAAAAAAAAATTGTTAATTTTGTAATACTGTATCAACTCAGAAAATTATGTTATATATAGCTGTTTATTTGTTATATGTTACGGGCAAATAATTCGTTGATTAAAAAATTTTAATTCTATAAAAAAAAATTATGAATTTATAGACGATTTATTTGTTGGTCGGTCAGATTTAAAAAAAATCTTCACAGTAAAAGATTTCATTTAATATATACTCTATGATTTATTTATCAATACGAAATCGATTGAATGGATTCGTAGCTATATTTATATTGTAAATAATGTTTGAGTAATGAAACAATTTGAAGGGATTTTTTTTTTTTGAAGACGTGGTTTTAGTCATCTAATTGTTTATAATCAGAACTTTACCATTTGCTTACGATTAACACTTAAACTAAGTAATTTTGAACAAAATGGTATTTATATGTTAAATTTTTGGAAAATTTAATTTATTCACTTATTAAAGTCTTCACTTCAATATCATTTAAATTTTTTACAATTAACACTTTAACTTAGTGTTTTTTACAATTTAATTTCATAAATACAATTTTTCAGAAATATAATCGCGAAAAAATTGCTATTCTGAAAATTTAAAAAAAAAATTGAATTATGTTCTTCTACGATATCTTAATGACAATTATCTTTTGATTAATTAAGTTTTATAAAAATTGATAAATTATGATTTTGTAATAATTTATTTTAGCAAAATATTAAAATTAAATTTATACAAAGTGTAAAGATTAGTGATTTTAACTTAACAATATCTTTAATACAAAATATTTATCATTACTCATTTCACTCACTCATCCTTAGCTATATGCATACATCTACCTAAAAATAAAATTATTTTTTTTTTCATATTTCCGACTAAAATAAAATTACCTGTGTTCATTATTCAACATTAAAAACATTATTGTTTATCAGAATCATAAAAGTCGAACATAATAATAATCTATTAAATAATTTTTTTTGGAATATAACACTACTATCAGTAAATGAAGGGGCATTTGCCAATGAAATAAAATAATTTTTTTGTAATGTTGAAATAATACAAAGAATAAAAGGCCATCAAAATTAACTGTGTGTGAGAAAATAATTCTCATTTTTATTGTTGTATTAGACGAATACATATTATTTTATTTATGTTTTTTTTAGTTAGTTAGTTGAATGACGGATATACGCACGAATAGACCAAGAATATATATGCGGTTTTTAGAAATTGAACCTTTAAAATGCAGTCAGTGTATTTATAATAAATATACATAAATTTATATCTATTTTATTTTTTTTAAACAAATTTTTTTTTGACATTAATGCAGAAATATCTACAAAAAAAATTTTTATGTAATTTTGAAACAGAAAATAAAATTAATTTATTTTAATTTAATTTAAAATAAATGTAAATAAAATAAATTAAAATAATTAATGTAAAATTTAATCACAAAAAAAAAAAAAAAATATAAATTAACGTGCGAAAGTGATAATCTCATAAATATTTTTTTTTGTCTGCTTCCTCATTTATGTTATTTTTTTTTGCTTATACATATTTTTGAATTTTAATTTATGCAAAAGAATATAATTTAATACATAAATATTATGTATACGTCAAAATTTATGTTATTGAATATAATTCTCAAATACTATTTTTACTACATAAATTTGCATTTATGAATGAGAGTTGTTTTTTTTTTTTTTGGTTGATGTTGCTGCTGCTGTTTTGTTGTTAACAAAAAATAGTAAATAAAAAAGTTTTACGATTAAATTTCTATAGATACCTACATATTTTTATATATAGATACCTACATATTTTTTTTTATGTTACATTTATAATTTATTACGTGTAAATAACGTGTAAAAAAAAAAATTATGTGCAAAATATTATTTAATTTATTTTTATAAAATTATAAATTTTATTTATAATTAAGATACTTTTTTTTTATATAATTTGAATATGTAATTAAAAAACATAAAAGTTTAAAATTTTTTTTTTGTGAAATTTATGATTAAAAAATAAATAATGAAGACATTTAGAAAAAAATATATTTTGATCTTAAGATCATGTAGAGAAGAAATGTGAATAATGTAAAATTTTGAATTTAAAAAACAATTTTTAGTACATTTAGTGTAGTTAAAATATATTTCCAAAAAAAAACTATCTTGAAATGACATAAATTTTGAAAAATTTCATTAGAAAATATCTACGTTTCAAAATTTTAGTTAGTAATTAAGGAGACAAGATTTATAGGAATAAATGCAATTTTAAGGTAACAAAAACAAATGATTTTAATCAAAATTTTTAGTATTTTAATAAAATTATGTTTATTTATAAATATTTGTAATATAATTTTCATAAAAACTATTCTTTCTAACATAAAAATAACATTCATAATTTTATATTAATTAGAAAAATAACTTTAAAGCTCTTAACGCGTTCGGCGTTCCTCCCTAGACGGCAACTACGAGTATACTCGTAGTTGGCAGATAATTATTATTAGTTACTTGAATTCTTTAGCGTACAGAGTTAGACTCTAATTTTTGGTTTGGCAACTTATAATAACAAGGAACAAAAAATTTGCTGGCTATTTTTGCCTAATTTTGTGCTGAAATTTTGAAAACAAACCTGAAGATTCCATTTATATTTCAGGAAAATTCAATGTTGGCAAATTCTGTACACACAACAAAATCAAGTTGGCAGTCAACGTGGCTTTTTTCTTTATCTCACATTTTGGTTGAATATAGGCAGATAACTTTTATCTTCTTAAGAACCTGAAGACCCAAAATCAATGTTGGTTCATTCCAAAACTCAAAGTTGCTTTTTTATTACTTTCCTAACACTAGCTTTTTCTAGGGTATATATACTTCCAAGTAAATATTGCGTTATTTGTAGGTCAACTTCTTGGTTGATAATAAAATTTTCTCTTCCTTCAATCAACATGTTGACCAAAAGGATCTTAAGTAGTGCAATAAAAATATTCCTTGATGCCTTTCCTAGACTTGATTATTTTTTGTTAGAACTTTTCATTATTTCCAGAATTTCCATTATCCAGAACATTTATTATTGCTGCCAGTTTTACTGAGAGGATTATGGGTCCTAATTAAATATCTTAAATCATTTCTATACTTGAAAATATATTATTTTCATCACGTATTTACATATTTTACTATAATTGAAATTGTTCAAATAAGGAGATTAACTGAAATTAATTAATTGATTATCTTGTCCAAATATGAATAAAATAAAACCAAATATTTGTCATTTATTTTATTTGACTGAAACTTAATTGAAAATTCCAACATTTTATTATATTTGTTAGTCCTTTAAAAATATCTGAATATTAAAGAAAATTTTAATTTATCTAATGACAAGCAATTTATTTTCTTATTTAAACGAAATGTGAGAATTTATATTTATTGGAATTGTTGTCGCACTTAAGTGACTTCCGTAATTTTCACGAATTCTATACTTACTAAGTATATTTCTAAGAATACTAATTTTTTTAAAATAACAAATTATTAAAATAAATAAGAAATAATAAATAAATTCAATATAAATTAAATAATGATGTGTAGGATTTAAAAAAAATGGGGATTTTCCACATTATTAAGTGTATAAAGGTGATATTATCTACACCATTACTTAGATATCGTTAAAAAAAATTTCCATCCTAATTTTCTAAAAAAAATTCTTAAACTATATACATATATGTAATTACAATAATTATATAATAAAATATAGTATTTTAATTTAGTATTTTTTATATTGGAGCAACTTTACTAAGATTCTGGTTTTTAAACGTAAAATGAGTAATAAAGCAATTAAAAAATAGTTGATTACATAAATCATTTGATAGAATTTTTATTTACTTTATTATTATTTTTTTAAATTGGATGAAACTGGATTATTTATTTATAAAATTAACTAATCAATCAATTAGAAATATTTTAATTATAGTAAAAAATAATAATAAGTAATATGTAATTACAAATTACTTTCAAAAAATTCCATTTTAATTTTAATAAACTAGAACATAATATACTTTATTTAAACAAAATTAATCTTCAGACTTTCGTTATATAAAGGTCATATTTTTAAAATATTTAATAAGCACATAATTTTAGAATAAATAATTCGGTATGCACCTATAGAAATAAATTCAAATTTAAGAATAACTTTCTCTTCATTGTAACAAAAATATTCGCAAAACTCAACTAGTTAGGAAGTGTTTAAACTAATAAATGTCCAAGCTCTGCTAAGCCTTCAAACTTTTGCTCGAGATCGTGTGTCTGGTTCTCATAAACCTGTGATAGTCACTTCTCTTCGTATTTAGTCGACGGTTTTTGTTGACGTTTACCGAAGTATTGAATCATCAAGTTTCTGATTATAAGTGCAGTATTGTTCTCTTGTGTTCTAAATATTTGTTTCTGGTCGGAGCGATATAGTTCCTTTACAGGTATTTGTCAATTTAAGTTTGATAAATCAATGAAATAAGGGCAGCATCTAATTAATTACGAGCTGAACTACTGAATACTTTTCTTAGTGACATATTTCTTTTTAGTAAATGATCTCAATTGGTTTCATTTTTCCCAGTCTTTAAATTACATTAAATAGTTTTCTTTTCCCCTAAAATTGTAAGACTGAAATTCAGACTATATTGTGCCAGATATTTGTATCAGATAATTTACATAAATTAATTTAAATCATTTTCTTGTATATGTACATAATATTTTAAAAAAAATATGAGTACAAATATTACTTAATACTCATAAGTGATAACAAACCAAAATGAATATTTAATTTTCTTAAGTATGCTTTATATATGTATTTATATGTGGCAGACAATAAGGCTGACAATTTTCTTTTAAAACTTTTCCTTGTCAATATTTCAGTTCATTTTAAGTTGACTTTTTCATATAAATAACATAATCTATCTTTAAATTTTTTTTTTTGTATATGAAATTTTAACCATGATTCATAAATCCTCAAAATCAAATAAACTAAATAATAAACAAGTTCGGTTCAAAGCCCTCCTTAATATAATGTTTATACTTAATATAAATATATGATTTGATGTAAAATCTAAAAAAAAAAAAGATAAAATTCACTCTGCTCTATGTTGAAAAGCTTTCGAGTGTTCGAGAAAATTTATTTTAAAAATTTTTGAATTAAAATACATATTTTATCTTTTTTTTTGCAAATATTACAAAAAAAATTAATATAATTTCATTTATAAATGTAATTCTATTTTATTTGTAATTTTCAATTATAATATAATTTCCGAGACAATCTGGATTATATTTATTAAATATTAAACTATATACTTTTTTTTTATGTTGTATTATTTTTTATAACTCAATTAGATATATTTTATTTTAAGAGATTCAAGATTTATCTTTAATGAATTTTTATATACATATACGAATGAAATTTTCTCTTCTATAATTTTCTGTATGTTTTCTTTTTTTTCATTTTTCAATTCTCATCCAAAAGTGGGGTTATTACTAATCGTATTGACTCATTTTGCAAATCAGATGATCTTCTTTCCAATTTAATATCTACTCAAAAAAAAAAAAATTATAAAAATAAAAATAAAATAAAATAAAGCAACACAAAAATAGTCTCTTAAAATATACTCTGATCACTATAAATATAAAAATTTTATACCACACCGCTAATAAAAATATATATCATTTAACTAACAGATATAAACATATTATTTATATATACGTACTTATATACATATTAAAATGTATCCATATTATAGAGTGGTTCAATATATCCATTTTTTTTAAAAGAAATTTATTTAAACAAACAATTAAAAATGGATCACCATACTTTTATAAGACTGATTTCTAAGACAGAGACTAGTCTGGCGGTGCTGGTTAACAGAAATTATTTTCGTAGAACATTAAAAAATGGTTTAAATTTAGCAGATTAATGGATTCGTCCTTAGGATAATTAGAATAACTCCTTTTCTGCCATACTGTTTCTTTAATCAAATAGTCTGCATTTAAAAGATGAGCCTCCCTGTTGCCTTGCGTAATAAAAGACTTGTACTTTTATTACGCAATATACAGTTGAGAGGCATTTTTCATATCCCTAGTTTAACACGATTTGTTTATACCAAGCTTTTTAAACATATAAGTATTCAATGAGCGAAGGACATAGATTCTTCTAGCCATTATTCGTTGCTTATAAATTAAATTTGATTCCAAAATCACATACCCCAGATTTTTAGCTATTTTCTCTTTTAAATTTGCGGAACTTTGCCAAAACACGATATCTACATAATTACAAATTTTCAACAGAATAAATTTAAGAAAATTAGATTGTAGCAATTTTCCTCTGAATTATACAAAATAAAAATTTATCAAGTATTGATAAAATTGTAGATTAAATGTTTAGGATAATTCCATAGAAATGTGTTTTGGAAAAATTCCATACAAATATAATAGATTGCAGGTCTTCCGTTAACACATAAGGCTAATTTATACCAAGATTGTTTTTTGGGTGACACTTAAATTGGCAACATTTACAAGAAGGAAACTTTTGAGCCCGATACACTATCTGCCATTCTTATCAGACTTTAAAGACATTTCTAAATACAGCATTGGACTGCTTCAGAAATTCATTGTTAGTACAGAAATCTTAAGTCTCTTTCGACAAATCTTCTCTTTGGCACTACAGCTCGGGCCTCTCTTAAAAGGTCACCTAACATTTTATTGCAATTTGGACCTACAAATTTTATACGGGTTCCGAATCATGAATTTCTTTATAGTGAAGAAAATTTTAATTACAACAAGCTAATCGTTTTATTAGTGAGACATTTGTTGTTAGCAAAAGGCCTCGACCATTAGCATTTTCTCCATTCAATTTCTCCGGAAATTTTGAATAACTTTCAAAAAGGTCTTCGGAAATGGTCTGGAAATTAAATTTCCAACACGAAGATACCAAATATGTATAATCGTCCAGAAGAAGAAATGTCGATATAACTTAATCTAACCTAATCTCACAAATTAGAATGATCTTCCCACTTTTGTTTGCTACGATCACCTATCACAAATAGTTTCTTTCCTCCTAAAGTTACTATTAACTTTTAGACCACTCTATAATTACCATAATCTTACATAAATAAATACTCTAATAACTTGTTGCTTGATTTTATTTTTTTTTTATATCTATAAACTTACTAAATATACAATTTTGTAGTAAAGAGAAATATTTATTTTTTTTTTCTGTTGTATCTTACAATCTTTATGCTTTTTTTTTTAAGAAATTATTTATCCCTCTAAATTTATCTGAAAAAAAAAAATTATTATGAGTAAGTTTAATAACAAAAAAATCCGAAAGAAACATAAAAAAAAAAAAAAACAAATTAATAATAATATTAAATTGCTACAAAACGATTACTACATGTTTATTCAAAAAAAAAAAACATACTGAAAAATTTATATTTAGATACTATTATAAGAAAAAAAAAACATATTTAATATTTAACAGCAAAATAAAAAAAAAAATATAAATGTTGCTATATTTTTATGAGTGTTGCTGCTGTTGCTTTTGTGCTTTTTAATTTTTTTTTTTGCTTTACATTACCGAATCACGGCAATTGGACCGGTGCTATTAAAGTAGTGGGGATACTGTTGTTAACAACATACAAAACACATTTTTTTTTTAATATTTATTATTATAGTACACATATATATATATTCGTTTTTGTCGTTTCTGTTAATTTTTTTCAGATTCCGATTAGTCCTTAAATACCAAGCAACAAGTAGGTATCGATTCAGTTGCAAATTGTATATTTATTCGGAATCATTCTATGTTTATACAAAATATAATTTATGTATTTTTTTTTTTAAATACATAAAAGTGTTAATAAACTTGTGAAAGAGAAATTTTATTTTGAAAAATTATTTGAATTTGAATTTAAATTTAATAAGAAAATTGAAAAATTTAAAAAGTGTTAAAACATAACAAAAAAATTTTCATTTATTTATGAAATTTTCATTATAAAAAAAAAAAAGTGCAATTTTTTTTTTTTAATTTATAAGATAAATTAAATTAAAACATAAAAAAAAAAATTAGATACAAAAATAATTTTTAATTCAGAAATTTATGCAAAAAAACAATTTTTTTTTTGTGTTTTTATGTTTTTTGGAAAATTCAATAATAATTTGTACTTAATTTAATAAAATATAAATACATAGTTAGTTGCTATACCGGATATATTTTTTTTTTTTGTTGTATTTTACATAAAGATACTTCCGACATTCCGTGGCAATTTTTACGATAAAAAAAAAAATAATATAAAATAAAATTAAAATTACAAAAAAAAAAAAAAAGAAATTGTGTTTCCGTTTCCGAATATAATTTTTAATTTAGTGCTGTGGTTTATTTTATATATTTTTTTTTGAAATTTATTGTGTTTATTACTTAAATGTTCTTAGTGTGTGCCGACGTCTAATTGGAATATCTTTTAGATTTTTAAATCTTATCATAATTTTTGTTTTTAAAAGTCAGAATTATATAAAAAAAAAATTTTTTGGCGCCAAAAAAATAATATTAAAATATTATTTTTAATCAACATAAAATTTTGTAAATGCTTAAAAAATCATAATTTTGTAAAGTACTTAAAGATATACAATTTAAAAAATTATTATATTTAATTATTTTTTATATTTAAATTTAAAAAAAAAGAGGGGATTTTTGTTTAGAGAAATTGTTGTAACAGAAAAAAATGTCAGTTATAAAATAAGAAAACAATTTTTTTTTTTAGTGCAATAATTGTAGTTTTTTTAAAAAATAATAAAAAGTACTTAACTTGTTTTGGGAGAAAAAGTTTATTTTTTTAACATTTTGGACTTTAGTACTTATTGGAAATTTTATTTGTTTTTTTTTATTAAATAATTTAAAAGAAAAACATAAAACATAAAAAAAAATTTAGGATATAAAAAAAATAAAAAAAAAAAATTTTAAAACCGGAATCATTTTAAATGTAAGTGGAAATTAAATTTTTTAATTATTTTTTTTTTAATCGTCTTAAAATTTATATCATTTTTTGGGGGAAAAAACGTTTTTTTATGTCACAATTGAAGTAATTAATAGATCTTTTACATAATTCATTAATCATTAACTTTTTATTTTTTTAACGCAATTAATTGCGAAATCAATAATAATTATTATTGACTGTAATGAAAGTCTTAAAAAATACAAATGAAAAAATGCTTTCCTTAAAACTTTTAAAAAAATTGACTTTACATTACCGAATCACGGTAAATTTTATGTAAATTAACTTGTTTTCATGAATTAAAATAGGTGTAAATATATAATTTTTTCCTGCATAAAAAACTTGTATACAACAATGTGGCCTCAGTTCTTAGAAAGGAATTAAGTTTGTTTTTAACTGGTGAAAAGCATGAAATGTAGAAAACCGTATTGCATTTTATGGAGTGAATAAATGATAATATATTTCGGAAAATTACTAAGCCTTGAAGAGGTTAAATCCAGCTGTGAATGTTAGGCTAATATCTTAATAACTGCACTCATATAGAAATTAAATTATTCACCTTACATAATTTAGGGCAGTCATTTATAAGTCGAAGTGTGGAGAGGTAGAACTTTTCTAATTTAAAATAATATCTTCTTCACAAAATTCTCAAAAAAAACCCTCAAATTTGTCTATAAAAATCTTATTTAAAATCATAAATTACAGAAAATATGTAAAATAATAATTTTATTAACTATTTGAAATAAAAAATAAAGAATTTCCAATTAAGGACTAAAAAAATACTTTAATTTTCCAATTTAAATGAAATATATTTTTATATGACAATAATTTTCCTTTGACGTCAATAGTTTTAAAAAATAATCACCTTACGCAAAAATTTTACTTAGAAAATATATTCTAAATCTCCATAAATGATAGAAAGATAGAAACAAGTTAATTATATTTTCAAATTAAATTTATGTAATTTGTTTTTTTTCTAAATATTTTTCTAATCATGGTAAATTAAATTAATGATTCCTAGTTTAGCTACCATATTACAACAAATTATAATTACATATAATTTTTCTAACTAATTACAAAACAATATTAAACCAGTTTTTCATAACCAAAAAAATAAAGTTATAATTTTTCACATAAAATGGAAAAATATGACGCAATTTTTAGTTTGAATTTTATCATAAATTTTATTTTTTTTTTCTACTTCTTCTTCAAAATTCTAATAAATCATAATGATTTGCGTTAATTTTAAAGATATTTTTTTTTTTTTGTGATTTAAAGATTATTGATCTTGAATTATATTATTTTTTTCTAATGAATTTAGCCTATATAGTATAATTACATATTTATACATTTATCATTTTTATATTTCATGCTAATTTTAGTTCATAATTTATTAAATGAAATGCGATTTAACTTAAAAATATTTTCAGTAAAAAAAATGTATTTTTAGATTTTAATGTTTTTTTTTTTTTGGTTATAAAAGCAATGAAATGAAATGTGAAAAAAAATGTGAAATTCCAGTTAATTATTTCTTCAAACTTCAAAAAACAAAAAAAATTTAATGAAATATTTCCACAAAAAAAAAATCTGAATCTGTATCTGAATCTGATGATGTGTGAAATAAGAAGATACAAAACATAAAAAATAAAATTTTTTTTTTTTATAATTTATTTTGCAAAAATGAGTTAAAGTTATAATTAAACAGATTTTATGAAAAGCTATAATCTTTTTTTTTTTTTTTTGTAGATTTTAAGTGTGTTATTAAATTTTACTTTGGATCTTGTTCGTGGAAAAATCTGTCTGCGAAAACTTTTTAGGTTCTTTTTAGTTATAACAAAAAATAAAAGATAAATGTGCTCAATGTATGTTTTTTTTTTAACTCGGTGACATCATTATCAGATGTTGAGCAGATAATAAAGTTTAAAGTAAGATTGACAACGATACTTAAATAAAAGTTGATTTATACATATTTTACTTGAGATAATGAATTTTAGATTCATAATTTCAAGTAAATTAAAATCACTTTCGAATTCAATTGGAATTAAATTTCTTAGTCCAGACCAGTCCAGTCCATATTATTGCAGATATAATCTACCTTAATGTACTATTTTTGCGATCAAAAAGTTGTTTAGTGTTGAGTAAACTTCTGGGGTAAAATTTTTTCAAATTATTATTTCAAATAGTAAATGGCATCTAAATTTTTCGTAGATAACTTTTTAGAAAGAATAAACATTTTCTTCCTTCTTTCCTCCTTGTCGCTATAGCTCGTGAAGGCTCAAGGCCTCCCTTAAAGGGTCTCATAACATTCTATTGCAATTTGAACCTACTGATTCCGTACCATTAATTTCTTTGTATATTGAAACTTTTAATCCTTTCGCAACTTCTATTATGAAGCTAATAGCTTTATTAGTGAGATATTTGTTGTCAGCAAAAAGGCCTCGATCGTTAGCATTTTTTCTAGTTTTAAATTAAATTTTATTGTAACTTTATTACTCATTTTAAGCTGAGTAAACTTAGACCAACATCGATGTGTCGGGCGTGAGTTGAACCCAGTACCTAATACACCACATCTTAGCACACTTTTCTATTAGATAGAAGTAAAAACTAATTAAAAATGACCATTCTAGACGGCGTTATTAATTATTTGGCAAAACTTTTATATATGGTAGGGCTATTTGGAAAAATGAAATTATTGTAACTATTCAAATATAATTTAATATGGTAAACAATTATTTAATTAGAGCCTTCATTGGAAAGGTAATAAGGAGTAGAACTATACCATTGGCTTGAAATAATGAATCACACTTAGTTCTTGGTTAATAACTGAATTTTGTTTACATATCTTAAAAATACGAGAGGCATCCTTAATTGGTAATTGTCGCAGAACTATGTTAGTACAATTAGATATTCTGTCGTTCGAGACCACAAACATAATATTGAACATAAAAATTAAAATTAATATTAAAGGTAAAAGAAATTTTTATGCTTTAACAAAATTTCAATCTCTTAATTATCCTTCTTTAATTATTAACTTCTTACACTAATTTATTTTTTGTTTTTAATTTCAAATTTCATTAGTATTCAATGTCATAATATCAAATTAGTATAAAAATAATTATTATAATTGCAATATGGAAAATTGTATTTTATTTTAAACAGACTTGAAAATGTTATAATTAAATAATTGTTTGTTTATATGTTCAATATTTTTGTTTACACAAAAAAACAGGAGAATTTCAATTTTAGTAAATATAACATTTTTTTGGTTCCCTGTTGAAAGCAAATAGCCAAATCTCTAAGGAATTATAATTATAATTTTCTATAAACAAATACAAAATATTTTTTTATTTTAGAATTGTGCTTGCTTTAACTAATTAGAGTGACATTTATGCAAATTCCCATTACCAAAGTTCACATTTTCAAGTCTATTATTGAGGAAGTTGTTAGAGTCAAAGACGCATAACTATCGAGCGAACTACATATAACTAATTTAGTAATTGGGAAATTACTGCAATTCAGTACTTCTTGAAAATTAGTCCAATGAAAATAATGACATCCGACCTCAGGCTTATACTAGAGTATATCCTCACAACGCAGGACTTCTTTAAGCTTCATTAGAGTCAGGTTTCTTTCAATTTGAAATTCTGTTAAAACGTCGGATTAACTTTTCTAAAAAAAATGTATAAATTGATTTGGGTACTAAATTATTAACTCTTGGTCTAATCATGCAAATACCTACTTTCTAATTAAACTCAACCTCCGCTATGATTTTTTTTTTTAAAAACGTTTAGAGCTGTACTTTAATAATTATTTACTTATAATTAATATTAAAGAACTAAATACTGGCCTCACTATTACCCATATGATTACATTAAATTATAAATGGAAATGTCCAATTTTCTGCTGCTTTTTTAATATAATATATAGTGTCATAAAATATTATTTTATTTTTGACATGCTGTATTTCCATATGAAAAATTTTATGACCTTGTGAATTAGTGATATATTTATTTACAATCAGTCCTAAAGTAATATTTACAATAAGAATTCAATGTTTTACAGGTCATTACCTCTACATACTAAATATGTATTTAAATATTATTCTGGTGCAATTTATATTTTAAAATTTTAACATGAAATGTACAAAAACAAAAAAATTAACATTGAAATTACTTTTACAATAAAAATATATTAAAAAAAGACTTTCTTAACAGCTGTTATACTTCTAAAAATTTTCTGACTGTTACCATCCACTTATCGAAAGTTAATTACACTTATCTCTTATATTACTAAAATAAATAGATATATAAATTATAATTAATGTTGAATAAATAACAATTAAAATTAATCTTTATGAATTCCATTTGAAGGGAATTAATATTTACTTAAATTATTATACTATTTATGAAAATATTGTGATTTAACAATATTTCAACTAAATTTGTCTGTCATTCATGGAATATTAGTTTAGCTCGAATATTGAGAAAAACTGCTGTTGGCCTGAAAAAACTGTCAGCTAGCTATTATTAAGCCTTGGTCAAAAGCATGATTTTCTCTAATTTCGAATTGTGTCTCACATATTAAAATTACTGTGTTCTATGCACTGGGATTGAGATGGATTAAGATGTGAATTAAGAAAAAGTAATAAAATACCAACTAAATTCCTGTTTCCATACAAGTTATTTGAGTTCAATTACAAATAGCTAAAATTTGCAGATACAGAATTTTTTTTTCAAATATTCTAGTTGAAATGAAATTTTTTACCTTGAAATAATATAGATTTAAATTTAACATAATTAATGGTGTACTGAAATTACGAATGTGAATTTGATTATTTCTGTAAAAGATTACATAAATTTAACTAATAAAAATTAATAGAGCTACGATAATTTAACTCAGTTAAAATTCTATAAATTCTATTCGAAGTTCTGCCTCATCGAATCCATTAATTATTTTTTTTTTTTAAATTTATGCAACAGTTTTCTTATACCAATTTGTGAAAAATATTACTAATAATGAATTATTTTTCAGCTAAAAATTAAAATCAATTAAAATTAGTAAGACATAAAGTCTATTAAAATCAATCTTATAGTATTATTTATAAGAGTCATAATTAAATTTGTCAGAAAAAATAAAAAACATGATGTAATAATGTTGATTCATTTGTAGCATAAATAATTGTTAACTGATATTTAATGTAAATTATTTTTTTATTACAGAAGAGATCAATATTATTCAAATTATAAAAATATGCAAATTAATCACGTACTTAAATTCTTACGTCATACAATTGGAATTTTATCAAAAAAAAAAAAAATTTAATTTCAAATACTAACTACTAGTCTACTTTTAATATTAAATTGTTATGCGTATAATTAGTTAATCCATTCATTATAATAAAATTAAATAGTAGATTTTTTTATGTTGCCCCAGATACAAAATTGGCGCTAATAACCTCGCTTAGTTTTTCAGATTGATTTTTTTTTTAAAAAAAAAATATTCTACCAAAAAATTATTAAAAATTTAATATCAAAGTGCAATTTTTCAATTTCTAAACTTTATCTCTTTTTTTTTGGAGTACGGAGGGGATTTTTTTTTTTAAATACAGATATTTGCAGATATTTACAGATATTTTTATTACATACCTAAAAATGATCTAAAGTTTTTTTTTGTTATTTTGTATTTCATTCCAGTTTTCAAATTAACCTTAATAATAGATCTTAAACATTTTATTTAAGTTTGAAATTTTTATTTGAGTTCAAAACCAATCAAGATGTTTATATGTTCGCATATTTTTTTTTACAAAAAAAAAAAAATCTTACGAGACCTGTCGTCGCCAATGTTTTCTGCGCATATCTCTTAAAATTTATATATAAATAAAATAAAATAAAAAAATGGTTTTTTTTTTTAGTCATTAATTTATAAGATACATTTTTTTTTTTTGTAGAATTTGTAGAATTTGCGAATGTGGAATGACTTTAAATAATTTTTTTTTTTAAATTTAAATATATACGATTTTAATTAATTAATGGGATTTACAAGAAATTTTGTAGTTAACTTTCTATTATGTATACAGCATTCAGTACTAAAATGGGAAATAATTTATTATAGCTAGCTGGTACTGTATTAGAGAAATATAAATTGTGTTTCTGGCAATTTTCCTCAAACTAATAAAATGGAATCAAGAAATTGTTAAACAAAAAGTTGCTTTTTGTAACAGCAATTTATGGTTTAGATTCTGCACAAAAAAATTAGTAGAGTCTAATTGTAATAGAATGTTTTTAAGCCATTTGACCAAGGGTTGAAGCTGAATTATCATGCCTTATATAATTAATACTTAAGAAATCTTCTGTCCAGCCTTCTGCACGTAACGTAATTTAAAAAAAAACACTATCTAGGTTTAAATTAAATCCCGTTTCTGGCTGCAGCTGTTCTGTAAAACTCCAAAATTATACTTGTACCTAAAAAAGTATAATAAATCAATTATTATTTACTGGCTCTAAGTTTTGTTAGACTAAGGATTCTGTCAATTTGTTAGAGTAAGGATTCGGTCAATTATATTTTGTTAGA
This sequence comes from Empis livida, assembly GCA_963932195.1. NCBI lineage: Eukaryota > Metazoa > Arthropoda > Insecta > Diptera > Empididae > Empis > Empis livida. The sequence goes on along the minus strand of OZ010646.1, from coordinate 12,509,769 downwards.
GTAAGGATTCTGTTAAAACATATACATTGCTTTCCGACATATAAATTGTTTTTTGGCTAATAAATTATGATATAATATTTTGTCGTCACTTGGTCTAAACAAGCAAGACCCTCCTTTCTAATTAAATTCAACTTCCATTATAAATTTCTATTTAAAAATCTGATAAATATTAAAAAACAAAAAAAAATGTGTTAAAACAACACACAAATCAATAATAATAAAAAAAAATATAAATTTATTTCAATTAAAATTCCATAAATAATAAAATCACTTTAAAAATATATAATAAATAATTTTCAATTTATTAAACGAATATACGCAGTTTTTTTTAAATTAATTTTAAGTATTTTATGTTATTTTGTCTTTTGTCGCGTATATAAATAACATCAATTAAAGGAAGACAATGTTAATTTGTGTCCTATATATTTATTTAAGATATTTTTAATATTGCTGCAGTATTTTATAATATAAAATTGCCGACAAACAAATTATTAAATATATACATTTGTAGAAATATAAAATAAAATATAATTATTTATAAAATATTTCTTAAAACTTACTAACTAAAAATTTCACTGTAAAATAAATTCTAGTTTGTAAAATTGTTTAGAGTGTATCTCTGTAGTGACTTTATATTATTTACATTTCTACTTAAATTTATAATTTCAAATTAATTGATTTCACAACATTATTCCACTATTATTGAAAAAAAAAATCTAGTATAATTAGTATAAACTAGTACAAACTAGTATAACTTTTCTACAGAATTTAACACCATACTAGAATATTTTTAATCTAATCAATTCTAGTAAACTTAATTAAATATTCAATTTATATATGTCTATATTATATATCTAATAAATAATTTAAATAATAATAATAGTTTTAAATCAACTAGAAAATTTAGTTGAAACAACATAGCCTCAACTAGTATAAAATTTACTTATGCATAGTAGAATTTTTGGCAAGATACTTAAGTGAGATACATTTATGTTTTCTTTGGGTATTTTCAGTCTATTTATAATTCCTTGAATTATTTCGGTAAATATTCTAGTTATTGTACAACACCTTCTAGTTTACATTAAAAATAATATCAGAGAATAAAATACTTTAATAGTTTTAAAAGTTTTTCGATAGCTAATTTAAATTAAGAACGATTGTTATATATTTCATTAGAATAATGACTAACATAAAATGAACGAATTATAACTAGAATTATTACTTAACTTGAAATTAAATTTTTAACTAGAAATTAAATTTTTAACTAGAAATTAAAATTTTTAACTAGAAATTTTATTTCAATTTGTTAGTTAACTTTTAACTGGAAATAAATTGATTTTAGAGTTCTCGTAATAAATTAACTTGAAATTAAATTTATTTAGTTTGGTTTGTAGTAAAATAAGATTGATACAAAAACAAACAATTATAAAATTAATTTTTTCTAAAAAAAAAAAATTGCGTTTTCAATTCAAATCACGAGATATTTTCAATAAGTATTTTCTTAAAAAAAAATATGCTAATATTGACGTGCGAATAAATATTTTTATAAAATGAAATTTACTTAATAAGTAAACAAAATAAAATTTATATTAATTTTTTAATTATAATATTAAAAAAAATTTTTCATCTGTTGCAACAGAAGAGACATTTTTCATAATGATCTTAGATTTTCCTTCGCGCCATATTCACTAGACTTAAATTATGCTCGTTGGCTTATATAAACCGTGGGTCATTATAAAATTTATAATATTATAAAAAAACCCCACACAATTTATTCTACAAATTTAATTTTCTTTTTTTTATATATATATTTTACATATTTAATATAAATTTTCTCAAATATTATAAATATAGGAAACCGAACAAAGTCATAAATTATGTTATTTGAAACCAATTAAAGTTTGATAAAAAATGGCCAGAAAAATTTTTTTTTATTGATAATTTATGGATTTTTTTTTTATCATATTTAAAAATAACTTGGTTTCCCCAAATAGAATTTTAATAAATATTTTCTTGTTAGAAGGTTAAAAGGAATTATTATTTTTATGTAATTTATAACAATTTAAATTTAATTTCAAGAATTTTTTTTAAAATTGTATAAATGGCCAAATATATTTAAAGAATTTATGTTTTTTATTGATGATTTTGAAGAAAATCAAATAATAATTTTAAAAAAATTTAAATTTTGTAGACAAATGACGTAAAAAAAATACTTGTAGTCAATTTAAGAAGGTTAGCAGAAAGTATGGTCAAATTGTGAACTGTAACATTTATGGTACAAATAATTGAAAATCTTTATTATTGCTGGAACAAATTACGATAATAAAAATCTCATATTACTCGTTAATTTTAATTTTGTCAAAATATATTTTTAATTGTAATTAATTCCAAAATACATAAAATAATTTTGAGAAATTTGTTGTGCGTGACATTATTTCAAATTTTTATTTAGAAAATCTAAATAAAAATAAGGTTTTTTAATTAGTAAATTGATTATTTTTCAAATATTTTAATTTATTTTTGTATATATACTTCTAATTATTATTTTGAGCTACTTATATACGGCTTTAAATAACATCACTTTGTCGGTTTAACTTAGCTTACCATTAAATGAGTCGATAACAAATTCCATACCACAAGTTTTTTTGTAAGAAACTCGATTGATTTTAGTTAGTCAATACTAACTCAGAAGCCTTCGACTGAATTTCGAAATCTTCGGAAAGTTCTTCCATTTATTTTATTCGTGAAATTTGAACCTTGTCTGTACCAGCTGCACACAAGTTGCTGAATGATAGATTTTTTAAAAGTCTAACTCATTTATTTGCGTAAACGATATTTAACCAACTGAATGCAATTAATTTGTCATAAGTAAATTTACCTCTTCAATATTACAAATTTACATATTATGACAATATGACATATGATGGCCATATTTAATTTAATTTCATAAAGTAGGGTCATATGTCATTTGCAATTGAATAACAAAATAGTCACAAATTGCACAACAGTAATAAGAAACAAAATCCTTCATAATGGCATTATGAAATATGATTTTATTTGACTGCAGAATCATCATTGATTGACTTGTGCTAACCACATTCAGCAACACAGTTTAAATTTTTTTTTTTTTTTAAATAATTGTAATATCTTTCATAAAATTTTGTATCTGGTATTATATTTTAAAAAAAACCATGTTGTAACTGAAAACTCTTTTGAAAATTTATTGACATAACTTAATTTGAAAAAGTTGTTTTTTTTTTTTTTTTATTCAAAAAGGATCACATCATACACGATCGTACAAATCAATTAGTTTCTGTAATTCTGGTATAAAATAAATCAGACCATATATTTTTTTTTTGAACTATATTTCATATTAAAACTAACAAAAAAAAAACATATATATACATTAAATATCTGTATAATTACAAGATATATCTAAATAGCATAACATTATAATACACAATATTACAAAAAAAAAATAAAAATGCCAACATATAATGAGCATTATACTAAAAAAGCATTTACAACAAATTCCTGAAATAACTTTTTTTATTTTTTTTAAGATACAAACACTTGCTTACAGCATTAGAGCATAGTGAATGAATTATACGTATATATATATATATTTTTTTAAAGTATATAATTATTAGTTTAAACTTAAAATTTATGCTAAGGCGTGTTTTTTTATATATTATTTGTCTTTTCAATCGCTGGTACCATACTGTCTGTTACGATATTGTCATTTAAAAAAAAAAATTCACTATAATATACACTGTGATATATAATGAAACATATTTATTATAAATATAAAAATACTGTCAGGGGCATTCTATGCTGCACATTTTCATTCTATAATATTACTTTGCTTGATCTTGTGCAATAAATATATATTTTTTTTTTATTACAAATTGGAAACAAGATAAAGAAAAAATGTATTTGTATTTTTTTTTTATTAAATTTTTTTTTGTTTCAAATGTGATAATTACAAACATTTCAGCGGACTAATTTTTTTTTTTTTTGTTGTATATATAAGATAAATTTATGTGATTTATAAGATTTTTTTTCTGACGTAGTAGATTTTTTTTTTAAAAAAATTTTATTTTATTTATAATAAAGAAAAATAAATAAAATAAAAAAGTTTTTGTTGAGCATATATGTCGTATAATAGAATTTAAATCGCATGCGTATCGGTCTAGACTATCTTACAGATTAATAGTCATGTTGGTTAACATAGAAATGTGTAGTTTGAACTATACAGTTTAAGGTTTTAAAGTTCAATTTGATATAAAATTAAAATTAAATTCATTAAATTAATATAATTTTTATTTTGTTCTAATTAATTAACGATTATATACAAAGCAGAGGAGATAGAATAAAAATGCTTAAATACAGAATATTCATCTTAAAAAGATATATAAATTTATTGATTGATTATACCATTCATTTCAATTTAAGTGCTGAGGTGAGAGTTGATATGCAGATTAACAACCCATTATCTTCATAGTCTCTGGTTTTACAATTGTTTATAAATCTGTGTTTTATTTTGAATAAAAAATTTTAACTAATTTTGTAGAATATTATCTTTTGAATGTTACCCAATATCTTTTTTATTAAACACTTATTATTCATATTTGTACAAAATTTCCGGCTTCATACATAAATGTAAACAATTCTTAGTTTAACTTTTTCTGAAGCTAATTCAGTGACTTTTAATCAGATTTTTCCGGCTGTGATGTTCGAATCCAGGAAAATTTCATAAAACTTCTTTCTGGATATCGTAATCCAGCTTCGATATACTATTATAGAGATTAAATTAATGGTAGAAGTTGTGCCATTGAGCTGAACTTATTGACAGAAGGAGTGTGTAATGTAGTGCTGCACTCTCAAAATAAATTACAGAAAAATTAATTTTAGGAGCGTATATCTCAAGAATAAATGATTTAGATCAATATATCCCATCCATTAGTCTACAACAATAATTCTTCTGTAGCGGTGTTGCAAATATCTTTTATTCATTAAAATAGATTTCATCATTTTGAAAATATTATGGGTGCAATTCAAAATTTTATACAAATAAGCCTCATTTTATACCAGCTTATTGAAAAATCATAAATAATTTAGAAAAACGTCATAAAATAGCATAAAGTCGACCCTGTTAAGTACGAAAATAAATTGTTAAACCGCTTATTTTCATAAAATTTCATATTTCATCCAAAAACACTAATTAATATAATGTTTTATTGGAAATTTAACTGATATTTGAAAGAAAATATAAAATTCGATATTGCAAGTAATTTTAAACCGAAAAATTGAGATTTTTTTATGCTTTAAATTTTCATTAGATTATTGACTAATATCGATGGACAAATTCCTTTTTCAAGTTCATAATTTCTTAATATAATTTCATTTCTCGAACTAAACTAAATTATCAATAATTTCCTAATACATAATAAAGTTTTAATTTATTTTACAATATTTCCGCTTTCCACATCCGATTAAAATCAATTTCTACGACACAGAAAAAAAGAAGATGAAAACACCTACATAAATTTTTCAAATATTTTCCCAATAAAAATTTTCTATATAAAAATTTTTTTTGAATAAATTCAAAAGTCTATTTTTTTTTTTTTTTAATAGTATCTATCCACTATTACACAGTTTTATTAAGATGCTCTGTTTTAAAAATTTTTAATCACATCACACATAAAAATATGTACATAAAAAAAAAAAAAAACTACTATAATAACAGATGTAAAAATAATTTTTAATATGAAAAAGCTGCAACGAATTAAACAATCCAAAATATCTATACAGATACTTCAAAGTAACAAGTTTAATATACAAAATCTATTTTTAGAGATATTTTTTTTGTTTTTGTTTTGTGGCTGTGTTTGCCGCGCGATATTATTGTTATAAATGTATATTATAGCATAAAATCAATATCTTTATTTTCTTGCAATTTTTACCGCCACAAAAATGTTTTTTTTTTCCATATAATGTAGACAGTGAAAAAAATATAAAACAAGTTCGTTTAATATTAATATTTTTTTTTTTAATTGTAACTAACTATAATAATACCAACTCTCGACAACCTGAAATCCAGCCCGGGAAATATAATTAGGTAAAAAAAAAAAAAAACATCCAAAAAGAATTGCAAAATTTATTTAATTTTTCACAAAATCGTTCAATTTTTGTATGAAAAAAATAAAAAAAAATCGTTCCCGCTCATAGATTTTTTAGTGATTTATAATACCACATTACCAGATAGTGCACTTTAAAAATTATTATTTTACTGTACATAAGTATATAAAATTTTTCAAATTGAAAAATTTTGTATCTATATTTGTATCTATATATCTTAAATGCTTTTGGTTAAAGTGCTACATTTAAATATTATATGGTGATCGGCGGTTAAACACGGCAAATATCAAAAGGAATAATAATAATAATAATAATAATAAAAAAAAATATATAATAATATTAAGCTGTGAATAAAAATATTCACTATAATAATATATTATAAATATTGCATATAATAATATCAGGTTAATATTCAACAGGTTAATAAAATAAAGGAACCCGAATAAAAATTATCATGCTAGTAACATACCTGTTTCAAAAATATATATATATACTGTATATAAGATATATTTTTTTATATCACAACGATGCACGTATTTTATTGGAATGAAAAACCAAAAAAAAAAAAAAATTGTAAGAAGAAAATATAACGAATTATATCTTTATCGCAATCTGCAATATAAGACAACAGCTACAACTAAAAAAAATACACTTAAATCAAAGCATTCTGTCGCGTATTACCGGTTATTATTATTATTAATTCACGCAGAGTATATTTTATATTAAAATACAATTTCGAGATATTAATTTTTTTTTTGTGGCTGATGTAAAGTAATAATAATAATAATAAATGTATGGCAGTCAAGTCATATTATAGTCAGTTACTTAGAAACATATTTTTACCGCCTTAACTTTTGTTCAGTTGTTGCTATCTTTATAAATATATAGATTCATATTTTAAATTTATATTTTGTTACAAAAAATATTTTAAGAAATTAAAGCATTTGGATTTTTATTAAATATCAAATATTTTAAATTTACTGTAACATCTTTTATTTGATCCTTGGAATGAAATAATCATAATTTAATAAAAGTATCTTTAAATCATAAAAGAAAAATATCTTAAATTCAGTGATCATTATTGATTAAACTCAGCTAACTTTGGGATATGAAGGGATATTTTAAATTTTTTAAATAGAAAATAAAAATATAAATATGAGAAAATTACATAAGATCAAAGTTACAAGATTCGTTCATAAATATCTAATGTCAAATTTTGCAAATTTCTATTAGACCTATATGATATGTCAAGAAGTAAACTAGATTCTCTACGGCTAACTTCACGATAGAAAAAGTTTAATTCCGTGATAACAAACACTTTAAAATACAATTCAACTACGCTAGACAATTATTTTCTTTGAAATCTGATCCCGTCAGATTATATTACTGGCGGTTAAACTGTTATCTTTCGTTTAAAGAGTTGGATGAGTCGATATGTTACAAAGCGAATATTAAAATGACAACCAACAGGAATTGTACAAGAGGTTATTCCTCCGAAATTCTCAGTCTCTTCGAACTAATCAACCAATAATATTAAAATAACATTGGCTAAATAAAATTGACCTAAAATTCTCTAGAAAAATGAAACGAAAAATTATTCAACTAAGTCCAGATGTTCTATTAAAAAGATTTTTAAAACGTTGGGTAATGTTGCGAAAAAAAAATTTACGAGCTTCTGTATTGATTCGATGGATTTACAACATTGAATATCTTCGCTGGTTAATGATTTTCTTTGAACTATAATGCAAAATATTTTGGTCCAACAGAATTTTGTAGAATTATAAAACAAGATCGTTTCACAAAACAAAGAATATCAAAGAAGAAATCATCAGGTAATTTAATCAGCTATAAATCCCTAACGATTAAAAATTTTTTGGACTACCAAAAAAATTTATGAACAAGAATCATAATTAAAAATTACACAAAATTTAGTAAAATTTGAAAATTTGTTTAAAAAAAAACAGTAAAACTGCTGATTAAATAGAACGAAATATAATATTTTAGTTAAGGTTGTCAAAAAACTTTAGAAATTCGAATATAGAACAATCTCTGTTACACTTTTCTACTTTATATTCCGTACACATTAACGTGTTACAGTATTATTTTCATTGCATATAGTATCATAATTTTCTTATTACAGTCAAATCTCTGTATCTTAAATAGAGTGAATTTCGAGATATAGAATTGTTTAAAAATTCTAATGTGACTGAAAGTAAAGAGTAATAATAACACTACTACAAAATATTTAAAAAATATGTTAAATATTTAGTGCATACTTGATGGGGAAAATGTTTTATTTCGACATAGAGAAAATTACATGATAAAAATCTTATGAGATAGAGAGATTTGACTGTATTTGTACATTGAAGTCAAATAAAATTATAGCTACAATGTTTATATGACAATATATTTTGTATTATTTCACACGATCTATAAAATATTGCGAATCATAAACTGATCATAATTAAAAAATTTTTTTTTTTAATTACACTAACATTCATAAAAGTTAAATTCTCATATAGATTTAATATAAAAAAAAATTAATTAGTTAATTACATAAAACAGAAATATATAATAATAATAAAATTAATTATAGTAATTAAAAAAAAATAATATTACACAATCATTAAATAAAAAAAAAAAAAAAAACATTAAAAATACTATATAAAATATCTAAATAAAATTATGTTTTATAAAAATAACGACGACTCGTAAATATGTATAAAAATAATTGGTAATTTCAAATACCAATTATAAATTTATAAAAAAAATAAAAATATGGAGAAATATTAAAAGTAATAAAATTGTCATTAAATTAACAAATCTATAATTAATAATTAATTATTTTATTATTTTCAATTAAAATTAAATCATATAACCGAACATGCTGTGATAATATAATTAAATAAAAAAAACATAAATATTAGTAATTAATTTTATTAATAATATCATAAAAATTATAATTAATTAAGCTTTTATTAATTACAAATAAAATAAAATGTAGAACAATATTTTAATGCTCCATTTTATAATGATCGAATTTTGTAACGCTCCACTTCAATTAGAAAATATTTTTATTGCATTATGATTCAATATTTTTTTCCCAATTTTAAATAAAAAATAAATAAGTTATTATTTCATAAAATTATTATATTAATTTTTTTTTTTTTTAAATTTTAATTACAGATGTGTTCCCGAAACTTAAAGATCTCAGTGGTGCTGATTTTAGCATTGGTTCCATTAATTGCAAGCCTGCCACAAAATCACACTTTGTCCAAAAGGAGCACATTTTTTGATTTAGAATGTAAGGGTATTTATAACAAATCAATGTTCTATCGGCTTGATCGTATTTGTGAGGATTGTTATCAATTATTTAGGGAAACGACTGTTCATCGACTATGCAAGTATGTTTAATTTAATTATATAATTATTATTTTTTATACATAGATCATCTGGTATTCAAATATAAAATTTACAAAGATCAGAAAATTAAAGCTGCTTTTCTGTTCTTTGTAAAATTTATTTTGGTTCGTCTGTCTATCAATCGATAAAATATTTATTAGTATAATACCAATTTCGTAAAAATTCTTATTGAATAAATTTGTAGTAATATTGACCATTTCTTTTCCGATAACCAAAAGCTGACTATTTAAAAATGTTTTAAAGAGATATTATGTAATTAGTTTTGACTAAACTACCGAATAAAATTTAATCAAAATTCAGATTTGATAATATCTACTTTAATTCGAAATTATTATTAAATATATTTTTGCATATCAATTTTCTATAAAAAATCTACTCAACGTGATGAAATTTATTTATCATCCACTTTGTTTATCATCCATTTTGATTAAATTACCATCCATTTTGATTAAATTACATTACAGGGGAGTACAGAAATCGATTATCTTTCCTTTTGGTTACATTATTTCAAAGAGGAATCCAGAAATCGGTCTAAATGTTAGAAACCGTAATAACCGGATTATATAAACCGGATCAAACTTCAATAACCGCATAAAGATTAAATTAACTAGATTAGTAATACTGGGGATATTCATTATATTATATAAAATTAATTTAGGTGGTTCAACGTGTTGATTTCCATTAGTATACACGTATTCGCCTTCCTACAATTAAATTAAATGTATTTTCTTTAATTACTTTATCATTTTTGACAAAGAAAATTATGATCAAAGTATCAGATTTAATCTTAAATCTTATATTTTAACTAATTTTTTCAGCATTATAAATAGTTTTTTTTTCGGTGAAAATTCTGTATTCACAATTTTCTATTTGATCAACTATAAGTGCTAAATTTTTGTACAGACTCTAATAAACTATTTCGCATAAATCAAACTTTAAAATCTAATTTTACTTTATACTAAATAATTATAAGTAGTTTTTAGTTACTTATTTTTTTTTTTTTTAATCAATTAATTATAATTTCATTTTAATTTAAAATAATTTTTCTTACTAAAATATCAAAAGAAAAAAAAAAACTCATAGATTTTTATGTTAAATGAAAAATTCTATTCAATTTTTTACATAAATATTTTTATATTTTTTTTTTTTTGAACATTATGAGGTCATAAAATTTTTAGAAAAAAATGTAGCCACAAAGTCTAGGATTTTAAATTTTTCTAAAAAAAATTATGTTTTTTTTTTTTTTTTGCGAAAATATTTCAACTATTTTAATGAGTTGTTGTATCTTGTATGAAAAAAAAAACATAAAAATAAATTGGTATTTTGTTTAGATATCTATTTTTTTTTTTTAAATATAAATAAGATTTTAGTCTAACACTAATATTTTTATAATTGATGTGAATATTTTCAGTGAAAAAAAAACAACATACATAAATCACTAAAATGCTGATAAATTACTATTTCTTTGAAAAAAAAAAAAAAAATCTAAATTTTGTGATTTTATATATTTTGCAGATATATTTTATGTTTGTTATAGCATAGTTTTTTCGGTACAAGGTGATTGTAGATTATATTAAAATAATATATATTTTTTTGCTTAGCTTAGTTGTTTTAAACTTTGAATTAATTATTATCAGATTAATTATAGTACGTACTATACTTCCTGATTTATGACAATTTTCATATAAATGTGTATTAGAATATTAGTATAATATATATAATTAAATATTTTAATAAAATATATTTTTCATCAATATTTTTGACAGTTTAGATTAGTTTTATACAGGAAGTAGACATATATTAATATAATTTACTTAATTATGTACATTTTATATATAATTTAGATGTTTCGCAAAATTCAGTTGAATAAAGCTGAAACTAACATTTTTAATGGTTTGGATTTTTAATACGAGGGGCTCAACTATTGTAATAAAGTTTAGAATTTGATCGTCTAAAATGGCTTTACTTGCAGTGAAATAAACAAAAAATTATAATCACAATTGCAATAATAGAGTTAAATCTTTTTCAACCTCTAGAATCAAGCATAATATTATCTGTAATAGTCTTACCAGAGAAGCAAAAGTTCAAAGCAATTTTTCTAATTTTTAAATTAATTGCAAAAATATATGTAAATTCGTAGTATAATAAGTAATTATTTTATAGAATTTTACAAATCTGTAGGCTACTTTAAATTAAAATATTTTTTAACATATTATAAATTTGAATTTTTAAAGGAAATTGGTTAAATTATAAATACATATATATCTAAAATATATTTTTATGTAAATTACTTAATTACTTCAAGTTTTCATCATAAAAGTTGTTAATTATTTAATATAATTGTCGTTAATTAACATAAGTGCTATTTTGTATTTTATGGTTAATTAGATTTTTCACACTTTCCTAATTAACGTATAAAAAAATAATACCTGGTTTGACTTGAACACATTTAATAAAATATTTGGGTTTTTTCTCTTTAAAAAGTATTTAATTTTGGTTCCGGTCATTGTAAATTTGATTCGTATTTAATCGAAATCGATTATTATAATCTAAATCTAATCTATTTTCCATAAAATTGACTTCTTCAATGCTTAAATTGAGCTTAGTTATCCGAATTAATAGTTTCATAATATTTTATATTACAATAATTTGCACATATTTATGGATTCAGAATCATATATTTGTTTATAGTGAAAAAAACTTTTAATTGCATAACAAACTTTTAATTGCATAACATTAATAAGACAATTTGTTGTTATATTCACAAATATCCTCATCAGTTTGTTCCAGTCTTAAAAATTACATTTTACTGTAAAGGTACTCATTTAAAGATGAGTATTGCGTAGAAAGATAGATTTTAAATAAATCTATTTTATTAAATTAAATAATTTTATTTTTATTTTATATTTTTATTTTAAAATTTTTTTATAAAAATTGTTCTTTAAAAAAAAAATTTTTTTATATTTCTTTTTTTTTTTTAGGCATCAATGTTTTACCACGGATTACTTCAAAGCCTGTTTGGATGCGCTTCATCTTGGCGATGAAATTGAAATACTTAAAAATTATGTTAAAATAATAAATGGTGCAGTACCACCACCAACGCAGTTATCAACTTAAATTATTTTTTATTATTATTATTAAAAATTCAAATCATATACATATTTCAATCTTATGAAAATTTAAAAACAAAGCATATGAAAATAATTCGCGCACATCTTTTAGTATATTCATTATTACATTTTTCAAAAAAATTAAAAAATAAAACCAAGTTATTTTTAATTTAATTTTTCATTTTCTGTTTTTTTTTTTTTAATTTAAATTTTTAAACTTATATTTTGTAAAAAAAAAAATGTAATTAAAAAACTTATTTATTAATATATTTAAACATAAAAATTAAATTCATAAATATGTTAGTAATTTCGTAAAATTTCAAAAATCACATTTAAAAAAAAATAAAAATAAAAAAAAAAAGAATTATTAAATATTTTAAGTATTTTTTTTGAGTATTAATAATTATTGTTATTACATAAATAAATTATTAACATAAAATATCTTTTTTTTTTTTTTTTAATTTTTCTTAATCATAAATTGTTTTTATAATTTTTTTTTTATAATATTAATTTTTTTTATTTATTATTGTATTAAATTTTTTATTTTTGAAATTAAGATAATTTATTAGATAAACAAATACAAATAAACATAAAAAAAGTGATTGTTCTTAAAAAAATAAAAAAAAACAAGATTTATTTAAAAATTTTTTTAAATATATTAAAAATAATAATCAATATCGACTGAAGCGCATCCAATAATCAGGACTTCAAAAACAAAAAAATAAATAAACATAAAACATAAAACAAAAATGGACACCCAATTAAAATAAAAAAATTATATTTGACCAATAACCAATTATTTGGTGAAGAGAAACGCATAAATATAATTTAAATACAAAAAAAAAATAATAATTAAAAAAAATAGAAAGAGAATAAAAAAAAAAATCTATGCTGCAGTGTCATCTATCGGGGATCTTTTTATTTTCTCTTTTATATTTAATTAATTTATTTATGTTTTTTTTGTTGCAATATATTTGGTTTTTAAATATTGGTATGTTAATTTCAATTATATTTTTTAGTTTTTAAGTTTTTTTCTGTAATTTTAATTGCAGTACTAATTTTTTTTGAAGTACTTATTTTTATTGCAGTACTAATTTTTATTGCAGTACTAATTTTTATTGCAGTACTAATTTTTATTGCAGTACTAATTCTTATTGCAGTACTAATTTTAATTGCAGTACTAATTTTTATTGCAGTACTAATTTTTATAGAAGTACTAATTGTAGTACTATTTTTTTTTTAATTTTATTTTTGAGATTCATTTTAATTTAATATAATTTTTTGAATTTTGATATTATACCAAAAAACAGAGATTCTATCTATAAGAACGAAAGCAGTAATAGCGAAAATGATGAAATATCAAAGAAAAAGAATGCATAATAAAAAAATGGAAATCGGATGAAAATAATATTAACAATACTAAATTCTATGATCTAAATTTACTTTAAAAATTTAGTCATATAGTTTTAAACTTTCAAGTTTAAATTTTAAACAGATATTTTTCTTAAATGAGTTCTATTTTACATTCTATATTTGGTTTAAAATTTAAGCAAATTTTAGACCGATATATTTCTAAAATTGTGCTTCATTTTACAGTCTAAATTTGGTCTGAAATTTAACAAGATAGTTTAGTAGAGTATAAATTTTAAACACACATTTTACTTAAATAAGTTTCATTTTAAATTATGTGCCTCAGATATTAAATATTTAGAAATTATATATGAGTTCTATTCTAAAGTCTAAATTTGGTCTAAAATTTTGTCCAGATAATTATCTAAATGAACCAGTACTATTATGCTAATCTTTTGGTGTTTTCGCTTTTATTACTTTCGTCTTCTTTTTCTTTTTTTGAAAACAAATTTTCGCTGAATTTAAACACTTTTTTTTTTATTTTGATTTTTGAATTTATTTAATTTAATTATATTTTATCAATTTTTGAAAAATTTTTTGTACCGGATTTTTGATACTGAAATTTTGTAATATACATATATATTTTGATGCTGCAAATCAACAATATTGTTTTTTGAATGTGCACATTTTTGTTGTTTTCATGCACAACAAACATTTTTTTCAATCAACATTTTTTTTTTTTTAACTATTAATTAATAGTTCTAGTTATACAAAAAAAACATATTTTATATATAAAAAATAAATTAATAACAACTTTTACTTTTCAGACAAGACTGCTTTGGAACAGAGTTTTTTTCAGCTTGTATTGAGGCCTTGCATCTTGTCGAAGAAAAAGAGAAATTTTCTGAATGGCGAGAGATTATAGGAAAGAAATAAAAAAAAAATTGAAAAATCTATTAAAAAAAAAAATATTAATAATGTAAATTTATTTATTATTTTTTCTAAAAAAAAAAGTTAAAAAAAAATTAATCTGAAAAAAGAAAAACCTTATCTATAAATGTTATATCTAAATCTAAACATATTTTTTTTGTTTTTGTTTGTGGGTTTTGCTGCCCTGGTAATGATTTTTTTTTTAATATTTTGGTTATTTAAAAATTCGTTTATTGATTCACCCATAAATTTATCTATATATACCATCACCATTGATTTATATTGTGATTTGTGGTTTAAAATATATTTTTTTCTAATTTTTTTTCGACTATTTAACAACATAAAACTTTTCCTATTCTTTTGAAAATTTTTTTAATTTTGTTTAATATAAAATTGTGATAAAATACTCGTTTAAAAATATGGGGGAATACCTACAAGCAAACATTATTCAAATATATATAAATAATATGTAAAAAAAAAAAAGAATATAATGATATGTAATTAAAAATTTGATGTGGGTTTACTTTAAACATAAATAACTACAAAAAAAAAAAATGTTATTTTAGCTTTTTTTTAGCACTTTATTTTCATTTTTGTTTTATGAAAAATTTATAAAATTCTTTATAAAAAAAAAAAATTAATTTTGTTTTTTTTTTTGGATTGCTTAAAGTAAACCTTGCGCCTTAAAATTTAAGTAGATAAATTCATGATGATAATAAAATATCTCATATATATATATATACAATGTAAAACATTATACACATTACTAATATTTATTTATTATTATTTTTTTGAAAATATTTTTTAGATAAAAAATTATTAGTAAAACAAGAAAATGAAAAAAAAAATAATAAAAACAATTTTTACTTAAATACAAAAATGCAGTTTAAACTAACTTAAATTTTACAAATTTTAAATGATTTAAAAGAATTTTCATTTTATTTCTAATTTATTTTATTAATATAATTCAGCCTGTGAAAAAGGATAATTGTTTTTCAGAACACAATCTAAATTTAACTTTAGTATATATTTTTCTTTCAAGTAATTTTCAAAAATGCAATTTAAATTTTTTTAAAAATTTAATTATTAATCTTCAATGAGAGAAAATAAATTTATTAATTTTTTTTTTACAAACTACATAATCTAAAAAAAATTATCCTTTTATTCAAAATTGAAACAAACTTGCATAACTTCTACAAAAAAAAAAAAAAAATTCCAGTGCAACATATATTTTTAGGATCGGGCATATAAATAACATATTTTTGAAAATTATATTTATTATATGAATTTTAGCCTGATTTTTAATAAAATATTTTTTTTTTTACAAAAAATGCTAGAATTATTATGATTTTATGTTTAATTTGTAAATATATTTTGCCATGTATATTTTTTTTTTGTTTTAATTTTAATTTAGCAATTTAAATTATTTTTGAGTCTAGTCGTAAATTTAATCAAAATATTGCATATTAATTCTGTGTAATATATTTACAAAATATATATTTCTATTTTTTTTCGTACAGTTAAATAATTTTTTTACATAATTTTTCAATAAGTCTTTTATTTTAGTATTATTACAGAAATATTTTGTTGTAAATTAGTTATAAAATAACTTCATAATTTAATCTTAATGAACTGGTATTTAAATTATTAAATTCAATTATAATTATCCATAATCGGATGATTAATGACCTAATTAAATTATCTAATTCTATACAGTTTCTAATTTTTAGTGATTTTTACAAAATATAATTTTTTCACATTTTAAAAAATTAGTAATTATTTTCAAATTTACATTTGTTTAAAATAAAAATTAAGATTTTTTTATGGAGTTAATAGATAATTTAAGTATATACAAGTAAAAAGTAAATAAAATGTCCGAAATAAAAATATTGTTGCAAAAATATATATATATATACATAAATACATTTAATATTAAAATTATAAAACTTTTGTTGCAATATTTATTAACTGAATTGGAAAGGAAATTAATTACAAAAAATATACTTATATATATTTTTAATATACTACTTATCTAAAAAGATTTAGTCTTGGTAAATATATAAATATTCTCTAAATAACATAAATATTTAATGTATTTTCTTTTTTTTAAAAAGCAACAAAATTTACTTATTTTATATGTAAATAATCTGATGTAAAACAATAAAAAGGGGAAAACATTCAAACAAATAAAATTTACACATGAGCAAATTTATAGTCGTTTTATTTAATTTAAAAAGAAAAATGCTGATAAAAAAGATTTAACTAAAGTTCCACTTAATTTTAAAGATTTAACTGAAATCCACTTAATTTTAAATCAAGTAATTAGTAAATAAATTTAACATTCTTCTTCTTTTATAGTCTATCCCAATATCTGCAAACGAAACATCAAATTTACAGCAATAATTTGAATTCATTATTTTCAAATATGTACCATGAATAAAATACCTTGTCTGAAAGAATATAATCATTTCGAACACAGTAAAATTTGGATATTTGATCTAACAGAATACTTAATTGTTGGACTTCAGGTTTAATTTCTGTTACTTATTATTATGGATATCACAACCGTCCTTGTTTCAAAGTGATACGGTAATACCGTATGTAACAAGGACCCTTGTGGTATATAAATCTTGTATAATGTACGAATACAACTTGAAACTTTTTACCATACTTCTAATAAATTTTTTTGATTTCACAAAATATATACGAAATTTTTTCAGAAAACAACTAAATTTAGAATTTCTTTTCTCTTATAATATACTCTTTATTTATTCAATTAAATCATACCAATACAAAAAATTTAACCAACACGCATTGGCGGAGATACTAATATTACACCGTCACCTCTAACAAAAAGCATTGGAATACTACGTTTTGTTGTTTTATATACTTCTTCATATGTTTCTTCATCAATTTCAACTGTGGTGACTGTTTCTTCAGCATCACCAAGTACCATATTTAAATGTTGATCAAATGCATGTAAACGGCCTCTTAATTCTCTTTCATTTCGCATTTTAACATAAATTTTTTCATCAAGACTAAGTCGAATTAAATCAAGCGGTTCTTTTACAGGAATTACTTGTATTTGATCTTCTTCTGTTGCCATTATCTAAAAAATAAATTTAATTTAGTTTTTTTTAGATTATAAACAAAACGATTAGAAACCTAACCTCAAATATTACCTAAACTGGCAATGATGGAAACGTTTTGTTTTGTTATTTTTTATAGAGGATAGAATTATATTTTCCTTTTGGAAATATTAATTGTATTTCAATATTTCAGGATTATTGGACGTTATTTAGCTTAAAAAAACTTTTGTATATTAAAATTATAAGAAAGCCGAAATATGTCTTATTTGAATATAATACCCAATGTTTATCTATCATTCATTCTATTTGACATTTCCAAAATGTCAAGTTGGCAACCTTGTAACTACAACTACAGCTACAATTGAATCCTGTAGGAAAAAGTTTAATTCAGTTTTTACGTTTCCGACCATTACAAAATATCCTAAGTATAAGGTTACAGTCAATAATTCAGTGGCGAGGTTACTGGTATAATTTTAGAGAGCCGGAATTTCACACATATTAAGTTCCTACTGCTGCATACGGAAATGCTTTTTAAACTGCTGCAGACAGAAACGCTTTTTAAACATTTCCGTCTGCAGCAGTAGGTTACGAGCGACTTAATTTTTGAAAGTATAGGATGAAATATGATGCAGTTAAATTTAGGTTTTTCAGGAAATAATATTTCATTTCTATTTAAAGTTTAAGACCCATTACGTTCCTTTCCGTACACGATTAAATGTTCACATCCCTGATAAAATAGTGAACCGGTTAATCAAGCCCCTACGTTTGCAATTCATTTTGTATGTCATATATTTGTTCCTTTTCAACATATTACCAAGCATGATGCTATTTCACAAACATATTCAACAAGTGTCAATATTCAAACGGTTCTACAAGAAAAAAACAATTTGAAATTTTCGTCATCATTTTTATATATTGTTGAGATTGTCAAGTTTACTGGTCGTCGCTGTTTTGTTCTTGTCGTATAATTTTGTCGTGATAGGAAAAATTTCTTTATTGTGTATATAAAAAAAATTACATAATCTTAATTCAATATTTTTTTTTCTATTACTAAAATGTGATGAGATCCTTTAAGGAAATTTAATATATTTTAATAAATATTACTTCAAAATAGTGTTTTAAAATATTTCCACTTGTCCAACAATAAGTGAAAAAAAAGCACTGGCAAATTTTTTGCCATTTTGAGTGCAAAAAAATATAAATAAATAAAATGTAAACAAAGTGTTTAATAAAATATTCATTTTAATATTTTAATTTACTTTGTGTAAAGTGTCTTTTTTTTTTTGTTACAACATAAAAATAATTAACCAAATATACATAAATAAAAAAGTCAATTTTACCATCTAATATTTTGTGGTATTTTACCACACATTACAATCGAAAAGTGTTAAATCATTTCTTATTTCGTTACGCTTTTCATCTGTTTTTTTTTTG
Source organism: Empis livida (assembly GCA_963932195.1). Classification (NCBI taxonomy): domain Eukaryota; kingdom Metazoa; phylum Arthropoda; class Insecta; order Diptera; family Empididae; genus Empis; species Empis livida. The sequence goes on along the minus strand of OZ010646.1, from coordinate 12,490,292 downwards.
TATAGTTTAAGTTTAACACTTTTCAATCTTAGCCATTCTTTTGGTCATTTTGAATTTTGAAGCACAACTTACAACGAATTTATCAACAATTTTTTTGGATTAAGAAGCTTAAGTAGAAAGAAACATAATTTTTATAAATTATTATTTAAAATATTTAATGTGTAAATAATTATGACATGGGATGTACAAGGCGACACTTTTTGTTGTCAACATGCTTCCTGCAATTGGTAAGTTCAAATTTTTATATTTTGTACAGTAGTTAAAGTAATTTTCAAAATATTTTCCTTAATTTTTATGAAAAAATGTAAAATTTTGTGGATAATGTTTTCTTTGTCGTTGTAAATATATTTTTCAAATTTAATGGTATTATTTTTAATGTCATTCTTTTAGGTTGAAAGTACATATATTGAATTCCGGTTCAGCATGTTTATTGGATGCGTCACTTTTTTTTCCTATACAATTATTATTATCCATTTGGGCGAATAAACTTGTGGTTTATAAAAAAAACAAAAAAAAAAGTACCTTAGTATTTTGATCAGAAGTATAAAACATATGTTTGATTTGATGGTCAGTGAGGTTAATACACGAGATTCGTAAATTTTTGTTACCAAGTATTAGACATTATTTTCAGCATTTTTGACTGAACTCGTTTAATAATACCAATAATAATGATAGTCATCAGTTTATTTTATTTTGTGGAAAATTATCAAAACCTAATACACCAATACCTCGCTATACGGCCGCTCTTTTTACGGCTTTTCGCTATAACGGCCTACTTTAATTGCGGCAATTTTTCGATTTACGGTCCAAAATGTTTCGTTATACGGCCCAAAAAAAAAAGAAATGGAGAAAAAAATATGTACATATTTTAATGCGTTGTCGCTGCAGTATATAATAGTCACATAAAAGTTAATATTCTCATAAGTAGAAGTGTTTATATACATATTTGTTTGCGATTCGTTATACGGCTTTTCGCTTTGCGGCCAACTTTCCCGGAACGTATCTAGGCCGTAAAGCGAGGTATTGGTGTAACTACAATTGAAATAAGTTCTGATTTTGATTACAAAACATCTAGACTTTAAAATTTGCTAAAAATGTGATAAGTTTGTATTTGGTATAAAGAAAAATACTGGGTTTTGAAAAATTTTAAGACTGAATGTTTAGTAATCGCAATTATAAGTTATCTAGAATGTTGTTATCATGTTTTGTCGAAAATATTGTTATCAGGTATTGGCAAATTTCTATAGAATTATTAATTGATGGCAATGCATTAATAATTATTTTTTAAAATTATAATTATAGAGTTCAAATGTTTAGAGATTTTTGTGAAATGAGATATTATATTGTAAACGCTTTAACTGTAGACTTAAATATGTATATTTTAAATTAAGGCGTTTTGTCCTTTTTGAACAGACATATTTTTAAAAATATAGGTAATAAATACTTGTAGAAAAGTTAAAGTATACTTACAGAAAAACTATAAATGTGATTTATACTCAAAATAAAAATAATTCTTAATACCTTTATACTACAAACTCTTGAATTATGTTTAGTTATTTTCTCTACATAAATTAATTTTTTTTAAATCTAATTCTTTCCTAATTAATATTTTACAATTGGTAATGAATCATTGCTAAGTGCAATAAAAAAAATATGATAAAATGTAATTTGCTTAAACTTCATAGTTCATATAAAAACTTATTCCATTCAACTTAGAATCTAATTTATTTAATCATTCAGTTTAGTAAAAGTCTTTTCGTTATTTTAAGAACTTAAGGCATTAAATACTAAATGCGTATAAAATTGTCAACACCATGATTAATAAATTTTTTTAAAAGTTTTTCGATTGAACATTGGTTTTTGCAATCAAAAATCGGATCTTATCTAAACAAAAATTGTGAAAAATGTAGTTATCATGTTTTTTGTTAATTTTCTACAGAATTATGATTTTTCATAGAAATTTAAATATCATCATTAGACTTTATCATTGAATTAACCCAAAAATATTGTTTTCATTATTTCCCATGTGCAAATTACAATTTTACAATTCTCTTTAATGTCAAATTTCAGCGATAATCACAATAAAATTATTTTTAAAATAAGTTTAACTAAATTTATTCTCCTAAAGTTTCACTTATACTAATTTTTACAAAATTTCTACAAAAAAAAAATTAAGAGTATCTTTAAGAAAATTGTTCATAAATGATGACTTTTAACTTTTTTTAATATTTTATTTAACTCATTTAAAATCTATTTATGTAATGGGAAACTAAAAACTATATAAAATAATTATTATTATATTAAGGTAAAATAAGGTAGGATAGATTGTATATTTATATATTTTTTTGAACACAAAAGAAAAGACAAATTACAATTCCTTAAGTAAATCTTGGGAAATTTATAATTTTCTTAGTGAATCCAATTCTGTTTCAATTTTTTTTTATGTTGATCAAGATATAAATCGTTTTTTTTTTTTAAAGTGTGGATTTCGTTACGGTTCGTGAAATTTTATATTATAATTTTATGATAAAAAAAATAAAAATGAAAATTTAATTTTATAATACATACTTAGTAAATTAAGTTTCCAGGCATTTGATGTTTCAAATAAAACTTTCCATTTAAAAAAAAGTCGTTTTTTAAAAAAAAAAAAATAAACGATTTTTTAAGAATTTCACTTTTAAATTTGTATGTTTATAAAATAAGTACATAGATTTATTTTATTTAACACTAGATTTACGAAGTGAGTCAATTTGATTCATTCAACATTATATGATATGTATTTCCAATATATAAGACAACTTAAATATTAAATCACATTCGAAAATATGTACTCCTAATTTAGTATTTTCGAATGTTGTGAATAAAATTTTTACTGTTATGGTTATGAGTCAAATTGACTAATTTTAGTACAACAGCTAATTTTAGTGTTGTACTAAAATCACCGGTTATTTTAGTAAAAATGCTAAGCTGTGTTCAACTGTAGTCCGAGACATCGATGTTGGTCCAAGTTTACTCAGCTTTAAATGAGTACCAGTAATAAAATTATATTAAAATGTAATTTAAGACTAGGAAAAATGCTAACGATCGAGGCCATTGCTAACAAAAAATGTTCCACTAATAAAGCCTTTAGCTTGTTGCAATTAAAAGTTTCTTCAGTATAAAGAAATTTATGGTTCGGAATTCATATAAAATTAGTAGGTCCGAATTGCAATAAAATGATTAGGGACCCTTAATGGGATGCCTAGGCCCGATTTGGGTTGTTGCACCATTGAAGAAGAAGACAGCCGTAAATCTAGTGTTAAATTTACAAAAATTCTTTTTTTTTTTGCATTTATATTTAATCTAATCAAAATAATTTATGAAATTAAATATTTACTTAAAATTTCAATTTTTTCAATATTAATATTATTTCCCATTTGATCACATAAATATTATTTAAATTTCTAAGCAAAAGGATTAAATTTTTATTTTAAGTAAACATAAAAACGTAATATTTTGATTGGTCGTTAATAGAAAAATTGTTGTCCGTTGTTGTTGTGGTAGTATTTATGTTGTATAAAAGACGACATTTTTGCGGTATAAAAAAAGGTTCTTTGCCCCATTACAAGTTTCGTCACAGCGTACTTATAGATAAGAATATTAAAAGTGAAGAATCACAAAATAATTGTGTGTAAAAGTTTTTATAATAAAAAATAAAGTAAACAAAAGGATTTACTTAGTTTAGAGGTACGTTTTTTTTCTGTAACTTCATTTTAAAATAAAGACTGGTTTGTTTTTAGTTTAGTTTCTCGAGTTGGGGATTGACAGGAAATGAAAACGAAAAAAAAAAAACGCAAGGAATTTGTATGTTTTTTTTAAGTGTTGTTTTTTTCTGTATGATTTCAATTCGTAATAATTATTTGTAGCCGGTAATATTTTTTTTTTTTTTTATGTTAGTTCTTAAGAAATTTACATTTTTTATGGATTCGATTATATTTTGTGGTATTCGAAAAACCTGTACAAGGAATATGAAATTGAAATAGAGAATTTTTTATTATTCGAAAATATATGATTTCAATAAACGATTTTAGTAATTTAATTTTAGATTTTTCCTGTAAATTTTTAGAGAATATATATTTATCTAAAAAAATTCTAAATTTTATTTACCAATAGTAAAAAACACTCAAAACAGAGTGAAAGCCTTTTACAGAGAAATGGACTATTAATTTTTTTACTGAGTTATTTTCACAATGTAATTTCTAAATTGACGAAATCGAATATAAAATTCTTTATATAAATTAAAGTAAAGTACATTTAGTTTTCAAAATATATTAGTTTTTTGAGTACTACTTCATTTCACTCAAAAATAACACTAAATAAAATATTATACGAAAAGTACCATAATTTTACAATTTTTTTTTTTTCATTTCACATAATTTTTCTTGCGAAAATTCTAGAAATTACATTTTCTAAGTTAAAACTTTCATAACTTTAGAATATATAGATTATTTTATTTATCTATTTTACCCCCCCCCCCCCCCCCCCCCAGTGGATAAAAAATGCATAAATAACAAAACGAAAAGAAGATCGTCCTTGAAAAAATGTGAATTACTTCCAAAAAAAAAAAAATAATGGTTACATAAAATAAAAGTTGACAAAATTATCTAGGAATAAAAAAAAACTATATATACTTAAAACTCTACAAAAAACGTATCCAATCGACAAAAAATAAAAATAAAATATTTTAGATGACACAGAAAAGCAATTTTTTTCATCTTAAATTTAAAACTTTTTCCTTGTCGTGAATTTGCAAAATGTTTTCATAAATTAAATAAATTTATTTCTTAATCTGCCAAGAATTTTTAAAAATATAAAATTTTTTTTTGTTTATATGGAAGGTCACATTTTTTTTTTTTCAGGGAAATATAGGAGATAGTCGGCGAAATCGTACCAATTTCTCAATCGCATATCACTGTTTTATACGGTAATTTAATTATGCATTGACATCTATTGATAGAAGATTGCGCTTAATGTATTACAATTAAGTGACAACTACATTAAAAATTAATTGGCAACATTTGTATATTATTTATTGTAGTTTTAAGCCTTAGTGGTATTTGTCGACATTTTTTTGACATTTTCAGATTAATCATGATTTCAGTTGCTAAACATTTAATCTTCAAAGTTACAAATACATGAAGATGGTTGATTTGGTGTAAACCCTAGAAAAATTGAAAACTAATGTTTTCTGCTGTTAATGATTTTGCCAGAAAATGTCAAAAGAATACTCTCTACAAATTTTAGCTTAGGAATCAGCAAACAAAACAAAAACTGCAAAGAAAATTGAGCATTCTACAAGCATCATGACAAGTTACTCTAAATTGGCTCTGCTCAAAATTTGTAATTATGTTAATATCGTGTTTTAGAAAAGTTACTCACATATTTATTGTATTAAATCTTAACTTGAATTTAGTTGTCAAATGGACCTTTCCAAGGAAATATTTAATTTAATTTGTGAAAATAATTAATTTTTTTAGATGACCACAGAAAGAAACTAGTTTACTAAATTATACAATTGGAATATTTTTTTTATAACCAAACATGCTATCTAGTATTTGTGCACATAAATACTGGAACACTAAAAAGTGGTACAATATCAGCAACTCTCCACTATTTATAAAAATTACTTATTTACTTAAATTTTATATGAACGACTTTATGTATTTATGTAAATATTTATAAATATTAGTAATTTTCAAATTTTACTGCCATTTCATATTTTTTATGGTTTCTTCTTAGCGAGACGGAATCGATTCATTTCTATATTTTTTCAATTATTTTTTTGAAAGTTCCAAAAAGTATAATTTACACTGAGAATTTTATATATAAAGTTTTATAAATTAATAATTATAATTTAATTATGTCATTAAACATTAATTTTTTGAACCGTGATCATCGCACCACTTTCTTTTACACAAAAAAAAAATTGAATTTTCCAAATTAATATTTTGGTGAAGAAAAGAAAATCTTCGATAAATTATGCGGTGGAGATTTTGCAAAAAAAAAAAATATTAACAAAATATAAAATTTTGAATCATATTTATTTAATTTCGAAAATTTCTGTGTACTCATTCAATGCTATCTTTATTTTTTATGATATTTTGCAAAAAATCTAAAAATAATCTAAATGAGCAGCTATTTCCGGTTTGTGCTTTTTTTAAAAGCTAAAAATCACTGGGATTTCCAAATTTATGTAAGAAGTGATAAGTTAAACAATCTGTGCACTTAAGAGATAAACAGTCAGGCAGATTTTAAGAAGAAAAATAACTTCGTCATATCAATTTATCCAGCAAACATAAATTGTCTAAACTTTGCTTTTACTCCATTTTAAGTTTAAAAAATATTTTTTTCTTTTTTTTTATATATAATTTCTTTCCTACAAAGATAAACTTTACAGACTACAATCATTTTTCACAACATTATCTAATTAAAATTTACCCCCAGCATAAAAATTACATTTTCATAATTTAAATTAGAAGCAAAAAGAATAATAATAATAATAAAAAAAAAAAGCATTGCTGCAGACAAAAATGCATAATAATAAAAAAAAAAATTTTCAAGTGTGGGAAATTTTTTTTTGGGTGAACTAAATAAACATTAAATAATTTTTTTTTTTATGATATTTTAACCTTTTTTTTTTTTTGTATACTGGCTTTTATAGCATGTCTGACATTAGTAAGAATATTTTTGACTTTTTACAACTTTGTTGCAGAATAAATAAAAAAATAAAATTTTCTCATTTTTCACATTGTTTTGGTTGGAAAAACCTTGAGTGTCATGTTTTGTACATAAATATTGTTTTTTTTAGTTTAGTTTTCTAGTTTTTAATGTATGATTTTATATTTTATTGTCGGAATTTCTGAACAACTGATAAGAAAACTTTATTAATATCTAATAAATAGGAGTGTAATTTCGGTAGAAATACAGGATGATTTATATTTACATTATATTTTGAAATTTTGATTTGTAAAAAAATTTTTTTTAAAAAAAATATGGTCACCAAACGACAATTATTTACCATAGATTAATTTGTCAACATAAACATAAATTTTGTACGTATTACAAAATATACAATTTTTGTGATGTTAGCAAAATAATGAAAAAACGGTTTGAAAAAAAATTAAGATATTTTATTCAGCAAATTTAATATAAATATTTTATTAGAAGCTTCTCTTAGCAATGATTTTGGTGAGCCAAATTTAGCAAATTTCAAAGACTGAACCTACCAATTTGCGGAAAAATTAAAAAGCTTAAATATTTTAATTTCCAAGCTGATCAAAGAAGTTTACAGATACACACCTCAGAGAACGGTGTATTGAATACTAATACCTCAGAGAACGGTGTATAGATGGAGGATATGCTTCATAAACGTATTTCTGACCCTAAAAAATTATGCGATTCATTAAGAAAGTGGGGTGAATAGATACTCTTTAAAGTTGTAAAAATAGTTGTAGGCGGGAGACTGCAAGAGGCCAATCAGTTGTGGCCTAAAAACATAATAAACAAGGATATATGTATTACTCTTCTTAAACCAACTATATTTACACGAATTTGAGTTTGAATTTATACTTCATTTCTACTTAATTTTATTTAAAAAAATGTACTCACCTTACATGAATATTAAATGAAATCACAAAAATGTTCATTTATTTACTCTAAATAAAAAATAGTACACCTTATATTAATTACCTAGCATTGCGAATATATACGTAAAAGATATTCCAATAGAATACTAAAAACATGAAATTGAATACTAATAATTTCTGTGTATACTAAATTAAATACAAGTTTATGTTTTTTTTTAGTCAGTCCTGGCTGGACAATTAAATGAATACAAAAATATTGAAGTTTTGTAGACAAACGATAATCCCACATTGAATTTATAATATAAAAAATTTTTTTTATAATAAATATACTGACTGTAATTATAATTTTACTCCCCAAGTGAAACTTTAATAAAACTTGTCTACTTTCCTAAGAATTTTCTTATGCAACATTTTTTTTTTTTTTTGTTATATCTTAAATTACTTAATGTATATATGTATAGATTTTTTATGCTGAAAATGAGAATTGGATCTAGTTCAAGATTTTATATAACTTTTCTTCTCTTCTTTTTTTTTCGCTACAATTTGAGTAAATTTTAAAATTTATCAATTTTTCTTCACAACAAATTGTGATATTTTTTTGTGCAATTTTTTGTTATAAAAATTAATGGCATCTAAATATTTTATTTATTTTTATAAAGAATTTTTCAATTTATCTTAAATTTAAGAAAAAAAAACGTATATTTAGAAACATTTAATTTTTGTAAAAATTATTGTGATTTATATGTTCCTGTAATTAATTTAAATCATTTTACGTAGTTGAATTTAATTTGATATAAAATTTAATCGGATGTGGCCACCAAAAAAAACCCCACTGTTACTAAACAAAATACTAAAACAAAATATTATCGAACATAGAAACTATTATTTAAATATTTCTGACAGCTGTCATCATTTAAATTAGTTATAACCCGTAAATATATCAACTGCTTTTTTCTTATTAGCCAAATATTGATAAAATTTTCCCTTAACTGTGAACACAGTATTTGGCAATGGGGAGGGATAGGTAATTTTTTATAAGTTGGGAAATTTTAGGATAGGAAAATTTTTTGTCATTAATTTTATCCCAATGACGAATGGGGTAGCTAAGCCGGGTTTCAAAATTCACAGAATACAAAATTCAAAGAATTTCGATTGGAATGCAGCTTCTCTAATCACTGGACCATTTAGCTGCTGAAAATAAATATAAGTTACAGATTTATATCAAAAGTTCAAATTCACATATTTACAGATCTCTAAAGTTCAAATTGAGATATTTACATTCCAAGCTTAAATACCAAACTAGCTCTGCAATTTCTACAGACAGACAGACCGACATCATAGCTTAATTAATGGTCTTCTTTAAAAATCTCGTAAAATCAAATTTTGTTCGTTAACAATATTTATGTAGCTATCAGTAAGATACGACTTTAAATTTAAAAATAAATTATTCGAATCACAAAACGACAACTCTTATTGAATATTTAATTAACTGACACCATTAAAGATAAATTTTTGGATACTTATTTTGGTTCTATTTAGGCTAAATTTTGGAAATTACTATAAATACATATTTTGATTTTATTATTGCCACAATTAATTTAGATTGTTGTATTCATTTATGATTAGAGTTTTATTTATAATTTATGTCAAATTGTTAATCAATCGTCTAAAACATTAACATGAATTGAGAAAATTGTTTAAGCTAATTCTTGGGCTTAATTCTTAGTTGTTGTGTAAAAAATATATGAAAAATGTATGTAACAAACCGAAATCATGTTACAAATGATCAATTTAGGCTAAATTTGATATTTCAGTCAAAAAACCACAAGTTTAATCATAATATCTAATGGAATAATCGAATATCTATCTTCATTTCTGACATTAAACACCAATGGATAATTTAGGATTGTGCCGCCAATGGATAATAAATGATGGCGCCAATCTATATTATAGCGTTAAGAAATTCTATAATATATCCAATGGCGCCACCCTTCGATTATTTGTAAATAGAGCTCCAAAACATTATTATTGTTTAATATAATTCGAAAATTCAAATAAAAGCAGATGGTTTAATATATTTTTTTTTTGCATTTTCCACAAATCCACTTGGTCAGCCAAACATAAACGATTATTTATAATATTTGCAATTATGATAGTGAAAACGATACAATTACGACAAATTTCCCAACATTTAATTATTAATTGAAAATATTCGTTTGTTAAAAAAGAAATATGTTCTTATTTTTAAAAATGATGGAATAGTTACAGGTGTTCTGTAATTGTACATAATTATCTTAATTTTTGAAACATTTTCGATAACATAAATAACAACAACAACACAAAATTAAAAATAAAACATTTTCGAATTATGTTTCTGACAATATAAATTATAATTTTTTAAGATTAAAATAGAAACAGCTCTGCTATTTTATTTAACAAGCCGGTGAAATTTCGAATACATTTCTTCTATTATAAACTTTAGAAAAATTAATTAAACAAGTTTAGGTTCTTTTAGTCTGTTATGTAGAAAAAACATAACCGGAAAATATGTAGCAAAAAAAAAAAAAGAATTTTATGATAATAAAATATTTTCATTTATAGATAAAAGTCCGTGTATAAATAGACGAACTGAGAAGAATAATAATAAATAATAATATTCGTTGTTTTAAAAATAAACATCTTTTCCGAAAATTACGTAAGAAATTTGATTAAAAAAAAAACTAATTTAATTCCTTCGTTATGGGAAAATTATTAAATTTTACTTGTAATATATTTGTGGTGTGAATCTCTTGAACATTATGCATTTTTTAAAAATCTTAACTACAATTAGTATCGTAGTTTTTTTTGTGAGTCAAAGTCATCTCATTATCTTCTTTAGTCGAATACTTTGGAACTAGTATAAGCATAAAGAAATTAATAAACTCGTATTAAAATCAATGAATATATGATTTAAAGAAGCCCACAGAAGGAATTAAGGGGCCAACTAAAAAGCTGCTGAATAGACAAACAGATAAATAAAGAAAACGGAAGAAAATATCCAAATCCACATTACAATCCATATAAAATTAGAATAATATAAGACCCTTATGGGCAGACAAGGAGTTCATGATCGATTTGGTCCATCCAGGAATACCACAAAAACCTGACACAGATTGGATCACATAAAACATGATTGTTTACATAAGATAGAACAGCATCGAAATTTAATTTATTGTTTACATAATTTTCGAAAATTCCTTAAGAAAATATTATTAAGAAATATCATAATTGAATTCATCCACAATATAGATCATTTCATCAGCATCATTTATACATAAATACATTCACAGCATAAAATTATGTTTATAAAAACATTATAACTTAAATAAAGTACCTGGAAATCTTTCTTCTTAATAAGAATCAAAAAAAATAAATAAAACTTCCATTAAAAAATAGAAAATTAAATAAAAAATATTTGCCCTTGTAGATAGTTTTATTTGGTTTATAGACTCAGTGTAAGGTTCTATCTTATTCGAACCATAGTAACTAAATATTTTTGGTTTTTTTTTTTGTCTTTAAAAAAATTTAAGAGAAAGAAATTTGATATAATAAAAAAGCGGGAATAATCTAAAAAAAAAACCAAAAACACAGAAAAAAAGACGACAGGTGCACATCTTCTGATCAACGCACACAAAACAGAAAAACATGAATTTCAAAAAATATAAATGAAAACGTTTCAATATGAAAGAGCAACAAAACATACAATGATCCAGGAAAATATGTACAGGTAAAAACACAAATGTATATATACTTCACTTTCATATCGAATACTACTATAATCTACACGTAATTCTTTACAATAATGTTTCTGATTAAAATATTCAATGTATCGCTGGTAAATAAACACGTCTTAGCAGATAATTAAATTTGGATAAAGGAAATAATTGAAGTTACTTTTGTTTCGAATTTTGTTAATTTGAATAAAACGTGCTAAATCAATGATCTTAACAACTTTATGTACTGGAAAATAAAGTCTTAAAATTTGTTTATGAAATAATTCTGTCTAAGCTCATAAAGTATATTTGATAATACTATTAAAAGTAATAAGTGTGTACTAGGTACCATTCCCCTCCAAGTTCACTCAGCATCGATGCCGGTATAAGTTTTAAATGAGGTCCATAAATGAAATTACAGTAGAATGTAATTTTAAGACTGGGAAACATTTTAACGTTGATTATAGAGTGCACCAACATTCTATTTTAATTTAGACCTACTAATTTTATATGCATTCCGAATCATAATTTTCTTTATAGCGAAGAAAATTTGATTGTAACAAACTAGTGGCTGTATTAATCAGACATTTGTGGTTAATAAATAGGGATGACCTTTAGCCTTTTTTACCAGTATTCAATTATTTTATTGTAATTTTAATACTGGTACTAACTCAAAGCTTAGTAAACTAAGACCAGCATCGATGCGTCAGACAGGAGGCGATCCCTACCCTATCACCAGCTTTGTTTACGCCAAACAGATTTAAAGGCTTTAATTGCTTATTCTTCTGTAGGTCATCGAGGAATTGTGTTAAAAGGATTAATAACGATAACTTATTGAAGGTTTTGTGGGTCTTATACATTAATAATTGCTCATGGCTTATTTTGTCTAGCTAATATTTCTTATGAACGAATAGGGAGACGAAGTTTAATAATTAATAAGGGTTTATTAAATTTTATACCAAGAATAACTTTATGATGATTTTTATTAAGTTCTGCTAATATGGAACCTCCTACATTAAATTTATTAGGTGAAATTAGTTTATAAAATAGAATTACAAAATTATTTTGACCCTAATACCAAAGGCGATTGGACAAAGAACACAATTAACTCTAACTTGAATTATAATTATCCAAAAATTAATAATGTTTTAATACCATTTCCTACATGAAAGTATGACAGTGGCAATGATTAATTAAAAAAAAGAATCAGATGATCTTGAAATATTAAGAATCTGCCGAAAACTCTGACATTTATCCAAAATTATTGAAAGTCAAAATATTTCCAAAACAGATGTAGTTTTAAAAGGAAAAAAGCTAAGTATTGATAGTTTCTAATTAGAAAATTTCATCACACTTTTTATGTTCTGTTCCAACACCAAATATAATCAAACGCTAAATTTTTTGAGTCACCAAATTACTCATAAATTTTATGACTTTATGCTACTTAAACATTTTTCTTTTTTACCACAATGTGAATAATAATATTTTAACGTAATTTTTATTTCACTATTAATTTCTCAGAATTTTGTTATGAAAAAAAAATGATAATAATAAGACTTTTATTTTTAGGTGTTTTTGCCTAATTAGCAACTTTCGAAACATTATAGAAAAATCATATTAGTTTAGCATTAATTTTAAATTGTTTTATGATTTCCTATATTTTTAATAGATTTCAACACTTTTACTATTAGTAATTAAAGGTGATTTCATGATTTAATATTTTACTGAAAGTAATAATTATAAACTCTCTTATCTGAACTGAACTCAATAAAATAAATAGGAAAAAGTATATTTTAATTAAATTATTAATTGTTCAGAAAATTTGTCGTCAATTATTTAATTAAAATAATTTTTTTATTATTTTTAAACTATATTTGCGAATCAAGAGTATCTTTATTCACGTCATTATATGATATCACTTTCGAAAAAACTTTGAAAATATTATAACTAGATATGATAAAACTTTCGAAAAACTTTAGAAATTATATAAAAATTTTTGTGTAAATTTCATTATTTAAAGTGTTTTTTTAAAAAAAAATATAGAATTTAATTATTTAAAATGTATATGACTTTTTTTTTATCAAATTAAGAAGACATTTTATTTGTTTCAGCTTAGCTGATCTAATTTAATTTGACTTTAGAATGTATTTAAATATTTTATTTTTATCTTACAAAATCTGAACGCATTTTTTTTGTTATTGGAAAAGATATTTTTTGCCCTGAGAAATGAAATTTTTAGTTTCTTTTTTAGTTTGGATTTTACTTTTTCCCTGATGCTCTACTTAAAAATGTAGGTCAACGGCACATTTTTAAAATAATATATATATACAAATCGTGAACATAATGAAAGGAAAGAAAGATATATTAAAAATATGTAGTTTTACTGAAAATTGATTACAATCTAAAATGAACTTTAGTAAATTATTAGCTGAAATAAGATTTGTACTTAAATTGAAATACTACAAAGATAATGAACTAATTCCAGAATTACAAAATCGATAAGATGAAAAATTTGATATGGGTCATAACTTCCTGTTGTCAAGAAGTCTAATAAATTAATGCATAATTAAATTGTGGATGAAGAGAAATCTAAAATATCACATTTTATTTCAAAGTCAATTACTTTTTTTTAGTACCTATGTGAAATGTAAATTCTTATAATTGTTTTCTGTGGACAAAGTCACTCTTTCAAATTATATAAAACCTTGAGAAATATTTTCCTTGCATTGTAATATTGCATTGAATTTAAATGAACAATAAACATAAAATATACACCAAACATAATACTATAGCTTCAAACACTGACTGTATGAACTAAGATTATTAAAAGAAACTGAGTGAGTCTTTAAATTTTACGAGAAAGACGTTTCAAATTATAATAAAATTTATATTGCCGAAAATTTTCAATTTAATTTAAAAGTTTAAAGGTTAATTTTATATGTTTAGTAATAGAAAATGTATAAAAATGCTCGTTAACGAAGCATAAATAGCATAAATAAAACTAGAAAAATATTTTATAATAATTCTTCATTTAAAAAAAAAAAAAAAGTTTACTTTACTATTTACTTTGAAGTCTTATAGTTTATCAACCTTTTTCTTATGAAATTTGATATTTCCCTATATTTTTTTTTCACAAATTTTACTTTTTACAAATTATCACGGAAATTTGAACCAAACAAATATGGAATTTCCATTAATATTAAATTTTAATAGGTATTTATAATAAAGCCGGACTGACATGCTGGGTGGTTGTCCTAATTTTTTAAATGTAAAAGAAAAAAATTTTTATTAACATTCATAATTTTTGTCAAAAATATTAATCATTACAATTTTGTTCGAAACACATTATGTTTTAAAATAATTCATTTATTTTTATTATCTTTTAAAAACTATAATTTTTTTTTAATTAAGTACAATTTAAGTCCAGAAAGGTTAAGGTTGGTCATAGTCTGATTATGATATTTGGAAGATTTTTTAAAAAAAATAATCAATATTTATAAAAAAAAATAGTTTAATTTTTAATGATAATTTAAGTACATTATGTAAATTTATGAATTTTATCCACGATATTTTCATTATTTTAAAAACATATTTCAATATTTTGTTATTTTTTAAAACACAATTTTTATGGTCTTTTGTCAGGCAAAATAAATTTATTTATTTTATTTAAATAAATGCTTTAATAGGTTAAAGAATTTATTTCACAATTATTTTGTTAGATCGTGTTTTTCTAATTTCGAAAATTCGAAAATCGAGTTTTGGGGGGTTAATTTCGACTTTTCGAAGTCGGGATCTTCGAATTTCGATTTAGAGACACCCGAATTTGCCGATTTTTCGAAATTAAAATTTCGAATTTTCGAAAATGGAATTTTCGGATTTAGGAGTTAATTTCAACTTTTCAAAGTCGGGGTCTTCGAATTTCGAATTAAGGACACGCGAATTTTCAAAAATGGCATTTTCGGACTCAGGAAGGTCGAAAACGACTAGTCGATCAATATTACGTTGAAATTGTTTTAACTTTTAGCTCGTATACTTTGCTAATTTATAAATTTTTAATGAATTTAAAATTTTATAGTTTTTCTAATATAGTACGTTTTCTTTGTTGAATATTGTCATTTTAATTAAATATTCATTTTTAAAATTCAGGAATAAATATTAAATTTGTAATTACATTTAGTATTGCAAAAATGTATAAAGACTATCAGACCAACTTTCCAGACACACATCATTTTATAATTTAATATTTGAATCAATAATATAGTTCAGGTTTAAAATATTAATGTTTAATGAAAAATTAAATAGTTTTATGAATAATTAAGGAATAGAAAAACGGAAATGACCAAATGTAGGACATACATTTAACATTTTAATATTTATAACATCGCAAAAGGTTCATTTCCCTGTTGGGTAATAATTTATAGTATATATATGTATGATATTGATATTGCATCATTAGTCATGCATGCAAATTTATTTTAAATATATTTATAACCTTAAAAAAATTTCTAATAATAATAAAATGTTTTATATAAAACAAAAATTACTTTAACTTCTTCTTTTTCTATGCTTCATTGGAGCAAATCGATCATTATTATACATTTAGAATATTATTAGTTAAAGTTTTTAATTATTGATTAATAAATATGCTGCGTTTTAAATATATATTTATGCAATTATGGAATATCGTATTAAACATATTGTAATATATAAATAAATTATATTTTATATAATTATTATGTAAGATCGTACAAGAAACTTTCGGAAAATAAGTTTTTTTAGTTTACACTTTACAGGTTTTCCTTAAAAACCAAATTAATTAGAATTTCGTTTTTAAGGAAATTTTCCAACAGATAATGAACTTTTTCGAAAAAGTCTTGCTGCAAATATTATATTTTTATTTCCAATAACCAAGTCTAACACTGAAAAATTTGCTCAGATAACTACAGTATTTTTATATTTTCCACCAAATTTGAAAATGAGTCATGAGAGTAAAAATGGGCGATAAATATGGTTCTATTAGTCAGATATCGCAAATGAGTATAGTGTTTAGATATCTGCTGGATCTATGCTAACATATAAGCACCAAAAAAACGAAATTTCATATTTTGCTATGTTTCTATCGGAAAATTAAAATATTCTTAAATCTACTCCAAATCTTACAAGTTTGTTATCAATCCACGAGATTTTTAATTTCCAATTCAAAAAACCTAAAAATTATTTGAGATATGGAAAAAAATTAAATTCTAAAAAAATTTGATGATCTCTAAAACTACATTTTGTATTAATTATTATTCTGCAAATAAATATCTTTAATTTAATGTATAAAATTGATTGATCAAAATTTATTTAAAAACTAAAGAAGCTGCGAAAAAAACGCTATAAATATGGCTCTGATTTTGATAAAAACTACTACTTTGTAATCTCCTGATATGAGTTCCTGAAGGCACAAATTATTTTTTTTATTAAAAATCAGGAAAAATAAAGTTAATTCCAAAAAGAATGTGCAACTTAAATTTCATATTCTAAAGATTATTAATGCTATTCCATTTATTTCATATTTTGTAATTTTTCAACCATTCATTGCTCCTATATTTTTTATTGCAAAGTTATTGAATTATGGGTTACATAAAAAAACAGTATACATTTAAGAACAGAGTGTATCTATTTTTAGAGTTATTGTTTTGTTGACTTTACAAAACAAATATGATATCTAAATGACTACTAATGGAATGAATCACCCATTTATAATCTTACAGTCTAACTTTGTAGTTGTTAAGTTTCGCACATTTTATATAAACCTTATACTAAACTAAACAATATTAATTTCATGGATCAAACAAATCCGATTCTTCTCTGTTCTGAAAAATTAATGTAGTCAAATTATATAGTCAAGTTACAAATTTAGAAAATTAATAATTTAATATATTTACATTCTATTTTACAAAAAAATTTCAAATGTCTTTTTTTTTTAAAAATTACTATCTGCCTGTAACATTAATAGTGCATATTTTCTGGTTGATATTGGAAGTAATAACAATTTTTTGTGTATAAAGATTGCACTCTGTTCGACTAAAATAGAATTTCATTGCTGGTGGTTTGCATGCTATGCAAAAAAAAAGAACAACAATAAACTAATTTAATTTTAAGCAATTGATATAACATTTTATATTGGAATCATATGAGCCGTTTTTTTCGAAAATATGGCTTAAGTTCATTTTTTCAGGATGTGATTTCTTATTTCTAAATAATTTGCACTCAATATGTATCTTTAAAATTCAGTACAATTTTGTTAATAGAAATTTATATAGTAAACGTGATGGAATAAAGAAAAATCAAATTGAAGGATTTTCCAGGGAATAGAAAATATGGAACAATTTTCCATCCAATGTTCAATAAAAGAGTAATAAAATTAATATTTTGATGGGTTAATTTTTTATTATTATTTAAGCAGTTTTTTAAAAATTAATTTGCTTAAATTTAACTTTATATTTAATATAAACTTTCACTGATTACTTACCTAGACAAATTACAAATTCGATTAATAGATAATGGTAATTACTTTTATTATTATTGGTTGCTATTTTCTCTAAAAATTCTCTAGTACCGGTGGTTCAAAGGTAAAAGTCATTAACTGAATTATGTTGATCAAAAAGTTACTAAATGAATTGTTGACTTTTACCTATTCAAATATATTACTTAGTAAGTTCTATGATAATTTGCGTAAAATTTAATTTTTTAGTAAAATGTAGTTAGTGACTTTTACCTTTAAACCAACGGTATCTACTTATTTTTAAAGTAATAATAAATTCATTTACCATTTCTGTCATTTAATTGTACCAAAATATCGTAAAAAAAATAATCAAAAATATCGTTAAAAAAAATGATTATAAGAATTCACATAAAAAATAATATTAGGTTATTTAATGTTCTTCAGTAATTTTACTTATGTAATTAATACTAATGTTCTAGTAATAATCCAAAGTGAACTTATAACCTTTGAAAAATAAAAAACTAATTTCATTAATTTTGAAAGTGGTGTAACTCCATTTGGACGCTAAAAAACACATAATATTATTTGAATAATGTTTATAAAATTGATTACATTATAAATTTGTAATTGTTTATAATTCCAAAGAAAAACCCAATATCACCATATTATACTAGTAACCAATATTTTTAATTAGTGCAAACGCAAATCCTCAAATATAACTGAATTTAAAGATAAATGGACTTAACCAACTTTAAATACAAATAGCTTATATATAAATTTCATAAGTGAAGCATAATTTTCTTTAATAACATTTATTTACATTAAATTTAATAAAACGTATTTACAAGTTGCAAAGTTTCAAGGGTATTTCTCAATTCTAACAGTTCACAATAGGGGATCAAACTAATTTGTAATAGAATATTTTCTTTTTGATTATTAATTTAGTGGAAATTTTACGAAGTCAGTTAAAAAATAATTTGTTCTAGATATATGTTATATGTAGTGATGGATTGGAACTATATGTCTACTACTATATTTAGTAAAAGTCGATTTATTTCATGACAACTATAGTTGTCATTTTCTAGCAATAGATGTTTTTTTGACGACTATATTTGTTGTGATAAATGTGAATGTTTACTATTCTATAAATTTGCACCAGCTAATCCGAAGCATGTTTACAACATCCGGTGAAGATAACCATAATTTTTTCTACATATAAAAATTATAAAATTATCATTAAAAATTAATTTAAAATTTCACTTTGTCAATATTATTAATTAAATATATTTATAATTTATTATTTTTTTCATTTCTTTCTTTACAGATCTCAATAATCGAACGTCAAGTTTTCGATTTTCTTGGTTATATGTGGGCACCGATTCTCATTAATTTTTTTCATATAATTTTTGTGATATTTGGTTTTTATGGAGCTTATCATTTTCGTGTTAAATACATTATAACAGTGAGTATAACATTTTTTTAAAAAAACTAAATGCAATAAATTAATTTAGGTAAATTCAAGAATTATTTCTATTAATGCGATCTCTGTCAGCGTTGTCCGGTCTTTATACTAATAAATTAAGCCTATTCCTTGAGGTAGCTAAAAATTATTAGTAGATTATTCCTGTTTAAATGCAATAATATCCTAGTAGTCTGTAATTTTTCTTTGGTCAAGGATATTTTCACTGGGGATCATAGCACCTC
The DNA here is from genome assembly GCA_963932195.1 of Empis livida. Classification (NCBI taxonomy): domain Eukaryota; kingdom Metazoa; phylum Arthropoda; class Insecta; order Diptera; family Empididae; genus Empis; species Empis livida. The sequence continues at coordinate 12,470,721 of OZ010646.1, read as the reverse complement.
AAAATATGCACAGTCGGTCTATATTAGTTCTTGTTCACATTAATCACGTACTGTACAAGTGTGTTAATCCGAACGAAATTTTAAAAAAACGGTGTTTAAAACCATAAATTATCCGAACATTCGCGTTCGGATTATTGTACATTCGGATTATAAAGCATTCGGATTAGCGCACCTGTAGTTGATTATTTTTTTTTAATTTACATTTCTTCTATGCAGTGGGGATTAAGTATTCAGTAAATTCGATGTCTGGTTCTATTCCAAAACTAAATTATCTAAGAATATTTGAGTTTTCAAGCTGCCCATTATATGCAATAAAAAAACAATTAAATATTTAGTATAATAAATTTGTAAATTGTTCAAAGATCATTCGGTAACTGAAAATATACAATTTAAAAGTTTTTCTGCAAATACATATTTAATTAAAAATTCACTTTATTTATTTTATAATTTTCCAAAAACATATTTAAATTTATAAAACTATGTATAAATATTTATTTTCGACAGCATTTTAAACTTTTTGTTCATTGATATTTTCATAATAAATTCTATAAATTTCCATGGTAGAAAAATATAGAATAATTAAAGAAAAACCTCAGAAAATATTTAATTTTTTTTTTGTAGCTGACCCTCATACATCAAATAAAATTTAACTATAAAGTTTATATATAATAAAATATTTTCTAAATATAAATTTTAATGTTTCATCTACAAATTAATATATTGTAAATATTTAGGTCAAAATAATTGATCTATAAATGTTCAATATATAAGTAGGGGAAACTCGGCTTTATCCGTGACACGGGTAATTCCGTCATAATGAATGAAAAAGGAACCCCGCGTTATATCCATGAATTTTAAACATGTATACATATTACATTTATTACATTAACCTATTACCCTAACAAAAATTCTTCTCGGAGTGGCTACTTGATAGTAATTTGGATCAGAAACCCAGTTTTTTAATAACAATTCTAAATTAATAAGTTTTTGTCAAGTTGAAAAGATCAGTCGTTTTAATGATAGGAAAACACTTGCTCATTAGTTGCAAACATATCTGTTGTAGCTCATTTCAAAAAGAATAAGAACAGAAACCAGATTTCCTTATCATATGATTTTTAAATTTTTTGCTAGAATTTGTTTTCATGGAATTAGACTTTCTTTATCACGAAGTTAACCGTAGTAGCACGAAGTTAACCGTAAAGAACCTAATTTACTTCTAGACGTATAGGTTGACGGTCTAAAAGAAATATGCAAATATGACTTCAGATATTTATGAACGAACCTTGTACCTTTGATCTTATATAATTACCTCATATCTATATTTTTATTTTCTATATAAAGATTACAAATATCCCTTAACATCACGAAATTGGCCGAGTTTCCCCTATATAAATATATTAATGAATATAAAAATTCATTAACTTAATTGGCTTTAACTTTAATTTATTGATATATAGAAAAAAATAAAAAGGGATGATGTACTTTATCAATCTGTGTATACAGATAAGGCAATTTATATAAATATATAGTCAATTCTAATTAACCCCAAAAATTCGAATATGTATTTAAAATAAATCCGATAACAACAATCAAAATAATTATTCGTTCAAAATTTTGTTAAAACCAATAAATACAAAAATAAAATTTCACAAAATTTCTTCAATTACTCATAAAAAATATATGTTTATATATAAATTAATTTTTTATCTTATCACCAAATAAATAATCTTATCGGATCAATAATAATAATAAATCATACTTAATACTTTATTAAGAAAATTAAAAAAAAAAAAAACGTAAACATTTTTATTAATTTGGCAAAGGAAGTATATTAGAAAATATAAATATATGTATGTTACAAAAATACTACATTTATTTAGTACAAAATTTATTGCACAGAACGTTAATAACATGCCTCTTACTAATAAAAAAATTTATTTATGAAACTTTGGATTTTCGAATTTTTGTCCTCAAATTAATTACATTAGCTAACACTAAGGACAGATTCTATTCTTTAATTAATTGGAGTGGACTAGAAAAGTTATGCTAATAAGATAGACTGTGGCTTAGTGGTGGTTCTGGGGTCCGAAGTACTCAATTTAGTTCTAAGTTTACTCAGCTTTAAATTAGTACCAGTAATAAAATTGGAATAAAATGTAATTTAAGACTGAGAAAAATGATAACGATCGAGGCCATTTGCTAACAATAAATGTCTCTCTAATTAAGCCAAGAAATTTATGGTCCATATAAAATTAGTAAGTCCATATTGCAATAGAATGGTTAGAAACGCTTAGTGGTGGGACTTAGTAGCGGATTTGGGTTGTTGCGTCATTGAAAAATAAAGTTATTCTAGGATTAGATGAGTTCTTCGGAATATAGAATTAAATTGGGCATAAGAATATCGACGAATTTATTAAGCGACCTGTTCATAAATTTTACCTCAATTACGTAGATAAAAACAATGTATTTAGTTTTTTATTGCATTATGGTAATAGATTGATTTTTTTGTGATGGAATCATGAAAACTGGACTAAATGTGTTTAAGCCAAACTATTGGATTATTGTAAAAAATTACTTGTGAAAAAATAAAATCACTTAAAACATACTTCAATTTATAATCTAAATATTTAACTTCTGTAACAATTCCTAATATATTGGTACATACTATGAAATTTCCAAATTTTCTCGTATCTTTACGAAATTTTTTATAATCAATAAATTTCTGTATTTTTTATGTAAAACCAAGGAAAAAAATATTTTCTCTACACATTTATGTATAAAATATTACTAGTAAATTAATTTTTATGTTATTTATGATAAATTTAATCGTCTATGAACTAAATTGGAATATCTTAATCAATTATTAAACGTTTATAGTAGAAATACTAGAGAATAGATCTTAATTTCAATTAAATATTCAATTTAATTATATAGTAAAAACCAAACTAGTAAATAATTTAGTATTTAAGTAAAATCTATCTAATTGTCATTTACATATTTTTTTTAATGTAATAATATGCAAATTTTATAGACATTGAGTTGATTAGATAAAAAATAGTTAAATTAAATTAATAAAAACATTATTTTTTTGTCTGCAAATCAAAAATTACACTAAAAGGATAAAAATTCTAAAAACAATATTTAAGAATAACACAGTATTTTTTTTTGTTGGTACAACTGAAAGTGAAAGGACTTTGTATTTCTTTAATGAGTAATCGATTATTACAATCAATATTTAGGTTAGGCATAAAATCAGCAATTGATGATTATATTTTTACAATAACTTTAGTGTTAATAATGAAAAAAAAATATCCTTTTTAATAAACGCACACGGAACTAATCAATAAATAATAATTAATTTTCTAGAAATAATACAATTATTATTTATATTTCAGTATTTAATATGGAATTTTATTTGGATTGGTTGGAATACATTTTTAATATGTTTCTATTTGGATATTGGCATTTTGGACAAGGTATATATATAAATTTAATAAACTATTACATAATAATGTTATATTTTTTTTTAAATTTATAGAACAGCGACATATTAAATTTAGGAACCGGTAGCGTATCATGGTTTGAAGTAAATGGATATGGTTGTAAACCAATTTACCCAACAAATATTACATCTGAGGATCCATATCGTCCAGTTCGGCCAGAAAATGTAAATGATTGTTTATTAGATTATCCAATTGTTGAGATTATACATTCTGGCATTCAATGTGTTTTAGCTGTAAGTTCTATTTTATTTTTTATTGAATTAAGAGTTTAGAGAATTAGAGTGGTAAGTGAGATTTTTATAAATTTCCATATTGCAGTAAATATGATATATATTTTGTGTGTTGAATGTTCAACCAATATTTTAAAATTGTAAGTGTTAGATTCTTGTAGCAAGCTAAATTTAAATCTAATATGGTCAAAATAAAAATTTCACTTTTAAACACCTCCACACACTAAAATTATTTTACAATTCTTTATAAAATTATTAAATACAAATTTCTTTTATATATCTAGTTTTTCGCTATTATTGGTGCTATTCTAATAGCATATTTGTTTATTGACGAAGACGATCAATGTAAGTAAAAATTTTATTATTAATGAATATTTTTCGAATAAATTATAGCAATTAATTATGTCTTTTTTAATGTAGGAATATATTTTAAATTTAATTTAACTTATTTAAATTACTTTTTTTTATTATTATTATTTTATGTAGAATATATTTTGCACATTTATGTAACATCATTATTTAGAATTTCAATATGTTATAGTATTTCCATTAAACTTCATTAGTATATATATTTTTTATTAAAAGTGCAATAAAATTAAATAATTACTCATTTTAACCAATATTCATATTTCATTTTATAAAACTAATTGCATGTTAAATATTTATATCGAAACATTTATATTAATTAATATAATGTAGAAAATCTAATAAATAAATATTAAAAAAAAAAAAATACTTTCAATTATCATCGCTCATATAATATTAACAACTAATTAATTACAATTTACGTTCATCAACAATAAAAAACATATTTTATAATCAAAATAAGCACATATATATATATCATAATTTTCGGAGAATCGTGTAAATATTAATACAGACTACAAAAAAAAAACTATAACTTTTTAAAATTGCTAATCAAAATTATGAAATGAATCAAAAAAAAAAATGTAAAAAATTATGTTTAAGAAAATAATTAGAAACTAAATTAAAAGTGTTAAGAAAATCCACAAATAAAGAGCTTTTCGTAAACATATTTTATTTTCAAAAAATTAACACTGTATGGATCGTCTAATGAGAATTTATTCAAGGAAGTTTATTGCTCTCATACAGATTTTACTGGTTGTAAAGTGATAATTTTTTAATGACATTTAAGTTATATTATTGAAATATTTGGACTGTTTTCATATTTTCATTGGGAATAGTTTTTTAAGTAAGATCGATGTGAACAATAATTGTGAAACAATATTTTCGTTTTACCGCCATACATTTTTATCTTTTTTATTTAATTGTAACAAAGTGATATTTAATATTCTACTATAAAATTAATTACAAAATAAAAGCTTTTTAACTTTTTTAAATTGCTAATCGATATTATGAAATGAATTAAATAAAAATGTAAAAATAAATAAATATTATATTTAAGATAATAATTTAAAAATTATTTTTTAAATTAGTAATTAATTTTTGATATTTTTCTGCGAATAGAAAACAAAGTTAGATTTATTGTGTTAAATTATAAAAATCGTAAATAATTCGAAATATTGAATTCAAAATATATTTTTGTAATTATAAACTAGACTTAAATCTACTTTATTATGTGCAATGTACTCAATTTTGTACAGATTTTCTATGTTGAATATTTAATTATTATTGAAAATGGAGAGTGCCATTCAGGCTCACAAGAAAGTGAGCCTGGATGGCACTCTCCATTTTAAATAATAATTCCTCTTTAATATATAATATAATCAATTTATTTACTACTATAACTTTAGCATTATATTGCTAAAGTTATATGTAGTAGTAAATTATACATAACTTTGCTCTTCAAATTAAATTATACTAATTTGAAAAGCAAAGTTATGTATAATTTCCTAAAATAGTTGGAGTTTGAACTATATATAGTTAAAAATTATTATAATTTAAATCTATAATAATTTACTGGTACCTAAAATTCAATATAAATGTCGAAATTATGTAGAATTGGGAAATAACTCATCCTTAATAATTAATATGCTAAAGACGTTAGTTTTATTTTTACTATTTAATTTATACTTTGAACAATATTAAAATTGATTGACATTTTGGAATTAATAATTTTTTAAACTACTACCGAAAGCTCTTTATTTCACTGTACACATTCACAAAAAAAAAAGACTATATTCAAAAAACACTTAAAAAAATCCAAATAACTTAACATTTTTTTATTTTGAATTAAACATCAATTAATTTTAATTTTAACATAAATTAAAAATTAAAACAAAAATAATAAATTATTTACAGTCGATTTCATGGGTGGTGATGCAAAAAGTCCTCAACATACATCTGTACATCCAATGTACGTGAGCTATTCTAGCATACCAACAACAGCTAGTGCAACAATTTTATCAATTAATCATAATAATAATATTAAAAAGCAATTAATTCATACAAATAATAATATTGATCAGCAAAATAATCAAAAAAATAATAATTTTAGTAATGATAATAATAAATTTTGTAATAATACTGATGATTATTTTGATAGTAATATTAAATTACCATCATCATATACTAATAATAGTTATTGTAATAGTAATAATCGTAAACCAGTAATTTCATCATCAAGAGCATCAACTGTTTCATTACATACACAATATAAACAACAATATTCACCACAAAATCAACAAAATGATGAACAAGAAGATTTAAATATAAATAATAGTAATATTATTAGAAATAATCGTAAAAGTTCTAGTAGTTATAGTAATTTTATAAATCGTCCAGATATTAAATATACCCAAATTTCAACAGAACAATTATTATCTGATGTTAATCGAATTGATGGTGGTAATAATAGTTGTGAATTAAATTCAATACCAATAACTAATCTTGACGATAGTAATGAAAATTTAAATTTGCAAACATTTAAAAATATTGCTAATGATTCGGTTGATTCAATTAGTAGTAATACATACGTACCATTTCAAAAACCATCACCAATGTTTCCAATATCAACAGCTAATATATTAACTGGTATAACTGGTGGTATAAGTTCATTTAATGGCGGTAGTAGTGATATTGTTCATCCAATTCGTGATAATTCACAAATAATGATAAATTCTTTTGAAAACGATCTACCCACTAATAGTTCACAAATTGGTCATGATAATCAAGGTTATTCTATACCAATTCATAATACAACTAATTATTATAATCATCAATTACCACCATTACCACTTCAAGAACAACAAAATTCTTCTTTGATTAGGATTGGATTACCAGTTACAAATTCATTTGTACGACAATATCAAAGATCTGGTCAACAACCATACCCAGATTTATCACCCGAAGTAACTGAAAAATATTCAATGCCACAACAGTATATAAGTAATACACAAAATAATTATAATCAACAACGATCGTCACCAGTTCTTAGCCGAATATCGGCTAGACGTCGTCAAGATCGTTCTCATGTAGCTAATTTTTGTGATCAAATACGTGATGCACCGCCAGGTTATAATGATGCTGCGGCTTTAAATATTTCTAGAGCTAAATCTCATGACAGAATATCAAATCGTAATAAAAAAAATAATAAACCTAGACCTAGATCGTATTGTAATAATAATATTGCAAATTCTCCAACTATTACAGATCAATTTTAATTGGGAACGATTGCTTAAATTAATTTTTATATATTAATTTAACTATATATTAACTGCCACAATTCTTTTTGTAATTGAAATATATATTTCTTTGAAAATGCTGCTACTTTTATATTAATTAAATCTTTTACGAGTATTTTCCAAGTTATACTAATAAATCCGAAATAGAATCTTGATTAGAGATCAAAATAGAGTTGAAAAACGAATCATTTGTTGAATAAATTTAAATTGTCTGTTTCAAAGAAAATAATTTTGCATTTAAATCTTACGTAACTATTGTAGGTAATATGTAGTTTAATATTATAATTACAATGTAATTCTAAAGTACAATAATATTGTATTCTTCTTTCTATACTTAACTTTACGCACTATTTTTATTTAGCATTAGAACCATTGTATTTTTAAGCTTTTATATATTTTGTATTAAAATTATAGAAAAACTGGATTTTGCACTCTTTTAAAACTATCTAAATAATATCAAAGATCTGGTCAACCACCATAACTGAACGTATAACTGAAGATTCAATTAAATTATTAAGTAATTTAGAATTAAATTTATAAATTTCTGAAAAAGTACACAAACAAAATCACCATTCCTTTAATATTTTCACGTAATACAAAAAAATATTATCCTTGATGATTAATACAAAAAAAATTACGATTATTTCTATATAATTGAAAAAAAGTTTGTTAGTGAAATTGGAATACACATTTAAAAAAAAAAACGATATCTAAAATTTTGGTTGAAAGCACAATGAATATTACTGTAAACACGTTATAAATGATTATATTTGCATCGTATTTTTGTATTTTAAAACATATATTTTCACTTTAATCACCAATCATTTTTATGCTATTTGCGCAAAACAAACGAAATATATTTTTTTTTTTGCCAAAGAGAAATTATATCCTTAAGGATGAATTATAATTTTAGTTTGGTGTATTGATGACGAAATTACTTTGCGGAAAATGGCCAGATATTTACAAATATTTTCTAAAACGGTAATAAAAGTTAACGTTTTCTCTGATTTTACGTGATTAAAAAAAAAATGTTTTAATATACATATTTTTTTTTTATATTTATGTGTTATGTTTTGCTTTATTTGCATTAATAGAAAAAATTTTATGTTTATGTAAGAATTGGAAAAATGTTAACAATTTTTTGTCGAAAAAATCTAAATTTAATAAAAGAAAAACGTCCTTTCAAAAAATAATTAATTAAAACAAAAAAGCTTTAAATATTTTTTTTTTAAATTAAAACTTTTACAAATTAAAAAAATTTATGCATAATTAATTGTCTAAAAAATTAGATAAAATTTGATTAAAAGTTAAAAAATTCTAAATTTTATTAAAAAAAAACCAAAACAGCACTTATAATACACACTGTGATATGATGAAATAATATTTCAAAACAAAAAAAAGGAATGTAATTTGCCTTATTGCTTAAATTTTGAAGCATGAATATTTATTTTGAAAATAAAACGAAGAAACAACCAAATTGACAAGCAATTAAACTTTTTTTTTTAAAAATAAAAATTATTACAAGTTTAATAATACATATAAGTCTCTTAGCTTTTTAATTGAAAATAATTATTAAAAAAAGAAACTATAGCATTTTCAGGTGAAATTGTTTATTTTTCAATACAATTTCTTCTTTTTACAAATCAAATTTTGTTAAATCTTTCTTATATAAACCAATTTATCATTTTACGAATATCGTAAATTTTCGAAATTTAAAACTTATTAGAAATACATTAAAAACAGTGGAATACTCCGTGCTATGCAATGATCTAAAAAAAAAAGACCTAATATGCATAAGAATCAATTTGATTTCCAAAAAGATGAAATTAATTTCTTTAATTTAAATTGAATTCAAAAATGATAAACAATTTACCCTGAAAATTCTATAATATTGACTTAAAAATAAATATTTAATATTATTACATATATATTTTTTTTATTTGAAATTTTTGTACGAAATTTTATGTAATTTTTAAAGCTGTTGTGTTTATTGAAAAAAAAAAATACATAAAATTACAATTACATATAGATACAAATATTATATATTTCTCCTTTAGTTTAAATATAAAGTTAAATTTATAAGTAGTTTTAAATATATCTTAAATAAATATTGATTCTTTCTATTGTAAAAACCATAAAATATGATCAAAAATATATTTAACAAAAAAAGACTAATAATTATGCTTTTTATTAACCCTATTTACCTTTTTTTTTTTTAGTTTTTATAATTCTGTATTTTTAATGGTGTTTTTTTTTCCTCTAATATCTAGAAATTGTTGTGGTTATTTTCAATTAAATTACGTTTCTTATAAATGAACTTTTTTTATTGTTGGAAAGTGTGTAACTAATTTGAACAGCAAAGGAGGTGGGATTTTTACTTTTAAAATATATCATAATCAGTTTTTGGTTATAATGCTATTAAAAACAAAAATATATGCACTTTTATTATATATTTTTAAAAAATACTATTTGTTTTGTTGATTTTTATTTACCTTAAAGCGAAATTACATTATTTACAAATCGAATTTTATAGTAAAAGTAGCCACAAAATCCTTTAGTATGTTTTTCGTAATTTTACAAAAACCATATATAATTATATAAATGTAATTTCGTTTTAATAACATTTCTTCATTTTATTAATAATTTACAAATATTTTTTTAAATTTTTTCATTTTTTATTTTTATAGTAAATTCAGGTAGTAAAAAATCAAAACATCGACAATCATTATATTCAATTGAATATGGTTCACCAATTGATACGATACGTAGCCGAGATACTATATTAGATTATGATGATCCAATAGATGATTGTAATGGCCAATTAAGTCCAAAACCGATGACACCGCGACGTGTTAAACGTAGATCAGTAATGACACGTGGTACAAATGGTCGACATTCAACTGCTAGTCGACGTAGCCATAAAGGTGCTAGCGGTGGTACAGGTACTACTTCTGGTGGAACATCACATCGAAGCAGTACAAGAAGTTCACGACGTAAACATCATCACCATTTACAAAATCCAGTTACAAAAATTATGGAACAACAACAACTACAAATTAAAAATCATCATCATTCGCATCATCATCAACAACAACAACAACAACATTTACAGCAACAGAATAATATTCAAATATCAACAATTAATAAACCACCATTTGCTAGTTTTACACATATCGATAATCCAACCTTAACTGAATCAAATTTACAAAGTTTAAATAATGAAATTTTAGCTACTACAACTGCTGCTACAAACAAAGCAGCAATTAATTATAAGAGTTTTTCAAAAAATATTAGTCCAGATCCAATCTATTATAATATGAGTGGTGCAACAACTGGAGTGATACCTATTAAATCAAATCAACAACAACCACAACAATCTTCGCCAACATGGAACGCAAATAATAGTCCAATTGGTACACCAACAAGTTTAGGTACAGCCAGTGGTATGAGTGCAATAAATAATGTTAATCATATGCAACAATCATATGGTGGACATTATAATCCAACTTATCAACATTCAACATCAAATTTAACAAATAATGAAAATGAACATGTTGATGAATTATATAATAATAGACCACCATCTGTACGTTCAAGTTATTCAAATTTTCATGGTACACGTCCATTAAGTTCATATAATCCAACAACATCAACAACAGAAAATGTATTTGCTGGTATATCTGGTGGTAGTGGAAATAGTTCACAACAACAACAGCAGTTGCATCTTCAGCAATCATCTCATCAACATCATCATTCACATTTACCAAGTACATCATCAACAACATCATCTCAACCACAAATTATACCATCTAGTAGACGATCTGCATCAAGAGAAAGTATACGTTCGATGGCATTTTTAAATAATGGTCCACCTGCTTATAATTTAAATTATCATACACCCCCGGATTCAGAAACAACAATGTAAAAATAATAAATAATTAATGTTGTAATTAGATTTAATTTTTAAAAAAAACAGAAACTTTTTAGTTATAATATAGTATATTAATTTTATTGTTGAAATTTACTTTTCTCCGTCCTTTAACATAATTTTGAAATTGAAATAAATTATTATTATTAAATACCAAAGTGCTCAATGTATATTTTTGCAACTAAAAAAAAAAAAATTTATAAAATATACGTAAATCGTAAGTAATAATAATAATTTTAATTTTTAAGCTTTAATTCAAAGATTTTGAAAATTATATTTAATTAATTTTGAGAAATAAACTTTTTTCAATAAACAAGAAAAAATAAATTTTATGTTTTCTCTTTTACGTTGATATAGATATATATTTTTAAAATATATTTTAATTTCAGTAATTGAAGAAAACTACTGACTTTAAAAAAAATTAAATTTTGGTTGTGAACAGAAGTTATTGAGTTTTTATTTAGTTAATTGAAAAATTATATATATTGTTAATAAAATTATTTTTGGATCCTATCACGGATAAGTGTACTAATAATGTTAATTTAATTCGATTTTCATAAAAATATCAATTTGCCCAAAACAAAAATGCAGTAATATACTTTTTGCCAAATAACTTAGTCGTTAAATATAAATAAATATATATGCATATGAACTTACCAAATTCTCATGTATATGAATCATATCTGCCATCAAGCATAGTCATTTCAGAATACAAAGATATTCGTTAAATTTTGAATTTTTTGTTTGGAGTGAAATGCGACATGTCACAATTCCAAACTTTATATAAAATCTATTTAATATTCCGAATCAATAATTGTTTCCTCGAAACACGAAACGTCAGATTTACAGACGATTACATCTTTAGAGATATTAAATATAATCTACTTAAAATCCTATTTTAATATTGCTTCATCATTTGAATAATAGAATATATTTCAATTTTTATTTTAGTGTTGAGAAATGTTTATTTATTCAGTGTAATATGTCATTCCAGTTCAACCCTGAAGTATATCTAAACAGCTGTTTTCTGTTTTGTCTAGATAAATGTCAAATAGTTCTGTAAGTTAGAACAGCGCATCATCCAAAATCTAGAATGAAAGAATAAAAATATTTAGTTCTCAGGGGCACTAAATAGATAGATAAATATCTATTTTAAAATAATACTGATGCTAACACAAAGACTATGTAGATGTGCCAAATTAATTGATTTTTTATTGCAAATACATACGAAAATTCCTTAATACTAACTTTGAAAATAAATAAGAATAAAAAATGGAAGCATCTCAATCAGCAGCTAATAATAATGGTAATTTTTTTGTAAATATTATTTTATGATTATATATAATTTTATAATTTTGTTTTTAGAATGTTATCAAATAAGTGATGAAGATGATGTAGAAGAAGATGATATATGTTTGCAAGAATCTATAAAAAGTAATGAAAATGAACTAAGCATTAATGGTGGTCCACTCCTTATGCGTGGTCCATATGAAAGAGCCTGGACAACACAAGCTACTAGAGCACTGATACATATACGTGGACCAATGGAGGACAAATTTAATGAAGGACGTCAACAAAGGACAACACTTTGGCTTTTAGTTACAAAACATTTACATAAATTAGGTTTTCGTTATAGTCCAGCAAAAGTACAAAAAAAATGGCATAATATTTTAATAACTTATAGTAAAAATATTTCAAAAAAAGAGGATTCTGGATATGTTCATTGGGAATTTTTTGAAGAAATGTATAAATATTTGGAAGGTAAAAAGAGTCCATACGATCGTAAAAGTGTTAGTAATGAAAATAACGGATGTGATGAAGCATATCAATTTCAACAATATTTTACTGAATCAGAGGAACCCCTAGAACATTCAAATTACGATAATAACAGTAGCAATTTTAAATACGATGATCAAAACTCTGATGATAATGAAGAGCCAAATACAGCAAAAAGAATAAAAATTGAAAATAACACAAATAATTATAGTGAAAAATTACCTTTGGAAATATCCCAAGTAAGAGGTGGTACAGAAATGCCAAAAGTAACTGAGACTAAAAATATTAATACGGAGAATAGTACTGGTGATGATAACAAATGGTGGCAAGATTATTTCGAACGTAAATTGCAATGTGAAAAAGTCAAACTACAATTACAAAAAGAAATGCACACTGACGTTATGAATTTTAATAAAATGTCCTTAATACAACAGGAAAAAATTGAACGAATAAAAATAGATGCCATCAATAATTTAACAACTACATTACAAAAACTGGTAGAAGTTAAGCATGTAGTAAAGAGTGATAAAATTAAGGATAAAAATTCTATGTAATCTGTAATATTTTATTGAATTATTATTATATTAAGAAGAATAATATTGGTTAGTTTTAAAATGTTGGAATTTTAAGTCATTTTTTTGTTTTGACTTTTTGTAGAGAACTTTTTTTTACTATTTTTTTCAGTATTACGAAATTTTACTATTTCTGTTTAAGAAATAAGATTATTTTTATGTTTTCAATTTATATATTATATTTTTCTAACTATATCACTGTCAATAAAAAATTTTTTTATAATACTTTATATTTTATAATAAAGATATTACATTTTCATTCATAGAAATTGTGAAAAAACTAAAAATTTAATATATTTAAAAAAATGAATCAATATAATTAAAATGTCGCCACAAATTTTTGAACCAAGGCGACGTATCTTAACCGCTACTTTTTAAATATGTTTAAAATTAAACATTTTCCACTAAAGGTACATCACTTAAATATGTATTGAAGTTTGAAGCTGAAGTATCAATTAAATATATATATATAATTAACTGAAAATACGATCGTAGGTTTTTGATAATATTTTAGAAATTAACTTTAATTAATTTCAAAATGTTCAATCTCAACGTAGTATTGATTAATTTTAATTCGGTAAATTGACAAAAAAGCACGCAAAGTAAATAATAATTATATTTTTATTAACCCAGCTACAAATCTACAGCCGGCGCTTTTTGATGTGGTAAACTGTCAATTTGTGACAATTCCATTTTGACATTTTCCTATGTTTTTTCGCGCATTTTTATATTAACGATTTGTTTAAAAGGTTTAGTAAATAAAAAATAATGTCTAATAATTGTGATGAAAACATTAATTGTACAATGTTTGTAGCACCAAATTAAATATAATTATGATATTGTAATAAATGTTTTGTTATCCATTTCAGAACTGATTGGAAGAGGTTATGGCAGCTAGTTTCAGGAATTCATTATGCTCCGTCTACAAATACTGTACAACAAACTCTACTTAATGTTTCTAAAGAATTACAAGATGGTATTTTACAATTTAAAACATCATCTTCATCTACTAAAACTCTTGAGAAAATTTTAAAAGAAAAGAAACAAGAAAAATTATTAACGTTTACCAATAAATTACAACAACTCTTAGTAAATAATAATCAGAATATGTAGTTTATTTTCGCTGTACTTAAATTTAAAATTATTATCTTTTAGGATTTGGAATCAAATCAATGTTGGGAAATTTTATGTTATTATTTAACAAATGAATATCGTGGTACTGCTAGCTCTCTAACATCATTAACATCAACAGAAAGTAATATGATAAAATTACTTGACGACATTTGGGGCTATTATACGCTTGTACGTATGATTGTCTTAAAAGTTGTTAAAAATTTGTTGGAATATTATAAAAATAACGTAAATCCATATCATAATGAGTATAAAAATATTTTAAATCAAATAACAATGGACAAATTAAAGAAATCATATTTAAAACAATTTGAATATTTGGTAAAAGAATCACCACCAATTAAAATAACGGCTGGTGAATTTTCAAATTATCAAACTAAATTAATTGATTGGAATGAACGGAACTGTCGGGAAACAATTGAAGTATTACATATTCTTCTATTGATCATAAATTATTGTGGTGTCACATGTGATGAAATAAAACAAATTTTACATTGTTTTGAAAGTCATTCGTTTGGACGACAACATAATTTTCTGAATGACACCAATGAGATTCACTCAGAATTAAAAATGAGAATTACTTATTGTGAAGTAGTATTATTTTTACGATGCATTGATGTTAACGAAAGGTATAGTTTGTAAAATTTCATAAAATTTACTTATTTATTATAAAAACAATTTTAGTTATGTCGAAACAACCTGGATCAATCAAGTAATTACTGCATTAGATAAAAATATTTTGTCATTATATAGTTGCTCATACCCTGAATATGGACCATTATTGTTATCTTGGATGGTTTTAAATTTTCGAGTTTTAGATGAAAATGAAGATATTATAGCAGCTAGAAAATATCGACAGTTTGGCAGCAAGGCAGTACAATTACAAGTTTTTAGATATTTAAAAGATATTATTGCTCATAAAATGTGCAGTGATAGAAGTATGGTATCTAAAATTGCCCGTAAAACAATTTATAATCTTTTATCACAATTATGTGAATTATTTGATGATAATCGTTCTGTTAGCCAACATAATGGGTCTTATGAATTAATGAGTGAACTATTAAGTACACCCGAAATTGCACAAGAATTTTGTCAAAATGAAGGTAATTTTTTTTTGTTTTAAAATAGATTTTATTTAATTATTTTGTTTTTAAAGATTCTGGATTGAGATCTATGTACAATACTGCATTGGAAAATTTTCCAATTGACTTCATTAATTTGAGCAAAATTTTTCATGCCTTAGTAAAAGCTGGAGAAATAAAATTTGTGAGTAAACATTTCTTTATTTGTAAATAAGTACTTGCCAAATTTTGATACTGGCGTTTTAGATGAAACATACTTGTTTTTTGTAATAATTTATCTATAATCTTACTTTTTAGGTGAAAGAACAGTTGGAAAATTTACCAATTTATACCGAATTATATGATAACGTACGTATTAAGTTACAATCAGCTAATGGAACTGATGATGACGAATATATTTTGCAACAATCCCTAATGCCATTTCGGGGTATTGATTATATAATTCCCGCTGGTGTAACAGCTGCAATTATGCAACACTCAAAGGGATGTTTCGTACATTTCCGTATAAATATTAATTATTATCATGTACTGCATAATGAAATTAATGTTTTGTTATTGGAAGCCATTCAATATACTGAACTTGATGAGAGTCGTTTAAAACGAGTAAATGCTGGACTTCAATTTTTATCATTAATAATTGAGAATATCAATTCACCAAGTGAAATTAAAGCTGAAATGGTACATCCTACCGAAATGTGTATAGATTTATTAAATAAGTGTAAAATTTTTCAAAAACCTCCATTAGAATTATTAGCAAACTGTTTAAATGTATGTGCTGCATTATTACCACTATATAAAAATGAAATAGTTTTTCGTATCATAAATTTAAATATATGTCCATGTATAAACAATGAGAATTTAGATTTTAAAAATTATGCACATGGTACATCTTTTGATTCATGTCTAGTTGGTAATTATCTAATTAATATCGAACATAAAGAAGAAAAATATGAATTTCTCTTAGCATATTTGAATTTTTTACAAAAATATTTAACTGTTAATGCATTAGATACGGTAAATTTAATATTATATTTAATTAAATTTATAAAAAATTGTATACAAAAAATTTTTTAGTCCGCACATAATCGATTATTTCTAATGGAAATTCCTGGTTTGATATTTTTATTGCGTGAAGTCTTTCCACATATTCATTCTTGGCGATTTCGTAAAATAGAAGACCGTAATCGCATTTACAAAGTTACTATGAATTGTATTTGTGATGTTTTGGATGTTGTAACGACGACAGGAGGAAATGACGAAATAAAAGCGAAAAATATTTTAAGGGATATTGCTGTGTATAGTTTATTAAATCTAGACAATGGAATTGTATTGTTGAAGTAATTATTTTGTATAATTAATAAATTGACGTAATTTAATTTATTTTTTATTTAGATTTATTGCTAATGGAAATCCATTCCTACAATCTTCAATGGAAATGGAATCGAATTGGTTAACAACATCGTCTACTGGTATTATTCGATTAGTTCGTCAATCAATGAGAATTTTAATGCATTTACTTCGCCTAAAAACAACAATTTTTGAAAGCACACAACTATCACCACTCGAAACATTAATTTACACTCAACCAAAACAAAGAGATACTCTTCGTATAATACCAGTACTCACCAGTTATATGAATAATATTTTCGATCAAGCATTATCAATTTTGTCGTGTCGTTTACTTCGTAGAATTGCTATAGAATTTAAAATGTCTTTATTGGCTTGTCTCGATATGGAACCAGATCAAATTCGCCTTATTTTTCTTCAACGTTTACCGGATGATCTTGAAAGTGATAACTTAAAAATCGCGATTTTGGAATTTGTTGAAGCTTGTATTGAAAAACAGCCAGGTCTCACCCAAGCCTTCTTTAAAATAAATTTTGAACAAGAGAAACGTTTATTTGCACCAAAAGAAAAAGAATCTAATATTGGTGATAGTATTATAACATTTATGAAAATTTATTTAGCTAGCGTTGCTGAAACACCAAATATTATTGAATGTCCTTTGCCAAGTCGTATTATGTCAATATTTCATGCTCTCTGGAAAAATAATATGCAAAGTTTATTAGATGACTTAATAAAAAAATCAGATTTCTGGTCATCACTTTGTAGTCCACTTTTTGCTGAGACATATAAAACAGACATTAAAGTATATAGTCAAATTCTTAATGTATTGGGTTTAGAAATATTCTGTTGTCGTCCAAAACAAAAACTTGATATAAATTTACAAAAAGTGTTGGATAAATTCTTTGAAAAAAATCAATTTTCCAAATGGTTAAATCATGTTTTTGATTTACCAAAAATAATCAATGAACATATTATTACTGAAGAAACCTCAGAATGGTTAAGTCGCTTACAATCTTTTAAAGATTTTACTGTAATTTTATTAAAGAAAAATATTCAAGCTTTAGAAATACCGGCAGAAAGTAAAAAGATGTTGGCAATAAAATGTTTAGAAATTTTAGTTGAACGTGCTGAATATATTGATGACTTACGACCATTTGTAATACTATCTGAGTTATATTTAATTGTATTGTTTAGTTTTAAACACACATATACGCAGACCGACAATGAAGACCTTGATATGCTTAAACAAGTTACAAAATTATTAAGTAGCATTTCGATTTGTTATGAAGACTTACATGTTCGTGCCAAAGAATCTTGTCTTTCCATAACAATAAAAATTACCGATTTTCTGGCCGGCGAATTAATTAAAAATTCTAATATTGCTTTAAATTTTTTGTATCCAATAGTTGGCATTATTTGTTATGAATTAAGTCACTTGGAGCGAACGGTCAAAGATGAAATTACACAAAAGAAAATTAAAGAAAGTGCTGGATCATCTAAAGAGTCACCAAAACAACAACGAAATATATCATTAATTTTAAGTTTAAATTTATTAAAAACTGTTGCAAGTGCTTTGCTTAATGAAGGTTCATCCAGTTGGGATGCACCATTTATTACAAATCGAGTTTTTAATCGTTTATTAAGTTGTTTACATAGCATTTTACAATTAAGTTCAAAACAAAAAATTACAGTAGAACTGTTAGATGTTTTGATTGTATTTGCAAAAGGGAACTGCTCAAATGAATTTTTACATTGTGATATTGGAGATTATTTATGGTTAAAGCTTTTGCCACCGAAAGAGTTACTACA
Organism: Empis livida; assembly: GCA_963932195.1. Taxonomy (NCBI): domain Eukaryota; kingdom Metazoa; phylum Arthropoda; class Insecta; order Diptera; family Empididae; genus Empis; species Empis livida. The sequence goes on along the minus strand of OZ010646.1, from coordinate 12,451,678 downwards.
AACACCATATTTAATTCAGTCTCAACAACATCAACAATCATGGACTGTTCAACAATGGTGGCCTATATATTCACGTGGTATTGAATTGATAACAATTCTATTACAAAAATATAAATATCAATTTTTAAAAGAATGTCTTCTGTTTGTTGGAATTCACGAAGAATTTTTAGCTGATTCAATGCTATTGGCTAAACAATCATTAGAATCGAATGCTACTGTATTAATCAAAAATACTGTGCATTTTATTTCCGAATTAGTGGAATTTCAGAAAGAGTGGCGTTTGGAACATTCACAGAGTTTATTTAATTTAATGGTATTATTATTTTATTCTTCTTTGTTATTTCAATTATATGTCCTTGATTAATTTATAGCGATGTATTCAAATGCTTCTGGGTCATTGCATATCTCTATTTAATCAACAAAGAAATCTCAAAAGACTTATGAGTGGCCGAAGAACACAAATGGATCCTGTTAAAGAATTCGCTTCTGATTGTTTTACAGACGATGTCATTAATTCTATGAATGAGTAACTTGTTTAATTCTGAATATAGTCATTTAATTATATACATATTTTTTCATAGTTTAACAGAAATAATAAATTTGTGTGCCAAATGTTTACTTCAATTTAGTCCCAGTTTGTTGAGCCTTATATGTGAACCACAATTTTTAGCTTGTAATTGGGAACCATTATTTGAAATACAATTTGGACCTCCTAAATTAAACGATAATAATAGTCAACTGACTTTTGGAGCTGTTTTGAGTATAGTGGGAATTTTTACAAAATCTTTAAGTTTGGTATATATTGATAAAATAAAATTTTCTATTTAAAAACTATAATTATTTCTAGCAAGGATATAGTTTTCATGAAATTCCATTAAACAGTTTACCCTGTAAAACGAATGATGTGGCAGATGCTCAGATTGATTGTTCCACATCGCCGAATGAACCAGCTATAAATGTATCTGGAACATCGCCAGCGGTGGTTGGTCGCGGAAATTATTCAAAGTCACTTTCTGTTACATCCGTTACAAGTTTATCATCAACAACTGCACCATCAAATGAAATATTATCAAATCTTGACGGAGAATTATGTCAATTAGCTTTGGAAAATATTCTAACTTTAGCTGCTTCGCAAAGTCTTTTAGCACTTAAAAATTTTAATCTTTCAAATCGAGAAAAACAAATGATTCGACGAGAAATTAGTACAGAATTAATAACTTATCATGAATTTGTACGGAAAAAAGTTCTTAATGATATACGAGAATATCGTGATATATGGCATCGTAAGAAACGAGGATTAACAAGAATGTTATTAAATGCTAATGGACATGTATCAGAAAATTCTTCCATCAGACCATCAGATTCATATAAACGAAAAGATTCATTACGAGTTAATGTAGTACGTGGCCTTCATTTAGGTAGACGGAAAAATCCAAGTACACCACAACCAGGTACATCCAAAGAAGCATTTGATATGACGTACGATTTAAGTCCGATCACAAAAAATGTCCAGAAAAAATCATATTTAAATACACCAGCAGCAATATCGTCAACACCAAATTTAGTAATTACATCAAAACGTAGAAATATCGATGAAAATAGATTGGAACAAATTGAATATTACAGTCCAGCGGATAATGAAGAAATACAATATTTTGAACCAGAAGAACCAAACTATAGCCCGTTATCGTATGTTTCATTTGTAGAAGAAGATTATTTACATTTTTTGTCAAATTTATTTATAGTAATTTGTCAAAGTGATTAATAAATATTGAAATTACTAAAATTGATAATTATTTTTTTTGCGGAATGATTTATTAACTTTTAAAACGTCTGAAAAAATAATAGAATATTTGTTTAAATAATTCTATAGTCGCTGTCTCAGACTTACGAAAAAATGATAATTTTAATATTTGATTGTACATTATATTTTCTTCGATTAGATTAAATTCGATCAAATAAAATTATAAATTTATAAATCACGAAACTGTTAATATGATTTTAAGCAATGACAATGTTTATGAACTTAAAAATTTTAGTTGTTTTATTCATCAGATTTCCAAAATTCTATATTTTTTAAATTATATCTAGTAAAAATGCTTCTTGCATAACTGATATAAGTAATTTTATTTGAATATCATACTATAAAGAACCTACTATTAAATTGCTTAACAAAATTATTCTTAAAATAAGACTATTTAAATTATTTTTTAATTAATTAACATTATTCAAAAAAAAAAAATTGAAAAATAATCACAGAAATAAAATATTAATTTAAATATTTTTAAAAAATATTATTTATCTTTTATTATAATGAGATTACTTAAATTTTTAAAATATACTTTGAATATGCGTTTAATTTCTGTTTCTTAATCATATTATTTGTGATAAATGTTTTTTTGTTATTTCTTTTTTTTATATATAAATATTATTGTCAACATTTCGATATTAGAATATAGTTTAATTTGTTTTAGTAACATATTTCAACAAAATAATTTAAATTATCTATACTTTTTTTGTTGGCTTAAAAAAAAAATGATAATATTAAAGTAAACATAATCTAAAATAATGCACAGCATTTAGTGTAATTAATATTAAGTATTTGTGACTTAAAAGCCTGGTTTTGATCTCTCATCAGAATCTTCAGGCATTGGACTAGAAGTCGAACTACGATCATATTCTGTTGACGCTATACTGCTGACATCATCAATTGGTATAATTTCCTTTAAAGAAAAATGTATTAAAATTTAAAATTAATAATAATTATATTTTATAAATAATTGAAATTGAATATTTACCTCATTAGCTTCCGTGCTTTTTGTAACAGCTTCCGTTTTGATGTCATTTTGATGCAACATTTTTGCATCATATTCTTTCAAATATGCAACAATTTTGTCATGAGCAAATGTTTCAGCTTCGTCAATTGGCATATTACCCCAGCGATCTTTCGGATTATGTGGTACACGACATACTTCTAATAAAAACTTTACACAATCCAAATGTCCTTCTGATGCAGCTAAATGTAATGCGGTGCGACCATCATAATCAGCTAATGTTATATCCATACCAGATAATTTATGACGTCTTAATGCTGTTACATCACCACTGGCTGCAGAAAATAATAAATTAACAATTGATAAACCTTTTGTTTCATAACGATGCTTTCGTGGATCTTTTTTATCTGATGCATGTTTGAGATTATCGTAACGATGAAAATTAAATATATTAACCAATTCCTAAAATATATATTATTATTAATAAGAAAGGGTGACAATTTTTTTTCTCCATATAATTTACCTCACAAAATTGTAGACCTCGTGAACTATTTCCAAGCTGATCTAATGGTGGTGACCATGTAAACACTCCCATAACATTAGGTACAACAACCAAAATTCCACCACAAACACCAGATTTGGCGGGTAATCCAACTTTGAATGCAAATTGACCAGAATAATCGTATGTACCACAGGAATGCATTATTGATAAAACATCACGTACAACATTTGGTTTAAGAACTTTCTCTTCAGTCATTGGACAAATTCCGCCATTAGCAAGTGTAGCTGCAATTATTGACATTGTTTCACATGTTGCTTCCATAGAACAGCACTAAAATATTTAAAAGTTATAATGATATTAACAGAAAAATTTAATATCCGACTCAACTAATTTTAAAATTCATCTAATTTACCTGAAAATAAAAGTCCATAACTTCTTTTAAATTTGTCTTTTCAGGATAACAATTATATTCACGCATATAAAATCCCAATGCATAATTTCGATCTGCTGCTTCACGTTCTGATAGAAATACAGCATTATTGAAGCCAATATTTTCACCTCCAGACATTCTCTATAAATTAATTATATATTTTTTAATTATATTCAATTCAGTTTAAATATTAAAATTAATACCCTGAACCATTGTTGAGTATAATCAAACTTTTCAGCAGAAGTCATATCAGGTTTAATTAATGATTGTAATAATGAACAGGTCAAAATAGCTCCAGCATTTATCATTGGATTATGAGGTTTTTCTAAAAAAAAATTAAAAAAGAATTCAATTTTAATACCGTATATTATATTGAAATTTTTCAACAATCTTCTTACTATTATGATCCAAAACCAATTCATTAAAATTCCGGCCGCTTGGTTCCTGTCCTACATAATTATGTACAAGTTTATGTCCCAGTTTCTCTAAAGCAATTGCATAAGTCAATGGTTTACTAAAAATTAACGAAATAATTTAATAAAAAATTAACGATTAAATGTTATTACAAAAAAATTTTTTTTTACCTGCAACTTTGTAATGTAAATGGTATATCAACATCACCAATTGCAAATCGTTGACCATCAATTGTACATACACTAACACCCCAATTATCTGGACTAACTCGAGCTAATTGTGGTATATATGATGCTACTTGTCCTTCATTATTACTTTTACATTTCCAATATATTTCTTCAATATCTTTTGTAAAACTTTGAAAATCTGGTATAATAAATTGATGTCGAAATGCTCTAGCAATAAGTACAATATTTGGTGAAACAACACTAAAAAAAAATATTCAAATTAATTTATTAAATATTATATAAATTTATATAAATAATTTACGCTTTAAATGTTTCACGATTTAAATTTTGTGTTTCTGCAGAGCCACCTTCATAATTTGATAGTTTATGAACTTTTTTCAAATTATCCATCATTTCACGGATTCGTGGATCAGTTTTACGTATACCTGAAGTTTTCAGGGCCTAAAATAATATATTTTCAAATAAATTATAAATCTCAAATTATATTATATAATTAAAATATATTACCGCCAAAAATTTTCCAATCGGCATAAGTCCTGTATCTTCATTTTTAAACATATCAAAAAGTACATCTTCAGCATTTTTCTGTTCTTGTTCTCGATGACTAAAAAATATTGCATAAATATTTAAAATAAACATTTTCCATATTTTGGAATTTTTTTTTTTTAGCATTAAAGCGATAATTAGTTTCAAAAATTAACATAAAAAAAAATGTACAAAACTCAGAAATATTTTCTATTTTCAAAAAAAAAAAAAACATAAAATTTTTACAAAAACCATGCACAAAAGAGAAATATAGCAAAAAAATGTATTTTTGGGAAAATTTGACTTAATTTGGGGAAAATTTCACTTAATTTGGGGAGAAAAACGAAAACGATTAAAATAATAAAAACGAAAACTTTTTTAAAACAGCAAAAATTTGAAAATTTAAGGCGCAAAAAAAAGGTAAATTGGAAAAAAAAGGATTAGAAACTGAAATTTGGAGGACAATTACAAAAAGTTATTTTTTTAAAAAAAAAATTTGGAAAATTATTACTCACGACGGGCGCATTGATAAATATCGTTTTTGAGTTCTGTAAATTTAAAAATATTGAATTTACATTTAATTGAAAAAAAAAATTATTGATTTTAATTAATTTTATTTTATAGTAAGTATATATTTTATTAAATTAGATATAATCACTATTTTAATTAATTAATTTATTGATATTTTCATAAAATTAATATTTATAATTGTTTTACCGTGTAATCAGTTGAATATCATCAAATTTTCGTATCATTTTCTTTTAAGATTTTTTTGATTTATTTTTTCCAGTAATTTTAAAATATAAAATATTGAATGATCTTACTAAGTCGAATAGAAACTAAGAAATAAGTTATATTTTAACAATTGTTGGAATTTGAATTTATTTGGCGACAAAAATATATTATATACTTTATATTAAATATAATATAAATTTATAATTTATGCTAATTTCGAAAATATTTGACAATTTGTATAAATTTACTATTAAATAATCGAGATTTTTCCGTTTTCTTCAAATTTTGTTTGTTTATTTATTTTTTTTTGTGGTCACAGGTTTTCATTTTGAACATTTTCAGAAATTTGATGCTAATTGAAATTACAATAAGTTCAGTAAATTAAATTTTGAAATGCGTATAAAAATTGATTGCAATATAGAATATTTCGAAATCCTTGAAAGTTTTATAAATGAATAAAAGATTGGTTAAAAAATTAGATACGACGTTTTTTTTTACAAGTTTCTGATATTTAGAAAATTTCTATTTTCGTATGATTGAATTTCAATTAGCATCAAATTAGTTGAAGCAATTACTATGTTTCGATGCACTCTTTCCATGAGTTAAAAAAGATTGAGTTGAAATATACAAAAACCAATTAAATTGATGTCACCATAGACGCTAATTCATAATAATTCGAGTTGAATTCAACATGAAAAAATTGACTAGTATATGGCACATTATTTGTATATAAAAATATCATCAAAATTTAAATAATCTAACGACCAAGCACGTAAAATGGTCACAGATTAATTAATTTTTTTCTTCTGATTCTCGGTGACGATTATAAAATAAATTTAAAGAAAAGTTTTAAACTGTTTTTTAATTAATTACAAAATTAAAAATATTAAATTAATTAACTAATTAATTAATTAAAAATAATTTGAATTTTCAAATTTCTAATTCAAATTTCCAAATTATATATAAATTATAACAATTTTCAAATTAATTGATGGTGAATCAACTTTGCTAATATGTAAAAATACTAATTGCAAATTTATTAAAACACTTTATTTTTACAAGTTGTATCTGGCTTTTAAAAATCCTTAAGGATACTTGAAATTATCAATAAGAATATTACAATTAAAGAATATAAATTTAATAATTTTAAACTTTCTTGCTATGTAAAAATATTAAATTAATATAAATTTATTGAAACACTTTAACATAAGTACTTAAATATCAATAAGGATACTTTAATTATAATTAAAGAAAAATTTTCTAACCATCCTTTTATTATGGTAATTAGGAAAAAAATTGAAATATATTTCGAAACATTAATTTTAAATAATTTATATTCACTTAAAAAATTTAAAATTATCATTAAAATTCCATTTATGATTATTTATTTCACAAAACACTATTAATATTTTACCTAATAAATTTTGCTATAATTTTCACTAAAGTTTCCTTCTGTTTTAATGATATTCCTTCAACATCATCAGCTAATTTTTCACTTTTATATGTTATATTATTATTATATTCTGGTGGTTGTTCCATTATTATGTATATTAAATTATTTTTTTATGCCAAAAAATTTATTTTTTTTAAATATATTAAAATATTTTCCAATATTTTCAAAATTTCAAATAAATTTCACAAAAAACAAAAAAAAAATCTTTTTAAATTTTACAATAAATCTTTTAGATAAATCTTTAAAAATATGTCACCAAAAAAATTACAAAAAAAAAAAAAGTTTTAAAGTTTTTTTTTCAGATTTAGCTAAGTTAATAAAACTTCCAAAATCTTTAATAATAGTGAATACGAATCAGATAATGTTTAAGCTTTTATAGAATTTTTTTTTTTTGATAAAATCAACTGAAAAAAATATTTAATATATTTAAGTATCTAATTTATTAAATAAACTATAATTTTTTTTTTTTTGATTAAACTTTAATATTTAATTTGATGTAAAGGGGGGTAAAAAAAAACGTCATTTAAATATCACGGTTTCGATTTAGTATCTTCAATTAATTTAAATACTGCTAATTAGATTCATAAATATTAATAATATTTGCTAATTTTAATAAATATAATATTATTGATTAATAATGCATATTTTTCCTTCAATTGTAACACCGAAAAAAATTCATATATAAAATAAAATAAAAAATTTAATATGATAATAAAATTGTTTTTCACAAATTTTTAAAAGTGAAAATTTTTTTTGGCAAAAAAAAATCTTATTTCATAAAAATTAGCAAATACTTAAAATTATTATATTTGTTAGAATGATTGTGTCAATAAAAATTACTGAAAACTCTATTCTATAATAATTTAAAATATAATGATAAGAAATTAGTAACTGAATATGTACGTATATATTAATTTTTGTAAGGTTTCAAAAATTTGTCATTTTTACCTTAAAAGTAATTCTTGCCCTTTTACTACCTTTTGTAATTTAATACCAAACATTCTTTCTTTTAATACCATGTAAGTGTAAGTTATGTACTTTAACCTGAAATTTTAAGTGCACTACGTAGTGTCAGTCACTAATTATAATGAAATTTATTTTAACTTGTGAACTATATTACAGTTTGTTTTAACTAATTTGTAATAAAATATGTTTTCTTAGTTTCTGGTGTTATTTCCGTTTTTGATTATCGGAATGCCTAGAAAATATGACAGCAACGATAAAGCTAAATCTTACCAGAGATTATGTCAAATTCAATTTTTTGTATTCCGAAAACCATATGAAGGTATGAGTGTCCATATTAAGAGAAAGCTAAAAGAAGATTGAGAAAAGAAGGTGCAATCGCAAAACATGGATGATGCGATACGTTTTTTTAGAGGAATCAATCTATCAATTTTCTAACACAACAAATAGAAACTGAGGAGGTATCTAGATGTGAAGATTACCGATCACTATTTCTTTAAAAGGCCAGCTTCTGCTTCGAAGAGGTAAGACTAATGTTCACTAAAATAGTTTCTTAAGCACTTTGGTGAACGAACCGTGTTCTAAATAAAAAAACGGTTCTCATATAAAACTACCGTGAAGGTATGAGGTTATACAGATTAACCGGCTAAGTTTATTCCAATAGGTAGTATTTGAAGATAATTTTGTTAGTTAGACAAATTATGAACTTTCATTTTTAATTCTTGGATTTTCCGTAAAATTACATTTTTATTATTCTTCATTAAAATTTTTAAAAAGATATTTTGAATTTTATTTTAATTTGAAAAGATTATTTATAGCATAACTTATGTTATTATCTAAGATTGTAGATATATACTGCTCGATGTGATTGAATTTAATTTTTTCAATTAGCTATTTTATTAATGAAAACACACATCAATGAGTAAGTTTTCTTTCAAAGTAAAATTATACATAAATTTCGTTAGTTTGTCATTCAGTTTATTTTTGTTTTGAAGGAAAACATTTGGTTTTAAAAATATATTTAAAACATTAAACAAACATTTTCAGTGTATACCTGTTTTCACTCTTTATAAATTACGCAGAGTTTGTAAATCTCTTTTTGCATAATGATTTATTTTTAATAACCAACAGATAGGCAAGTACAAATTTAGATAATATATACACAGAGTACTCTAAAAGTAAAGTAAAAATACTTGTTTCTATTATAATTTTTTAGATATTAAAAAATACTTGTAAATTAGAACTAATAATATTTAAAATTATTGACCATGATTTTTATGATATAATTGAAATTATCATAATTTCTCAAAAAAAACTTTCAATTTAAATGCAATAGAAAGTTATTTTTTTTTTTAGTTTTTGAATTTAAAAAACTATTAAATGCATTTTATTCAAAAAGATATTTTTACATATTTTAAAATAGAGTACTTAATATAAAATTAGAAAAAAAAACAACAAATATTTGGCACCTTACACTTACAACATATTTGAATGTCAATAAATAAATTATTCACGTGAATAAAGTAAATATGATTTGAATTTTTATCCCGAGTTAATCATTTTATGGCCAAAACATTTAGATAAAAAAAATATATGTATTTATGTTATAAATTATAACCTTGACTTTGATTCATAAAAAAAATACAAACAGAAACAAATAATATTTTTTTTAATTCTATCAGAATTAAATTTAACACTTTGAATAATAAAATAGTAATAAAAAAAGCTAATAATTATAATTTAGCAATCTTGTTGGCGAGTAGTAATAACGAATAGAAATTCAATTAATTTTAATTCAACTACTTAGTATCAACATTGAATGAAAGTAATTTTTAGTGCTTAGTTTCAAGGGTTATTTAAAATAAATAGTAATAAAGTTATGAAAAATTTTCAGCAACCTTATCAGACTCAGTAAATATGTTCATGTTAATGTAAAAAACATAATTAGGACCAGAGAAATTTTAAACTAATGTTTTTTTATAAAAAATTAAAATTCACCATCTACCTCTGTAAAGTTCGTTAGGCTAATTGCGTCTTAAAAAAAATGTTTGATTAGAAAATTTAAAAAAATTACAATTTCAAAATAAACTTTAATAATATTTAAACATACCCACTTAAATTAAGATTCAATTTTCTATGTTGCAGAATAAGATTATCTGTAGGGTTAAATAAGAATATTTAAATAATATTTAAAAAATGTATATACTGTATATGTACGTCAAATATTATTTACATAATATTTTAACATAAATTTAAGAAAAAAAAATTAAGAAGATTATTGTCGTTAGGAGCTCCGAAATATGTTGCAATATAAGTACGCAACAAAATTAATTAAATATCTGACAAATATAGAAACTGTACTATGTTTTTTATATTTATTTACGTCTTTATCAAGATTTCTTATAGTAATAATATTTACTATTTCAATTTTTGTTCTCTTTATAGTAAATTCCTTTCAATAATTTGATTGACAAATATAATTTGAATAAAATTAGCAAAATACTTCGAGTAGGTTAGAAAAAGTTTACAACGTGTGCGACGGCCATCAAACTCTACACAACACCAGAGACCTCATTGGATCCATTGTGGTTCCTTTCTACGCTTCGCAAAAAAAAAAACACAATTTTCCAAACAAACAAAAACTATTTTAATGGTTAAAAATTACGCTTTTTTCTATACAGAATTTGATGCTCCTTAGAGGTAAATCTCAGGCAGTGCCAATAGATCTTCAAAAATAGCATATTTGTACCTAAAATGTCGCATTCTCACACTAGATGTTCATGTTCTAGTGTGGCTTTTAGATTCTCGTCTTCACAGCGACAAAGATCTGTCATGGAAGATTACCCAATAAAGTCAGAAGTAATAATTTTCCTTTAGGTTGTTCTGTTCATACCTATACAACTTGGCTAGCATTTGGCGGGTATTCGATTGGGGTTGATGACATTTACGTCAGCTTCGACAGGTAGAAGCCCCTTCTCACAAACGTAAAGTACTTTGCGTAAATCTAACTATGGTTATATTCCAAAAAAAAAATTAATTTTAGAATTTCAAAATGGAAAGTTTTAATTAACCTAAAGTCGTTAAACTGTGTAAAGTTATAAATTTCCTAGTTTTCAGTTGGAAAAATGGTTATGATTTGAACTCGAATAATATATTCTTAATTTAACTCTAACAATAATTCTGATAAGACTATAAATTAGATAATTCAGCAAGTTTATTTTTTTATTGATTAAATTGAATTTTTTTTTTGTAGTCTTTTAAATTTTTTGTGATTTTTTAATTTTGTTGCTATTTGAACCTAAAAAAATAGAATTTTTTTATATAAAATTTTATTACCTTTTTATTGACTAAAAAATATTTATTTTTGGACTATTTTTTTTGGTATGCGAACGAAGAAGACAAATTTTCAAATAAAATTTGTACTACGCTTTAAGAATTTTTTAAATAATGACGTATAAGTTATATTATAGATAAATTTTCATATGGACGAGTATATACCGGAAAAATTTTTCTAATTTCACTATGAAAATTTAAATACAATTTTTTGTTTGTTTTTCAGTGAATAAAAATAAATTGCTGCAAATTAGATAATTTCTGATCTATTTTAAGAACAAATAATATTTTGCTACGAATTATTAGTACTTTAACCTATAAATAACAAAATATTTATTTAAATAAAATACAGAATTTGAAAAATATTATTAATTTCATAATTATTTACCTAGCAAATAATATTTATTAATTTGTTATATTGTTAGATTACTGGATATTAAATAAATGGTTATAGAATGATTGTTTCCGCACAATTAATCTTTAATATAATTAATCTAATTTTCAGTATTAAAATTTAAATGTTTAATATTTTCAATTTAATATTCACAATTTTCAATTTTCTACAGTTCTGTAATTGATGCGTACAAGTAGCTACAAATAAAACTAAATATAATAGATTTGTGACATAAAACAATTAATTAAAATATTTTTGATAGTACATTAATTATTGGTGAAGACGGTTCCAGTGTTACTAACAAACATTTGTTCCAAAAATCTTCTACTATATAAAAAAAGGACATGACACATACATTTATTTAGTTTAACTAATTGTGCAGAAGCAATCAGTCATTTAGGAAATAAATTACTTAAACAGCATATTTTATGTTATTATTAGAATAAGTTGTTAATTAAGACGACATATTATTTAACATTGTGTCAATTTAATAAATTATAGTAAGTAATATTTATTATTAGCTCGTATCAACCCCTTTAATTGAGACAAACAATTTGTTAATAAATATGTAAATAAGTGCATCAACAACAAAAATAATATTTGTTATTTATTATTATATTTCAAATAATATAAATATTTTCTAATTTTAATTATAATTTACCTGTTAAAATTAATACTATCTTCTATATCATAAAATGCTACTTTATGACTTACTGCTCTTACTTTACGGAGTAAAGGTTGTGCAGGATATTTCTGAAAAAAAAAACATAATATAATATAAAAAAAAAACATTAATATGTAATTTAAATATAATAATTTGATTAAATTAGTATAAAAGTTGATTAAATGATTAATGATTTTCCACAGTTCGTACAAGTAATATAATTTTTACACAAAAAAAAAATATCTAATTTAATATTTGTAATCTAAATGAATCACAAATTTACGATAATTTATGGCATTACCTTAAAAGTATAAAGTTATTTTTATATTTAACCAAAAATATCAGATAATTATTGTTTAGCATATAAAAGTACTTAGTTAATTATAAAATTAAATTTACTAATGTAGAAAACCTAAGAGTTTGTTTAGTTTTAAATAATATTTATTATTGTAAAAGTCTAAGTCGAAAGCTGAATAAACTATAACTAAATTGAAAGCTGATAATCTAAATTTCCCTTAATTTTCCAAAAAGAAAATAAGATATGCTTCCTTATTCTCAATTTATATTCTTTGCTATGTCTTTTAATTTATCACGACAATTTTTCACAATCCCGGTACAAATACTTGGGCAATCATATTGTTGAAGATCCATTGGAATTCATTGCTGTACAATTTTTGGCTGACACCCCTTTTAAATATGTCATAGTTAGTACAATTTATGTATAGTTGCAAAAATAGACTTAATTTATAAACTATATTTTTTGTTCAAAGTTCAACTGTCTGACAACAAAGTTCTAGAGCTGACTCATATGATTTTTTTCAGTAGAGCGCAAATGTCTGTCAGCGAAAAGTTAATAATAATCGGAAATTTTTATAAAATAAAGTAAATTATATTTTGTTAAGAACAACATAATTTCCGATATTTAAATTGATTTAGTATATCAATTTCAAAACATACAACATAACAACTTAGAAAACAAAATATACATATTTCATTTTATTACTTTAGTAATAAAAATAAAAATGAATTTTTACTGATAATTATGCTATTAAATTTAAAGCTTTTTTTATTTAATATATATAAATCTATAAATTCTTAGGCTTTATGATCGTTAAAAATTATTAGTTTTTTTTTTTTAATTATTAAATAATTTTGTTACCAGTCGCAATACCAATAATTTTATGTAAAAATTATTGAACCTCGCACTTTTAAAAAAAATATTAAGTCACAACTATTATAATTAATTTAGTAAATATGTGAAAAGAGTTAAGTTCATTGCCATAACAATCTACGTTTTGGTTTTTTTTCTTTTTTTAGTACAGAAGAATTTTAAAAGGAAAATTAATTATGTAATATGATTCATGAACTACTTACTTATTATGATTCATGAAATACTTAATATTAAGTAATGTATTAAAATTAAATCATGGTAATAGTCGTTACAATAGGCTTTGTGGCTTAGATAAAAAATATCGCAATTTCTTATAATATTTTGTACTTTGAGGAAATTACACCCTAAATAGAAAATCTTCCCAAAATAAAAATGAAAATGTGTTCCAAATTTTGAACATTATTTCATTATTTTTCGTATATATTTCATAATGAAATAATAGCACAACATATTAAATGAAATATCACCACAAACAATGCAATTTCGCACCAAAATTGAAATGCTTATTGCACCAATTTAAAATTGTACTTCTTGTTGTGACATTTCATTTTATTTTTGTGGCATTATTTCCAGCAGTTATTTCCATCCCGCCAAATTTTAGTACAAGTTTGAAATTGATTTAGTTACCATTACCATATAATTTCATAATTAATTTAAATTAATTAGCATCTTTAATGACAGAAATATGAATTGTAAAATTTTTACTAATTTTGCTCTTCATTACCATTTAAGAAATTTGACATTTCAATTTCATAAATATTTTGATAATAAATTAAATATTTTACAACTTATTTAATTTAAAATCCTAAACTGTTTAGAAAATTCTAAATTAATTTTTCAATAATATTTTAGTAGCTATCCGTATACCTTTATTACAGATTCATGAAAATCTCTTGTAGCACCAAGGTAAATTTGTTTTTCTGTGACATCATGACAACCTTGTTGTTTCTTTAAAATTGATTTTATTTTTTCTCCTTGTCGGCGACCACCATTTTTACATATATTTCGTGATATTATATTATTATTATTATTATTATAAAATACTTTAATTGCACTTAATCGATTAAATGATATTTTTGGATTTTCCAAAAACCATGAAGAACTTTTAAACATTTTCTTTCTATTATAGTAAAATTGATTTTTTTTTTTAAATCACTTTAAAAGTTTTGTGAATAAATATTAAATGACCAAAATTTATGTGCTAAATAAAATGATCTACAAATTTGCAAAAATATTCTTTCTTAATCAATTTTTGCTTATATGTATAAACATAAAATTTTGAAAGTTTATTTAAATTTTATTAATTTTTAATTGACACTATTTAACAATATTTTTTATTTTTCGGAGGAATTTTACGGGGGTTCTGATTGTATTCAGTCAATAGTTGAAAAATTACTAAAAACAATTCAGAAAAAAAATATATTTTGAGGAAATGTTTCGATAGTAAAAAAATTAAATTATGTATATTGCCTAAAATAATACAGAGAAACAAGCAACAGAAATTTTTTTAAAGAATATAAACACCAAAACGTATATTTTAGCTAAAAATTATGTTAAAATGTGGGGTGAGGATGGGTAATGGTATTCTTATAGCTTGTTTGTATTCTGTGACTGCGCATTAATTTTGTTTACTCTCAAATACATAAATAAAACCACGAGGTTTGATAAGGATTTTATTTGCAATTCTTAACATTAGACACATTTATATTATAGTGTATATTTATTTATTTAGTGATGTAATTTAATAATAAAAGTGCCTGACGTCATAGATTTTAAATCGTTATTTATGTTAGAATTTTAGTTCATTAAAATGAATCGTTTAAACATAATTTATTAATATATTCGACCAAAATTAATCTATGTAATAATATTTTTTACTAAAGCTTCACTAATTATTATTATATTATAATACTTAAACAAAATAATATTAAATTTTATTTACTACAAAGCTGTACAATATTAAAAGTTAACAACCTTTAATTATTTGGGAAAATGGAATTTCCTGCGTAAATATATATTTTATTCTAAGAACCAATTGTTAAATATAAACTTTTCAACAGGAATATACTAAAAGCTGTAAACAAATTTTACGGTTTATTTTGTAATTACCCAGCGGGAAAGGAAAACATACAATCATGCATCCAAAAGATTTTACCGCAAAAAGAGTATACATCATGCAGAATACATAATAGGCAACGGATAACTGTGTTAGTGTTGAAGAAAATCTAATGAAATAAAATTTAGATTAATTATGAAATCAATTTAATTTTTTTTTGATAAATTTGATAAATATACAGCACTTCCTTAGTAAAGCCCACCAATATTTGTCACTTCCTTAGTAAAGCCCACCAATATTTCATGTCCGGTAGCAATCTTCTTCTGTTCCTGGCACTTATACAACTGATAAATGAAATTGTAGATTTTTTTTTGTCAAGTCAACCTTTGACTATAGTGTAAATTTTTTGTAAATTTTCGAGGAGCCTTTTTTGGCTCAAAAAAAAAAATATAAAATGCAAAAATCAGCTTTTTCCCACTAATTTTTTGTTGGAATTTTTTTAATTTTGTTTAAAGTTTTAACATAGACCGACCTCTGTGAAAAATTAATTACATTTTGTTCTTTTAACCGATTAATTCTCTGAAGAAATTTATAACAGATGGCGCGATACACTAGCGGTTTTTCAGACGTGCTGTTGATTTTTTTTGTTGTAGCGGCAGTCAATTTTTTCGTCAAAAGTCTATCTTCAGAATGTTTTCAGTGTTCAGTCTGACAGAGATCGAATTTGTTAGGTTACGTATATTTTTATGTGTCGAACCGACAAGAGAAGTGGAACTTTGAAATATGTCTTTTATTAATAGAATAAATCCTAAAATAATAACAGAATGCTGTAAATTAATTAACTTACATTCAAAAATTATATCTCAAAGATTATGTACAGAAATCAACACAGAAAACCAACCAACTAAAGGAGGATTTGCTAAGGCATTTGATAAATATACAGCTCCAATTCCAGATCAACCACCAGAAGCACAACAAACTTTTGCTGCACTGCTAAAGAATTCAAAATTTATAGATGTAAATGCTTTATACATTTTTTTTAACCAAATTTTAAATAATTCAAATTTTTTGTATCGTTAGTTGGGAGATCCTGAAGGTAAAGTGGTAACTGGAAAAATATTTCATGTAGTTGATGATGATTTATATATTGATTTTGGTTGGAAATTTCATTGTGTTTGTCAGAGACCAAATAAAAATGGAAGGTAAATGCTTTTTTATTACTTTAAATTTTAAATAATATAAAACTTTATATATAATTTTCAGTGATTATGTCAGAGGATCAAAAGTTAGATTAAGAATAAAAGATTTAGAATTATCCACTAAATTTTTAGGTTCGTCGAAAGATTTAACAATTTTAGAAGCAGATTGCCAGATTATAGGTTTGATTTCAACACAAAGTCAGCGAAAAGAATAATTAAATTAGTTTTATTAGTAACATGTGTAAAATATAATTTTTTAAATATTATAGTTATCGTAAAGAAAAAGTGTTTCTTTTTTTAAATTTTATTTAGTCAGCTTTTATAGAATAGAGATCCAAAGAAAAGAATTACAAGTTGCATATATAGTTTTGCCCTACAAACTGTCACTGACTTTTTTAAGCTTTTCGCTTCAAACAAGCTGACAATTGAGAGACTTTTCGTCTCTCAATTGTCAGGTATTATTTTGTTTCCTATTACCATTGTTTCAACTGAGTTGAAATGGATTGAGATTGAATAACAAAAAAATTAAAGCATTCAGTCACTATTTACTATTTAAAAAAAACCTCTTTTACCTCACAAACGAATCGGAGAACTTTGTGATTGGAATGGAGAAATCATTGAAACAAATGCAGATAACTAATATGTATTACCAAAATAATTAACTTGCTTCCTTAGCGAAAAAAGTAATTACGTTATTATTTTCTTGGGAAAGATTATTTATTACATAAAATTTCCAGAAAGCATTGTTCCTTCCATTGTAAATAGCGAACTGCACTGAATTGAATCACCGAAGCTATAGAAGACAATTGAAAAGTATGATTTGCATTGCGATGAGAAGATACCGACCAGAACGAGTTGCAGAATACAGTTTTATGACTTGTGTGATAGAGCTATCTGGTTTCAGTTTTCTGCAAAAGATTTCACTTCATCATAAATTGCCTCATTACAATGAAAGTCATACTTAAGATGGTAAAAGAAATTTATTGACCTGACCCTTTTTGTGGAATTTTGGACTTAAAAGCATATATACTTGAAAATGGAACACTAAATTTGACAGCTATTTTTTTAAATTTGACAGTTCTTAGCTTTTTAGTTATTTCCGAATTTTTCAATAGCTTGAAAATGTTTTGAGAGAAATTAATTAATATTTCAAACTAATTAATTCTCAAAGAATATTAATTAAATTGTAATAAATTATTATCATGAATATCAAACAAATAGGATATATAATTCTAGCCGGTGCTTTGAGATATTTACTTTTAACGTCAAACTTTTTCAATATATTTACAAATCGTGTTGAAGTTTCCACACCTTTAAATTCATTTAAAAGACGTAAGATAATGTTAAAGTAATTATATTTTGTAAAAAATATTTATTTTATAGTTAAAGAAGGAATTTATTTGTACAATCATGATATAAATCCTTATTATGGTGATATTTTTCATGAAACACCAATATTTTTAATACTATCGTCATGGTTACATCAAAAACCCCAATTTCTCCCATTTATTTATATTATTGCCGATTTGTTAAGTGCAATTTTAATGTATAAAATGGCTATAAATTTTTGCAAAGACAAGGTAAAAAAAATTAAACATTTTAAAGAAAATTTATAAATTTTTAATATTTCAGTTAGAATCAGAAAAACTAGAAAAAAATGAATTTGCTGAGGACACTGAAGAATTACAATTCCAACAAAATGATATTCAAACCATTCCAAATCAAATATTAATTGCATTTCTTTTTAATCCATTCGGTTTAATGAATTGTTGTGGTTTAACATCAACAGTTTTTAGTCAATTATTTTTATCATTATTTTTCTATTTCTTTTCAAAAAAAAAATTATTATTTTGCTTAATATTTTTGGCATTTGAAACAACCAGAAATTTATATCCATTTGTTTTAATTGCACCCGTTATATTGGTATTTTATCGTAAATCAATATTTATTGGTACAAATCTGGTAATATTATTTTTTATAATTTGTATGGCATTTACTTGGATTAATTATATGATATTGGGAAATTGGACATTTTTAAATGGAACGATTGGATTTATGTAAGTTGTATTAATCTTTTCCAAATAATTTTTTTTGTTTAAATAATGGTTTTTGTTTTTAGCTTTTTGTATGGCGATTTGCAACCAAATATTGGTTTATTTTGGTATTTTTTTACAGAAATGTTTGATCATTTCCGCACAATGTTCCTAATCAGTTATCAAATGAATGCAACTGTATTGTATTTAATACCACTAACTTTGAGAATGAGAAAAGATCCAATATTGTTAGGTGTAGTGTTATGTGCCATAATGGCAATATTCAAATCATATCCGTGTTTTGGAGATATTAGTTTGTATATATCAATGTTACCACTATGGATGAAATGTTCCAAGTGTAAGTTTTTTTTGGAAATTCCGAGATAAATGTTCATGTTTTAGAAGTTAGATCTTAAAAAATATTATATTTTAATGTAATTTAAATGTAACCATATTTATTTTCTAGTTATGGCACATCGATATGTAGTATTTTGCTTTTTCTTAATTACAATGTTAATTATGCCAACATTGTGGCATTTATGGATTTATTCTGGTTCAGCTAATTCAAATTTCTTTTTTGGTGCAACATTAGCTTTTTGTACAGGACAAGTAAATTTATTATATTTACTAATAAAGAAAAATAAAATTAAAATAATATTTTTTCTTGTAGATATTTCTTGTTACAGATCTTTTATATGCCTATGTTAAGAGAGAATTTTGTATAAAGAATGGTCAAAAGATATATATGGATGGTAAAGAAGCTAAAATTATTTTAAAATAATTTGAACAAAATATAATTATTAAGATTGTAATTAAGAATTATTTTTTTAGTTTTTTTTTTTATTAATTTCTGTGTAATTGTAAATTAAAACATATTAATAATTTGTATTATTAATAGCATAGTTAGTAAATAAAATTTCTAATTATAAGTCATATACTTTTTTACTTTAAATATAGTATTTTTTTAACATAAAAATGATGCATATGTATCCACTCTAGAAGTGGATATGGAATAATGCGCATAGAGAAATACCAAAATAATTTAACTAATTTTAACAGTGCTGAGGAATTGGTATATTAATAATTAAAGTTGAAATGCTATATATATAATAAACTAAAATTACTTTAAATAAATATATTTAGAAAGAAACAAAAATTATGACTGACCTGAGATGTTCTATGAGGATAATATACACACAACTTAAACATTTTTTTTTTATATATTTTAAGATAATTATAAATATCCACAAAATAATTCAATTACAAATATTTTGCAACTTCAACACATTTTATATTCAATTTAATCACAAGTTTACAATCAAAAGAATATTTTTCATTGAATTTCACAAAACGAAAAATTTATTTTTATATGAAAATATGGAAAAATAAATTCACGTTTTTTTGTAGAAAATTAATTATGTCACACAAATTATAAGGATTTTATTCTTATTTTTATCAAGATTTTAAGAATTTATTTCCTGCAATTTTAATAATTTTCACACAAACGAAAGGCAGCAATATCTGTTCATACAAAAAGTTTACGCGCCAAAATCCACTGCATTAGCATTATTCTAATATAAGGAAATTACGTATTCCAAAATCGATTTTAAATTTAACGATCTGACTATTTTCAATTGGTTTCCGAGAAAATTTTAATTAATATGAAATAAAATGTATCGTATTTTTCAAAAAAACTCTTAATATATAATTAAATGAATCTTTGCAATTCAAAATATTCTTTTAGGAATCAATTAAGTGTACAAAAAAGTGACAGTTGTCAAAATTGTTGGAAGCAAACTTTGTACGTGTAAAAATAATTACCATTTTCCATAATACATATTCTATTTTTTCAAATGACAACCAAAAACAAACGCTGTTTAATTGTGACAACCTAACAACTGACAACAGATTTGCATTTGACACAAAACAAAAATATTTTGTATTTTATTTATGACAAAATAAAATTAAAAGGAAAAGTTTTGATCAATATATCTTCGTATTTATTATTAGTAATTAATTCGCAAAATGACTGAAGATACAGAAATTAAAATAGGGAAGAAGGATGAGAAACTAACAATTGGTAAATCTAGAGGTGGAGGGAAAAAGGATAAACCTAAACCGCTATCCAAAGTAAGTAATATTGTAAAATGTAGTCTACAATCGAGTAAACTTAAATTTTAGGTTGTTATCCGCCGTCTTCCACCCACGATGTCTGAGGAAGAATTTCTGAAACAAATTGATCCTCTGCCAGAATACG
Organism: Empis livida; assembly: GCA_963932195.1. Lineage (NCBI taxonomy): Eukaryota > Metazoa > Arthropoda > Insecta > Diptera > Empididae > Empis > Empis livida. Next base: position 12,430,587 of record OZ010646.1, on the reverse strand, counting down.
ATTTCTATTATTATGTACCAGCTGATTGGTCACTTGGTTTTGATGCCACATGTCGTGCATATATAAATTTTAAAAATCAAGAAGATATATTCCTATTTAAAGATCGTTTTGATGGTTATGTATTCGTTGACACCAAAGGTGCTGAATATCCTGCAATTGTTGAATTTGCTGCTTTTCAGGGTTTACCTAAAAATCGGTCACGAAAAATAGATCCCAAAGCAAATACAATTGAATCAGATCAACATTATTTAAGCTTTCTGGAAAAACTAGCAAATGATGAGAATGAAAAAGTTGAATTGAAATTAGAGTTTACTCTACAGACTAACAAGGACACGAAAATTACCTCTACACCGTTACTTCAATATTTAGCAAATAAAAAACAAGAACGTCGTGATGATCGGAAAAGAAGAGTTGAAGAGAAAAGACGTCAGCGTGAAGAAGAACGTCATAAGAAAAAAATCTCAATAGTACAAAAAGTCCCAGCTTCTATTAAAGAAGAAGAAAATCGGGTAAAATTTTAATTTTAATTAGTAAAATAATAAATAATTTTAGCCATTTAAGGGTGGCTACAATTCTAGAGATATCGATAAAATGTCTGACAAACGCAATGGTGGAGAACGTGGTAGTGGTCGTGATAGACATAATGATGATCCCAAAAATTCTAGATCCAAACGACGTGCTGAACGTGATCAAAGACGAAGACAAGAACGTGAGAATCGTGATAGAGAAAGAGATATGAAGGATCGAGATAGAAATTCACAAGAAAAACGGGGCCAAGACAACAAATCTGGCGGACCTTCGACAGTACGTGAAGATAAGAAATCCCAGAATAATTCGTATGATGACGATTCTAAACGTAAAGAAGTTAAAAAATATAGTCAGAGCCGACGAGATAAAATGAGATCTAGAAATGAAGCTAAGGGAAATGATACAACAAATAGTACACAAGCTAGGAGAGATTCGGATAACAATATAAATAAAAATTTATTAAACACTAAAGATGGATCCCAAAATTCGTTAACCAACAGTGCCACAGCTGTTCAAGATGAAGAAATCAACGAAACCGTTAAGGATTTTATTAATAGCGTTGCTAAAATAAAAGAATTTGTTCCAAGAATTCGGGAAAATGTAATAGAAACCGAAAATAAAAATAACGAGTATTCAGATAATTTAAAGGATGTTAATAAGACATTAGCAAATTTATCACTAGATGAGAAATCATGGAGTAAAAATATTTTGGAAAAAACTACTACTGAAAAAGACAATTCGGAATATAATGAAGGAGAGAAAAGTCAACAGGGAAACAGCAGACGAGGTTCACGATCTAGTTCAAGTGCCAACGAAAAAAACGAAAAGAATAGTGGAACAATGGAGAACAGGGAAATTCGTCGAATTCGTAATAAAGTAACAAATTTTATATATGTTTTAAATTTATGTTTGGTAAATTATTATTGATTTTGTAGGATCGCCCTTCAATTGCGATATATCAACCAGGAAAATTACGTTTAGGAAATCGCAACGATGGTAGATCTAGTACAGAACCACCAAAAGATATTAAATCAAATCCAACTTCAGATTGTGAAAGTTCTAAGCGTACTGAAAAAGATGATGCTCATCAGAAATCTGTTAAAAAGAAAGTTAGTCGATATTCAGAACGTCGTTCGAATAAATCAACGGGTAGTAAGCCCAAGGATGATGGTATAGATAATAAACATGGTATTGATAATAAAGATAAACAGCGCAGAAATTCAAAAGATAAAGCAGCTGAGGATGATGATACTACCAAAAATGAAAATATTAAACTGGATGATAAAAAGTCAACGAATGAATTAGAAGGAAGTGAATGCTGTCAAGGTGAAGAAATATCAAAGGAAATTTTAGCTCAAGAAGAAATTTTAAAAATTAACAAAGAACTGCCAGAAGATAATGTAGAATCAGGAATATTAGAATTATATGAGAAGAAAACTGAAATAGTTGAAAGCAAAAATCAGCAATTAGAGGAAGATGTCGACTGATTTCGGAATAATAAACTATTGTATCACATATTGTTGTTGAAACAACCATTAATGTCGTATTTACTTTAAATAAAATGATATCAAAATTATTTTGTTTTTCAGTTTTGTTTAAACTAAGTTAGGGGTAAAAGATCATGAAACCCTTTAAATAGATGTAGAATATGTAATAATTACTCAAATACTTTTAAATATGAAATTACATTTACTTGAAATATTTTACATAATTTTGAATTAAATATAATTTATAAATACAGTATAATAATTATAAGATAAATTTACTCTTTTTTCCAATTTAAACTTTCTAATTAATCCTTAAAAATAAACACGTAAAGAATGCTTACAAATATATTTACAAAAATGTATATTATACAGTATGTATATTATAAAGAATCTAAGAATTAATTTTAAATTATAGTCTATTTTATTGCAACACTTAAGATGACTCTTTGGCGCTAAGTAGATGGTCTTGGGTCCTTAAGTTATTTTTACGTTTTATACGTTTTCTCTTCTTATTCCTTATACAAATAACTAAACCTTTAATTAAATATTATTATTATTTCTACTATAAAATATAGAATTTTATTTTTAAGATACTTACATATTACAACAATTATTAATCCAGCAATTCCACCAGAAACAAATAACCAAAAATTCATTGAAGTGACATTAAAAATCATTACTGAATTACATTCCTGAAATTCAATTGAATGAATTGTTGTATTCGTTAAATCAGGACATAACGATTCATTCATTTCAACTGTTGCAAAATACAAGAAAAAAAAGTATATTTAAAAAATTATATTAATAACAGAAAATTTATTTGTTAACCTTCTACATTATCACAGTCTATACTATAATCAGTTTTAATTCCTAAAAATTTAAGATATTTTTTTACGGTTTGGCAGGCACAGTAAGGCATTTTATTTTCGGTTAAATCTAAACTTTTAATATGACATAAAGGTGCAAATTGTTTAACAGATATAAATTCTAATGGATTTTTAGATGCATTTAAGTGCCATAAACCTAAAAAAATATATAAAAAATATTTTCGTTTTGTTCCTAAAAAGCAATATAATTACGTGGCAAAATTCCTAAATTTGGAATTTCATTTAAACTACAATCAGCAACATTTAAATATTCAAGTGGTGCTTGTATTGGGGTTTTTAAATTCTAAAAATCGTATAAGAAATATTAAAAAAAAAACTTCTAATTTTAATAATTATTTTTAATAGTATACTTTTAAATCTTCCTTTAAATTAATCATCTCATTACTATCAACATATAAATTTCGTAGTGATGGTAATTGAAAAATTTCTAAAGGAATTGTCCTTAGTCCATTGTTCGACATGTCTATTTCCTGAAATTGCAAAACATACGCTAATTATGAAATCTTATTAAATATATTATATATTTATATTAACCTGTAACGATGTGAGTGAACTAAACGTATCAGCTTCTATTGACTGAATCATATTATCATACAGTAACAGATATTCAACATTTGAATAGCGTAAAAATGATGTCTTTTTTAATTTCCTTAGTCGATTGTAAGAAAGATCTAAAACCTATAATAAATAATAATTAATAGAATAATAAAGAGATATTGCGTAAAAATCATTAATTAGAATGAATTTCATAATAAATCAATTAAATTTAATTAATATGATGATAAATAAATTAAATTTAATCAATTTGTTATTGAATATCTACACCAACGATCAACTGCACTGTCTATCGGATTTGAATTACGATACGGAATGACCATTTTCTTATATCAAATACATATTTATTTTGGATAATTTTAATAATTCAAGATCAGCTTCTCATTAGATCCTAATTTAGTGAATTATATAATAGTTTTAGAAGATAACTAGAATTCATTTTGGAAAATTAAAAAATTTACAATCCACGGGCAGACAGATGAATAGGTAAAATGTTAATATATACTATATGTGTCCATGTAGATTGTATTCCTTTTGCATTGGGATTAATTAGAAAATCCTGTTTAATAGTAATGGAAGAAATAAAAATTTAAAAAAAATTCTGTTTCCATGGGCGGCTAATTCGAGTTTAACTCGTCATGGAAATATAATAATAATTTTTGGTTTCTCTTAAACTGATAATTAAAATACTGTTAAAATTTTGGTGTATTATTATTTGATAATGTTATCAACAAAATATGTATTATTCCACATTTATAACCGGAAATATTTTATTCGTCGTTTCCTAACTGAATTTTAGAAAATATATAAATTGTATATACAATTGCAAATTAATATAAAAAAATATCGTTAAACCGCATAAAATCTAATCTAAGATAATTTATTATTTTCTATATTTTAATAATAATTAAATAAAGGCATTGAAATTGTAAATATAAGAGTACAATTTTATTCACACATTCAAGTTTACTACTACTAACAAGATCAATTTAAATTGATAATCATCTTTCCAATTAGAATCTTGAGTCACAAGAAAACTAGAACAATTTTTATTTGTATTTTATTTCTTAGCTGTAAATTACTTAAAATTGTTTTGTATATTTTTGAAAAAATTCTGGCCCCTAATTGACCTCATGAATTTAAAAATCATAAAAAAATATACGTATATGCACTTATTATGTTTGAAAATAATTCATCATTTATAATACAGAAAAAAAAAATTTATAATTTTATATTTACATCTATTCCCGTTGTTAAATGTTGTGGTACATCTTTGAGATCCATTCGATGGCATCGAACTTTTAAACCTTTATCTGTTTTCATGTATGTACATTTTGGTTCATCCGTCATTACAAAACCAAATATATTACTAGCATTAAAAATTGTAACAAGACCAAAGTAAAGCACTAAAACGTATGGATTCATTCTGTAATAACAAAAGAAAATTAGTAATATTTTACCCTTTTAAATAGTTAAAAAGTTCATAGCTTATGCTAATACCTATAATTAAAATTTATTGAAAAAAATATAGTTTTATCTTCCCACAGATTTTATGACTAATAATAATTATGTTTAATTGAATGACTACAACAACATCAAGGAAGGGCAAAATATAACAAAATAAAAAAAAAAAATTTAATTGAAATTTGCAGACAGAATCTTCTTAAATTCTAAAAAATTATGATGAAATTTTGAATTATTTTAATTTAGCTATATGTGAAAATATGAAAATATGTTTTAAAAAAAAAGGTGGTAAATTTTAATTGTAAGGGTATTTTTCCGCGAATTATTATAATTGTGTTTAATTAATTTCGAATATATACTAATAATACTATTTTAGTACTTTGAATATTAATATAATAGGAATCATAACAACACTGATAGATGAAACTAAATTATTGCATGCGCGCTGACCAGCGATGCGCCAATAGTTGTATATTATAGTGCATTTACACTTTTTAACTTACAGCTGTAATATACAGTTACAGAAACAAGATTTCGGTAGCACAGTAAGTTACGTTTAATGATATACTGACCGATTCGATATGCTTTAAGAATAACAATTTTAAATAAACAAATAAAAGATCAATTAGACAAAACGCTAATATAAAAAGGTTTCGCTTTTTAAAATTAACTTAAAATAAAAATAATAAACGATTAAGTGAATTAAGTACCCATTTATTTTTTAAATAATACTACATATATTTAGAATTTAAAATAATACTAAATTTTAATTTAAATCTAAAAACTTCAATAATTTTGTCAAATAGCAAATATATTATAATTTAAAAAATTACCTAATTTGCATATAATAGGAAAATTAATTAGGGTGCAGAATTAAAAATTAAATTTCAGAACAATTTTAATGATTGATTGGATTTTCTATAACGAATTTTATAAAATATAGAATTTTGTAAAAAGAAATATGACTGTCGTTAAATAAAATGAGAATAAAATGAAAAAAAAATACGATTATTAAGTATGTTGTTTTGGATGAGTAAACATATTTTTTAGTTATTGAAAATCAATTCATATTAAAATTTTAAGTAAACATATTAATCAACATTTTTTTTTTAATAAAATTATCAACATTTTTAAAACAATTGTATTTGATTATTCGGAATAATTCCACAATTTTTTTTTGGTTTGTTTTCAAATTAAGTTCAGGGAAAATAGCACATTAGAATAATTGCTATTTTGAATTAACTAAAAACAGCAATTACGAAACAGTCTTTTGTCATAAAGGAGTGCATAATTGCAAATATATTTTAATTGCTTTTGCAAGACAATTTTGTTTAGAACAAATTATAAGTAGAATTGTATTGGATAAAATATTACCAGTGATCTGGAAACGCAAAAGTCGATAAAAAACTTAGACAGGGCCACGGAGTAATTGACAATTTATGTATATCTAAAAAGGTTTGTGAGTATGCAATATCAAAAAGCTTGCCTAAAAAGTTGCACTGATGCAAATAATTATTAATTTATCTAATTAATTATTATCTGTGATTATTGTTTCAGTGACCTGGCTTACTTTAACAAAATTAAATGTCTCGAGTAAATTTTGAATATGTAACTAGATTAAATTCCGTGGTGTTAACAAAGCTTTTATTTGGTTTGTTTTGAATGAAATTGCATTACAGCAGAATCAGCATTATTTATTAATTTAAATTAAAATTAATTTTGATTTGATTTTTTTTTGCAACCACAATTGGCTTATTTTGTTTTCTATTGTTATAAATTCTCGCAATATCAAATTTCATTACCAGATTATATTTGAACAATATTTTTTATTTCAGTTCCAAGTATAATTATGAAAATTATTGTCAACATTATTACAGTAGAACTTTTATTTTTGCTGAACCATAAGTTATAAAATGTAATATATAGAAATGTGAGTATATAATTACATTTTATGTAACTTGTAAAAATTATTAATTAGAAAAATAATATAAGCAATAATTATAAAATTACATTATTAATTTAAAATTAAGTTTTATTTACTATGGATGATTAGGAAATTTGATTTTATACAATTAAAAATTATATGTTTAGATTGTTGGCTGATATATTGATTTTGGGAATGTATTTCATAATTTACCAAACTTATTAGGATAAGTTAATAAATATCTATCTTGTTATAATATATATTGTGGTTATTTCTTGAATTTACTAAATATGTCGTTCTACTATCTTTTGTCTCCGAAAGTGCATTGAAAGCTTAAGGTTTTTTCCCGGCAATTATTAAAATTTTTAAATTATATATCCATCAGACAGATGCAGTGTAGTATATGCATTATACGAATAATGAAATTATTATTGTAATAATGATAAACAATAATTGGAATATTACTAAAAATTTAATTTATATAATCAAAGAAAAATCACAAATATATAAATAATAATTTACTTAACCTGAGAAATTACTAATACGAAAAATTTACCACGCCTTGTGAAATCACTAATACGATACGTTGTTCCTTAATTATTAAATGATCACATTATAAATCATAATTTTTAATCAGTATAATATTTTTTTATCAGTTTTAATAATTTCGTAATTATTTTTGATAATTTCGAAATGTGTCGTACCAGAAAACAAGTGGAAATTTACCTTTTCATTTTTTATACGTGATTTTTTTTTTTTACGCTTTATTTCAATATATTTTCTAGTAATTTTTATTTTTTTCGCAACATTATTTAATTTACTATATTGGTTTTTAGATTTGTTTATGTTTTTTTTTCATATTTTTTTTTAATAAATAAAAAATAATTTAAACGTACGATTTGATAAAACAAATTGATTTTTAAATTAAGACTGCGATTTATGTTTTTTTTTTTTCAACTGCTTAATTGAGAATTAAAATAAAAAAAATTTACAGCACACCTTTATTATCTTATCAAATAATTATACTTATGTTAAAATTATTTGATAGATATTTTTTAAAGCTTTTTTTTACATATAATATTGATTTTGTTAGAGTAATGTTTATTTTGCGGTTACATATATTTTTAATCGGATCGTATAAAATTTCTTAATCGGGATTGTATCAGATATACATTAAAGTTTTCAAATAATCAATAACTTAGATGTAATTATTACACATAATTAGAAATAATTTATTAGTTCTTTCTCAAGAATCATATACAATAATTTCTCAAGAATCATATACAATAATTTATTTTGAAATTTGCGTCTTTCATATTTTATGATAAACAAGTAACGCAGAAATATATGGAGGATCCTATCTAAAAACTCATACTTTAATTAATTAATTAAAACTAATCAATAAAATACGTCTAATAATTTAGTTCAGTTAAAAATGTAATCTTAGTCATCTCTTATTGTAAAATTAGTAGTTAGTCGATTAGTTAAATTGGAAAATTCTCTGAAATTCACTTTTATGTCTTTTAAGTCCAGCTTGAATGCAGATGAGGAAACTTTTACGTTGTGCAATTTGCCTTGCTACTTTCATACAAATCTGTTTATTATTCGTCTTCTCAACATATCGAAACCATATTATTTTCGGATTATTTGTCTAATACAGTAAATTTTTGATATAAAGTACCTACGATATTAAGAACACTCGATATAACGAGTGTTTTATTTATAGCGATTTTAAGTATTTTTAAATACTTGATATAAGGAACATTTTCAACGTAGGAAACTCTTTTTTATAAAAATAATATCAGGAAAGTTCCTTATATCAAAAATTTACTGTATATTCTTGTTTACAAAAATTTACTGTACTGTATATATTCGGACTCTTCGAAGCATTCTTTATTTAAAGTTTACATTTTTTAATTTATAGATAATCTCTTTACAGCTTAGAGTAAATAAATATTAATAAAAAATAGATAAAGAACAGTACATGACCGGTAGAATAAGGGTTAAATTAATGTTTATAGAAATTCACTTATATAGCTAAGTTTATATAAATTACTAATTTTCTTTATTTTATTAACCAAGTAAGTCGTATATTTTTTTATTACTGCACGGTGTACACTTATCAATCAAAAGAATTTAATAAAAAAAATAAATAATAACATTAAAAAGTTTTTAAGAATTTCAATAATTAAAAATATCATTATCAGTATTTAATCTTAGTTGTTTTAATATATACTGATAATATTTTTATTTATTGTGTTCTAAATATATTTTTTTGGTTCAATTTAACCAATTCTTAAAGTTAATTATATTTATTAAACTTACTTTTTAATTTCGAAGTATATATTTCAAAAACAAAAAGAATATAATCTAAAATGTATGAAAATAATAAAATATTGAAGGTTTTTTTTTTCTCCAAAAATCACCTACACAAAATTATAAAAATTTTCGTTTAAAGGCACATTTTCTCTTGCCAAAAATACACTCTTCTAAACTTTTATCGAAAATAGAAATTTCGAAATTTTCAAATGCACTTATCATTAGTAAATCTTTTTTTTAATAAATTAAAGTCACTAGTTTCAAAAAAAAAAATTATCTAAATTTTTTTTTTACAAAATTTGATTTATTTATAAAATATTATTTTTATCATGGAACTTTTCTGTTCAATACCAAAAAATTTTGGTGGTTCTAGATCGTCCGTCACATTTGCCACCAAAAACTAATTTAGATCAATTTACGAAAAAAATAAAAACATAAATAATATTACTGGGGGGAATGGAGAAATTTAAATTAAAAAAAATTTTCTCTATATTTTTCCAGCAATTTTTTTTGAAGTGTGTAGGTACACAATTTATTTTTAAAGTGGTTTTATTGGTATATATGTAGATATATGAATTTTTTATTTAATAAACCGTCCCGTCCTGTATTTGATGATCTTTTTACTTTGAAAACGGACGTACGAATGATCAACATGCACTCCCGTTTTTTTTTTATTGATACGAACAGTTAAAATACCGTTTATGTAAGCGAAGCTCTAAATCAAATATTATTTTTTTGAGTGTAGATTAAAAATTTAAAGAATTATAACAATAAAAATCTAAAAAAAAATATACAAAAATTACTAATACATGGATTTTATTAATTAAAATAAGTTTTATTTTTTGATTGTGTATGTTTTCTTCTATCGGATTTTGTGTGTTAATATATACTGCAAATGAGTATAAGCAATAATTTTGATTGTTATCACTATGAAAATTGTTATCATTACTATTAAAAATTTGCTCCTCTAAACAGCAAAATCGTTTAAAATGTCATCAATAAACGTGTCTTCATCAAAAAACATTTAAAATTAAGTTTTTTATATAATATACTGTCAATAGAACAGAGTTTTTGTAAAGAGTGTCTATAAAATACTATGTAATTGTAAAAAATAATTTGTCACAAATTTATATCATTTTGTCATCATTAGTTTTGATCTTATATACTTTTAGATATCTTCAATAACGATTAAAATATTCGAAGAAATTGGTATACCACTGGTCGCAGCTGATTTGCCATTATCCAGTTCTATTTAAGATAAATTATTAAATACTATCAAAATTTGAAATTTGAAACTTTAAATAATCTGATAAAATAAATATATTTTAATATATATACATTGGTCGATTATTATGTTTTTTTTAGCAAAATAATTTTGTTTTGATTTTGTCGATCTATATTATTCTTATAAATTGGTTTTAATTTGCCCTACGTCGTATTTTTCAGTAAAGGACAGTATAAAACAAATGCAGTTATTTTTAAATAGGAATAATAAAATTTCCATAAAATACTTTGCCATAATAATGCCAACAATTGAATTCCATAAAATACTTTGCCATAATAATGCCAACAATTGAATGTTTCACCTTTATATAAAATTAAACATCTAATTTCAATAATGTAACAGAATTCATTTCATCACATGCCTCATATTTGTAGACAAATAATATTTTGTTTAACGAAGGTGATAACAAATAAACAGTTTTTCTCGTTAGTGAGAACAAAAAATTGTAGATAACGAAATTTGTAGATAGAAATAAATTTTATTAAATTAAAAATATTAAAGTTACGAATTAGTAAAATACTTGAGTTCTGTTTTTACTGAAACAGATTTACATAATTTCACAGATTAGAATGTGTATTTAAGAATTATTATATCTGACAAGTAGAACAGTTTCTGAAAGAAAAATAATTATTATATTAAGGTTTATATGGAAGTAAATTGCAAGTCTGGTATTATAAAAACCATATTAGTAAATAAGATATTATATATTAATAATTTATAATGACTTTGAAACTTTCCAACTCAGAAAAATTAGTCTATTAAAACTTCACTATTATTATATATATATACCCAAAAATAATAAATAAGCAATAAATCGCAGTATAATGTACTATACCAATATATATTATGTAATTTACAAAATTACAGTATGTTAGAAAACTAAAATGGAATACGAATTTCTATGATAACTGATAACTAAAATAATAATAAATTAATCCAAAATAAGAATTATTTTTACAAAAAAGCCACTTACCTGAGAATAACAGATTAATAATTCGATATTTTGACATTATGTATTTCAAACATAACCAATATTCTCCCGGTTTCTAATTTTCAAATTTTACAGATCTCCGAGGCGTTCCAACTTCTATTTACATATATAAATCGTAATTTTCAACAAGATAAAATCATCCAGATGAAAAATATAAGAATATTATTAAAAACTATATAAATCTTGGTCGCGTAAATAATTTGATAAAAATAATGAAGCATATTAATTAACTCACATTTAAATTTATTAATGATTGTTCGAAAACGTTGTTACCTATTATTTTCTTATTTTCTAAATTTCCTTTCCATTTATTCAAAAATCCAAAACCGTTAGAAAAAAAATTAAAAATGGCATTTCTGATCCATTTCAAGCTTCCACTCATATCAACAAAAAATATTCAACAGGTTTCAATTCCAAATTGTACCATTTATTATTTGACATCAGGGCTAACCATTCGTACAATTATCGTAGTACATGTAGGGTTTTTTGGTATTTGTACACTACCTATCATACTTATTTATATACGGTTGGTGGTTTTGGCTTTTATACTTTATAAAATTACATTCTTCATATTTTTTTCAGTCCACTTTTTTATTATTAATAAATTAAATGAAAGTTGTCAGCAAGTAGAATATGTTTTTCCTTCAGTATGTGCAAGGCTGTAAAAAATCTGTATATCTACAACTACAATATATTTTCCCAATTAAAACGTAAATATTGTTCCTTTTTATTTGAATCTATATACACCCAACGCTTTTTTTACACGGTCTTTTTTTACACGATCCACAAAAAAAGAACAAATCTTCTTTTTTTATACGAAATATTTGGTTTAACACGATTTTCAAAAAAAAAAAAAATTCTTATTAATTTTTTTTATGTACTACTCGGGGAATACCCAAATTTTATTATATGATGTATAATCAAGAAACTGAAGTCGCATTTTCTATTTAAATTTTATTGTTGTGTTCAGTTCGTGGAAAAATTATGTTTTAAATATTTATTCTTTTTTTTTGCACGGTTTTTTAGAACAACTTATGGTTAATTTTTTTATTTTACACGGTTTTTTACATTTGTTGAACACATCCTCAATTTTAGTATGGTTAGCATGTCTTTTTTTACACGATTTTTTTTTACACGATTTTAGTTCGAACGTATTTACTGTGTAAAAAAAGAGTTATATAAAAAAAAATAAAGTACCAAAAATTTTATTTTTTTTTGCTTTAGTACCATGATTTTTGAGTTCATGTATAATTTTTTAGCTTTAAAATTCTGGCAGCCCTGTTTGACATCGAATTGGAATGTTTTGTATTTTTTTATTTTTTCCCAATTCATCTATGATCTATCATTCATTTGTTTTATTTTACTCCTATCAAACGGGACGGGGCTTTCTAGTAAGAAAAGAGTTTTTTTTTTTGTTTAATTGCGTTAAATACCAAGAAACGATAATTTTTTACAATAAGGAGTTAAAAAAACATTAATATAAATAAAAAGATTGAATGCATTGGATTACAAAGGTAATTACAATTAGACAAAAAAAATATTCTTATTTAGCCTTAGCCAAAATTGACATTTCTCTATTATATATTTTTTTTCAATTTACATATTTTGTGTTCTTGGTCCCACGAAGTTGCGTTTGCACATTAAACGGGACTTTTATGTGACCAACGAAATCGCAAAAATATATAAAAACAAAAACAAGAATAATTTAGTTTTTTTTTACAGTTAACCCAAATAATAATAATAAAAAAATGCAATCCTTACTTGTAACTCATGTAAGTATATTTAATAATACATACCTAAAAGTACATGGACAATTGAATCCGTCAATCATAAAAGTCATAAAAACTAATATAGAAAGTTTGATAAATGTACCAAAAATACGAAATTCAATTCCACGCTTTGATCAGTTAGCAGTTGGTAATTTTTGTTTAGCATTAAATGATCAACATTTTGTAAGAGCTAGAATTATTGGTATTTTACCAAAATTAAATCAATTAATTGTCCATTTTATCGATTATGGATTTGATCGGAAAATTGATAGTATTAATGTAAGCGTTAAAATATAATAAAAAGTATAGTTTAAAAATATTAATATTGTTCATTTTTTTTTAGATTCGTATTACTAATTTCCCAAAAGATTTGGAATATTTACCAGTTCAAGCGACACCATTTATTGTTTGTGGAATTGTAAATGATTGGAAAACATATCAAATTGAAGAAATAACTAATGAAATATTATGGCGCCAACTTGATATCGAATTTCAGATGAATGTAAAATATTGTTTTTTTTTATAGTTTTTATTTTTTTTATATATTAATATTTACAATTTTTTAGTTTTATGGAAATTTGATGGCAGATTTTATGTGGAAGAACCAACATTTATCTAATTATATCATAGAAATAAAAGGATATGGATCTGCCATAAATTTTGATGAATTGAGGACCGATATTTTCAAATTATCTAAACATAAAAACCACATGCTGAAGCCAAGTATTAATCCAATTAGAGGTGTACCAAAAAATATAATGCCAGCTAGGCAATTATATTCAAATACTAACACAATATCGGTAATAAATAAGTTTATTAGGTTTTCTAAATTTTTATTTTACTAAGTTATTAATTTTAATAGACTGCTACGTTTAATGCTGTTAATAAACCTGTTATTGGATGTTTGACATCATTTAGAACATTGGTAGAAGGTGAGCCTAAATTTTTTAAGAATCAATAAAAATCAATTTTTTTCCCTAAAGACTTGTTTTATAATTTAAAAATATTAAACTAAATTTGAATAAAATTCATTTTAATCTTTTTTTAATTAATTTTACGAATTATAATGATTTAATAATTTTTAGGAATTCAAAACGATAATATTCGTGTGCCTTATACTGGCAATCCATTGTACGGAAACTTTAGAACACCACGTCTAACAATTGACAATATGTCACCACCAAGAAATGCTGTTGCAACATTTAAATCAACAACTTTAATGGTTGGCAATACTTATGATGTAGAATGTAGTTTTGTTGATAATGGACCATGTTCATTTTCGGTTCATTTAAAATCCACTGTAAATGATTTATGCAAAATGATGAATGAATTGGAATCAGTTGATGTGAAAAATATATATGAAAAACCAACACTAGGAATGGCTTGTATTGCACGTTTTCCCGTGGATAATTTATGTTATCGTGCAGTTATAATGAATATTAAATTAACAGGTTGCCAAGTTTCATATGTTGATTATGGTAATCATGAATATGTACAGTATCATGATATATTTGAAATACCACAAAATTTTCTAGTGCAAAAATGTTTCTCAGTTCGATTTGCTTTATCTGGTTATAAAGATCTTGAACCTATAAATGATAATTTAAAAAATATGTTTAAAGAATTGGTTCTTTATAAAACATTTAGACTAAAAGTAACACCATTAGAAGGTCCACCATTAGTACAATATTGTGAATTATATGATGAAAATAATCAAAATATACTAGAATTATTAAAACAATATAAAAATCGTAAATTAACATATAGAGCAAATGAAACATTAAATAAAACTGATATTGTAATAGTTTCTTATATTGAATCACCAAAAAAGTTCTATGTACAAAAATTAAAAAATCAAAATGAATTTGAATCAATGATGGATGAATTATTTTTATATTGTAATAAAAATAAATCGCCATTAAATAATTTCACAAAAGGTACACCTTGCGCTGTAAAATTTGAAAATGCTTGGTATCGTGCTGAAATAATTGAAGAAATTGATAACAATCGTCAGAAATTGATAATACGTCATATAGATTTTGGTAATGAACGTAAATGTGATCCAAATTGTTTAAGTGAAATTGCTGAAAAATTTACATATTATCCGCCACAAGCAATTCAATGTTGTTTAAAAGGTTTTGAGAATTCAGATTTATTAACAGCGGAAACAACAATAACTCAATTTGAAATGTTAGCTGAAACATCGGATGGGGAACGTCGACAATTTAAAACAAATATTTTCAAAATGCATACTAGTAATTGTTATTTATTAAATTTAATTGATGATACTTTCCAACCAGAATTAAATTTAATGAAACGGTTATTTAAATTAAATATGCCATTTAATAAATATATTGGCATGGAAAAGGAAAATTTTAGTAATGTCAATAATATTAATAAATCAACTATAGTTATTGAAAATGTGCCTAATAAAGTGGTTGATAGAAAAGAAACAGCTAGTCATCAAGGTAGCTGTGATAGAAATAGTAATTTATCTGCAGAAATTTATAGTTGTCATAGTGGTGGTGATGTTCAACAACCTAGAATTAGTCCACAACAAAATGGCAATAAATTTCAACAGAAAAATATACGCGACCAAAACTCTGCTGGACGCTTTGAAAAAGGTATCCGGAATAATTTACCACCAAGATTCCAAAATCAAAAACCACAGCTGCAACGTGATAACAATCGGTAAATTTCCCCGTTATAATCTTTTCATATATTCTAAATCAGTTTTTTTTTAGTCACAACAATTCATATGAAAAACAACAAAATAACAGCTTAGAAACATCTGGAATCTGCAGTCAATCAACAAAGAGTAATTCTTATAAAAATAACGACAGCAATATATCAATTACATCTACATCAGATATAAATGAAGAATATATGCCAATTGACCAGGATCTTCCAAAAATGAATATAAATGTACCAAGTCTTGAAGAAGTTTTAATTTGTTGGTGGATATCACCCCATCAATTTTATACACATCATGTAAATCGATTAAGCAAATTTGAGCAAATGATGAAAGATATTCAAATATTTTATAAAAATAAAGATACAACTAAATTACCAATTAGTATTGGATCATCAGTAATAGCACGTTACCGTGATAATACTTTATATCGTGCTAAAGTGTTAGCTAGTAATCAATCTTTACGTAAATATAAAGTAGAATTTGTCGATTTTGGTAATCAATCAACTGTAAATGATAATGATATTTGGTTAATTGAAAAACGTTTCTCAGTTGAACCAATTATGGCAAAATTGTGTTCATTTGGAAATATTGTTTCCCAATTCGAACATTCATATATAATAAATGAATTGGAGAAATATTTGAAACCTGGTTCTACTGTCTTTTGTAATTATTTATACAAAGATAATGATGTATATTTTGTTGATATTGAAATGAATAGTAATCGTTCTTTGAAAAAATTACTAATTGAAAACGGCTTGATATCAGAACTTAATGCAGGTAAAATTAACTTTGGTTGTTCTTTTTTCCATGTTTTAATATTTCATTGCAATTAATTTGAATAGGTACAATGCTTGAGATTTTAGTTGGTCAACAAATTAAAGGTCAAATAATATCAGTTAAAGATTTACTTAATTTCCAAATATTAATTGAAGGCTGTGACGTGAAATTATTATGTTCCTACAGTGATATTAAATATGTTAAAACAAATTCACATTTGTCTTCCGAATTTAAACGATGCTACGAAGGGAAAATTTGTACTTTTGATGTTATCGAATTAACTGGCGAAAAAATGTAACAATCCAAAAAAAAAGGTTTATTCTATAATAACTATTTTTTGTCTTATTTTAGTTTAATGGTTCAGCCAATAGTACCTTTATTTGGAAAAAATATTGAACCAGTTATTTGTAATTATCCAATAATTTCGGATACAATAAATGTTAAGATATCATATGTAAGCAGTGCTAATAAATTGTACGCTTATCTCGTATCATTAGAGGATGTATTAAATAAGTTACTAGATGATATGTTTAACTATTACGATAAGACGGGTAAATTAAAATAAACTTCTCAATAGAGAATATAAATGTTTAAAAAAATATATAATTTATCGTTACAGGTAATATTATAAATGAAATTCAATTGGGTTTACTATGTGCTGCCAATTCTGAAGATGGTAATTGGTATCGTGCACAAATTATATCAAATTGTATAAAAACACCCCCTCCTAAAAATACAACAGCATCTTCTAAAAACGATTCCATTGAAGTATATTATATTGACTATGGAAATACCGAAATAATCGACAATATTTATAAATTAAAACGACTCGACGGTAGATTTTTAACCATTAGTGCTTTAGCTATTGAGTTATATTTACCAATAAAAAGTATTAAAAATAATAATAATATAACTAAAACAGCAAATTACGAAGATAAAGATGTGATAAATCGTATTACAGCATTAACTGAAAATTATGAATTACAATTAAAATTACTTGATTTGTATGAAAAATCATGGATTGTTGATATTCGATGTGGTGATTACATTTTAAAAGATATTCTTAAAAATGAAGGATTAATTGAACCAGAAGATGATTTTGAATTTATAAAAAGTATAATTTTACTGGACAATGAAACTAAATGTAAATACATTAACCCTGTGCTAAGTGTAAATGCATTAAAAAAAAATGAAAATAACGAAATTACTGAAGATTTAAAAGAAAATGAAAAGAATAAAGAAATTGAAATCATCAGAATTAATTCTATTGATAACAATGAAGAACATCATTCAAATAAAGAACTTATCACAAATACTCCTGATAATATAATACAGCCGATTGAAGATTTCCCGCAAATAAAATTGCAAAAGGCTTATATTAGTCACTGTGATAATCCTGGTAGGTTTTTCCTTCAGTTGGCTAGTGATATTAATGAATTAGAAAAAATGCAAGATAATATTCAAATTGTTGCTAGTTCTTTACCACCACTAATGACAACCGTACCTGGTGCAAGCTGTATTGCATTATATGCCGTTGATAATATATGGTATCGTGCAAAAATAATTGATAACGAAATAATGGCTGTACAGTTTACCGATTATGGTAATACCGATGTTGATATTGATCCAGAAAATATACGTGAAATGAATGAAGCATTTGCTAAAATTAAATTATTTGCAATTCCATGTTCATTAGCAGTATCACCAAAAAAAACTACAGATTGGGTTGATGAAGCAAATAAAATATTTTTAGAATCACTTGAAAATGTCGTTGATTTTGAATTCATAAGTATGGGAGATTCGTCTAAAAATGAAACCAATTATATAAATCTATATATCGATAATAAAAATGTTGCAGATTATTTGTGTGAAAAAAATTTAGCTAAAAAATTAGAATGTATTGTATCGGGTGGTCAATGTTATGTTAGTCATTTAAATAATTTATCTGATTTTTATTTAGAATTAGAACATGATGCTCAAGGTTTAGAATTAATTGCTGAATATTTAGCTGATTTTCAAAAATTCCCAATTATTGAAAAAACTGCGAATAATCAAAATGTGGGTAAAATTTGTGCAGCAATATTTCCAGATGATAATCAGTGGTATCGAGCTAAAATTTTAATAGAATCTTTAGATGGGTTTGAAGTTTTATTTATTGATTTTGGTAATACATCATCTACTTATGAAACAAGAGAAATTTCTGATGAAATCAGTAATATACCATTTTTATCAAAGAAATGTTCATTGCGAATGCCGCATTATATTTTGGGTTGGTCTGATGAAGCTGAGAATAAATTTTCCGATTTATCTGCCTTTGGAGAGCAAATTTGGACTGTCATATTAAAAGAACCATCAAGTGAATGTTCTATAGTTGATTTATTAGTTGATGGTACAAATTTATTGGAAATTTTAGAACCATTATGTGATCGTAAACCACAAAATCTATTAAATATTAGTACTAGTACCGAAATCTCCGATATAATTGGTTGCAAATCAAATATAAAAAGTTGTACTATTAGTCATATCAATACACCTAGTGATT
The DNA here is from genome assembly GCA_963932195.1 of Empis livida. NCBI lineage: Eukaryota > Metazoa > Arthropoda > Insecta > Diptera > Empididae > Empis > Empis livida. Next base: position 12,411,364 of record OZ010646.1, on the reverse strand, counting down.
TTTACATTCAATTGAAATCTGATATAGAAACTTTGGAAAAAATTACAAATTATCTCTTGAATGAAATTGAAAAGGATAATAATAAATTGGAAAATCCACAAGTTGGTGATATTTGTGCAGCTATATTTTCAGATGATGGTGCATTATATCGTGCTGAAATTTTATCAAACGAAGTTGATTTTTATGTTTTATTTATTGATTTCGGAAATTCTTCAGTAACAACAGATTTACGTATATTGCCAGAAGATTTATTAGACATACCACCACTTGCTAAAAATTGCAGTTTATTAGGTACAAATCTAGACAACTCGGTTGTAATAGACAAATTTAATGCAATTCTTAATCCGATTAAAAACGAAGATTTTCAAATTAAAATCATAGATGATACCCAGGACTTATGGATTGTTAATTTATTATATTCGAATGAAGATATATCCGAAAAAATTAAAGACCATCAGTTGTTATCTGTTGATACTAATAATTCTCAAAAATTAAAAAATGTTGTCATAAGTCACATTGTCAGTAGTACAGAGTTTTACGTTCAATTTGATAGTGAAGCTGAAAAAGTAGAATTAATATCAAATATGTTAACTAATTTGGATAAACTGTTAAAAATTGTCGAACCACCTAAAGTTGGTGAAATTTATGCAGCACTTTTTCCCGATGATAATTGTTATTATCGTGCCAAAATTATAGAAATAAAAGATAATGTAATAGATGTATTTTTCATTGATTTTGGGAACTCATCAAAAACCTCTGAATTACGTTTATTACCAAATGATTTGAAAAATTTACAAAATTTAGCAATTAAGTGTGAATTTGATCATAATTTAAATCACGATTTCTCAAATGAAATAATTGAAAAAAATTTTACTGCCTTAATGGATTCACATTTCGGTGAAGTTCTACAAATGAATGTAATTGAAAAAATCAATGAAAATGAATGCTGGAAAGTGAAATTATTTGTAAAAAATTCAAATCTTACGAATGAATTGGAAAAACTGATTAAACTAAATTCAAATGTTGATGAAAATCATCTATCTTCTCAAATAAATAATGTAAAGAAATGTACTATTAGTCATTGTAATTCACCAAATGATTTTTATATTCAATTATCCAGTGACACAAATCAATTGGAAGAAATTACTAAAAAATTATCGGAAGCAGAATTAAATTTTGAGAAATTTCCAAATATGTTACCAACAACAACTACAGAATTATGTGCAGCAAAATTTCCAGATGATGGTGCATTTTATCGTGCTAAAATATTATCAATAAATAAAAATGATTGTAAAGTTTTGTATATTGATTTTGGAAATACAGCAATTACAAATGATTTACGTAAATTACCAGATGATTTAAAACTTATTAAATGTGTTGCTAAAAATTGTGCCTTAGATAATAATTTATCAGAATTAGATTTTTATTGTAAAAATACAATTGATTGTATGCAACAAATGATTAATTTACATTTAAATGAAACATTCCAAGTTGATATATTAAATGATTCCATAGATCCTTGGGTTGTTAAATTATATTATCAAAATAAAAACTTTACTGATGAATTATGTAACACAATTAAAGATGGTATATTACGAAATGATGAAAATGTTATGTGGAATGATATAAAAAATAATAGCAATTGTAGTGCTTCTTCATCAACTATAGGTATAACAAATGAATTAATTAATGAAATCACTAATAGTGATAAAATATTTGCACATGAAGTATTAGGTAATATTGTTGATAATTGTTCAGTTACCGATTGTAATACAACTCAAGAGCTGGCTCAAGAATTATTTATTGATTTTCAGGAGGCTTTATCACATCCAAATGCTGTGAAAAAATAAATAAAAAATTTTTTTTTAAATATCATATGTATAATGTAAGCAATTTAGATATTAAAAGAGAAGTGTTTGATTATTATTTTCTTTTCAATATTATATTAATTTGAATATATACATATATATATATAAATATATAAAAATTTAAGATACTAAAAAACAAATAAAGATAAATAATTTTATACATATTAATATTTTTAATACTCCAAAAATACTTTATCCAATGTTACTAATAAATGAAAAGAACTTTAGTTTTCGTTAACAATTATTATTTGCCAAAAAATGGCAAAATAAATATATATAACTTATTAATATTTTAAATAATTGAAATAAAATTAAAAAAAAAAAAAAAATAAATGTCAAATTTTTTGAATTATAATAAAAAAAATTCTAATTTTTTTTAAATAAGATTTTTTTTTTCTTAATATCACCTGTGGAAAAACGTATTTTTTTTTTCTTAATATCACCTGTGGAAAAACGTATCACCAATTATAACGTAAATATCCTTTTTATTGATATTTTATTGTCCGCATTTTAATACAAATTTTTTTATATGTATCCTTATTTGTAAATTCTATTTTATTCACAAACATATACTGTATTTTTTTAATCTGAGTGGGCATCATACTTCTGCAAAATAATTCTGCTTGAATAAGTTTCTCTGCTTAAAAATAATTACATACCGTACAAACTTGTAAGCTGCAGAAAAATCGGTTATAGTCGATTACACTTGGTAACACTATTATTGTAAAAATAATAACTAGTTTTATTGTACGATTTTTAATAATTTAATGAATCATATTTATTAATTTTTATTAGTATACAATACAAAACGAAATTAAATAGGATACAGAAATTTGAAATATCTTAAATATTTATTTAAATTTATTGTTTACAACATGCTGTTAGTGGACAGCATCTACGTGGTTGTGGACAACATACTGGAGAGGGTCGGGGGCAACATGGTCCACAGCAAGGTTTTGGACAGCTTGGTTTTGGACAGCATGGTTTTGGACAGCATGGTTTTGGACAGCTTGGTTTTGGACAGCATGGTTTTGGACAGCTTGGTTGTGGGCAGCATGGCGATGGTTTTGGACAGCATGGTTTTGGACAGCATGGTTTTGGACAGCTTGGTTTTGGACAGCATGGTTTTGGACAGCTTGGTTTTGGACAGCTTGGTTTTGGACAGCATGGTTTTGGACAGCATGGTTTTGGACAGCTTGGTTGTGGGCAGCATGGCGATGGTTTTGGGCAGCATGGCGATGGTTTTGGACAGCTTGGTTGTGGGCAGCATGGTGATGGTTTTTTACAACAGGGGCGTGGTTTTTTACAACATGGGCTGGGTTTTGGACAGCATGGTTTTGGACAGCATGGTTTTGGACAGCTTGGTTTTGGACAGCATGGTTTTGGACAGCTTGGTAGAGTGGGTATTGGGCAACATGGGGGCGGTCTGTATATGCATGGTGGTGCTGATCGCTTACATGGACACGGAGCAGGGGTTTTACGCCTCCTTTTGCAATCTCCATCCACTTCTTCATTATCACTATCTTCTGCAGATTGTTCATTATCGTTATTCCATTCAGTATCATCAGCAACTCCACAAATGGAATATCGCCAATTCTGTCTTTGGACAAATCCATTATCCAGTCCCGTTTTTAGAACGGCTTTTACCGTTTCTTTGATTGCATTCGGATTCATCTGTGAAAATATAATTTTTATTTTATATCATATTCGTTAATATCTTATCATTATATTAATTTATCTTAATTTAATTCATTTCTGATACATGGTAAATACTAAATATTATATTTTTCTACCAATGTTTTATTATAAATTATTTAAACTTTCTTTCGAAATTTAGATTTCGTATAAATATCAAATATATTCTCTATTAGCTTACCCATATTTTGCTAAGAATGAAATAAGAGTGTGAAGGGAAATAGTTTTTAAAATCAATATTTTAACATAAATATAATTGTATATATTTATAAATGATAAATTATAATAAATACAAAAGTATATTTAGAAAAATCTAATTGAAATTTCTTACATTCTGAATTTCGGCAATTATATTTGTTATCCTTTGTAAGGATGCTGGTCCTTTAAGAGCATGTAATGCCGCCATAACAATATATCCATTATTTTGAATAACATTAATATTTATGTTTGACATAATAAATTAATTTTAAATATTAAATTTATAAAATATATTTTTACTACAGGAAATTTTTGAGCACTATACAAAATTTTAATCACATTTATTTATACAATATTGATATAAAAAGAAAATAGATTTTGATTTCAAATTTATAAAATTGTATACTTACAATGAAATACTTAAATGAAGAATATCCAATGATTTTTAACTTTTCCAATTTTAAAAATATAATATTTTTATACAAGCGGAATGAAATTTACAATAATTTAAAATCATTTATTTGTCTGAAATATGGTTTTTCTCCAAAATATTTTCCTTGCAAGCTGTAGTTAAAATTTTTAGTCACAATATTAGTATGTATATAGTTTGATAACATAGTTATTATACAATTTGTTCTATAAAAAGATAATCTGCGAAAACTATCTAGTGAAATTTTCCACACTGTTTCAAGACTGCGGTTCCATTATTGTAACTAGACAGTTGAGAGTAACATGGTCGTATATACTTAGTACTTGAAGAGGCTATAGAATTGTATTTATTTCAATAGCCACGACATGAAATATGAAAATTGTTTAGATCAAGATTTTTACGATTCCATAGGGAAAGTTTTATCCCTAAACATAAAGAGAAATTAAATTTAATGGAAAAATCTATTTCGGCAAAGATTACAATATCTAAAATTTTATAATATTTTACAATTTGAAACGAAATTAATATTGACATTTAAACACAGAAAAGAAACGAATTTTAATCCGACAGTCGATATTTTATTTAGTTTACATGTAAGTCTTTTAAACAAGTCAATCTCAGTGCATTTTTCAAAATGGATAAAAACGAATTTCGAGTTTTGATAGAACTATGTTGAAAATAATAAAAAAAAAACCGAAAATACTGTATTTTCTGTATGAGTCCACGTCAATCAGCCCTCGTATCAGCACACGAAATTCGTTTTTATCCATTTTTCAAAATTCACTGAGATTGACTTGTTTAAACAACTTTATATATAGCCTAGTAAATGATTTTAATGAAAAATACATACTTCATACCTGTGCATTACCTGCATCACAGGTAGTCCACGTAATTATCAATCTGCCCTCGTATTTAAAGAATTGGACGTCAGCCTTAACTTATGCTACTTTAAGCATAAGTAGCATAAGTGTTTAAAAATGATCATCATAGTTGCATAACTTACAAAATGAATTAATAAATTATCCATTTTTTTTAATAGCTTGTGAAATATTGAGTTTAAAAAGTAATAGGTTCAATTAATAAACATAAATATTTAATAAATTATATTTATTAATTTTGAATAAATTATTATTGTACAATGTTAAAGAAAATTAAAAATAATGTATATTCCAAAAATTGGAAATATCTTAAATATTTCATAATATATATTATGGACATGGCGGTGGGCAACATTTACGCGGTTTTCGGCAACATGGTGGGGGTTTTCGGCAACATGGAGGTGGTTTTCGACAGCATGGTTTCGGTTTCCGACAACATGGAGGTGGTTTTTTGCAACATGGTTTTCGTCTCCTTTTTGGTGGACAACATGCGTCCGCCCCTTCATTATCACTATATTTTTCATTCTCACTGTCCAAATACGACATTTCTATTCCACAAATGGAGAATCTGCCCATTAATCTTTGGAGGAATCCATTTTCCACGCCTGTTAGTAGCACAGATTTTACCGTATCTTTTATTCCGCCAGGGTTTATCTGCAAATATATAATTTTTTTTTTTTTAAATTGCCATTTTCTAGAGCATAATTTATTAATTTAATTTAATTTTTTATTAAAAATCGTAAAATATTATAAATTTGTAGTAGAAATATGTTATTAAATATTGATATATTTTGGGCTAATTCAATTAAAAATTTAGGCATTCATTAAGATAATAAATTAATATTAAAGATTCATTATTGAGCTTAGAGAATAAATTAATTTTTAAACAAATTTTTTATATCATTATGCTGTATGAAAGTAGGATTTGCGGTAATAAATTATGTCCTATAACAGATATAAAAAGAATGCAAATTAATGAAAATAAGATTTTAAAATTAATCCATAATCTACAATTTTATTTTTGTACAAAAATTGAAAATTCAATCTATGATTTCGAACTAAAATCGACTGAACTTGGAAATCCTTTATGTGTAAGTTTATTTGATTAATTTGTCGGGTCAGGTGGCTTAAGTGGTAGTATTCTAAGCTATGGTGCATTAGGTACTGAGTTCATCAGTTTTAAATGACTACCAGTAATAAAGTTATAATAAAATGTAATTTAAGACTGGGAAAAATGCTAATGATCTACTATGTCCATCGCTAATAAAGCAATTAGCTTATTACAATTAAAAGTTCCATTACTATTTAAAGAAATTTATGGTTCAGAGTCCATATATTTCAAAATTAGTAGATCAAAATTGGAATAAAATGTTAGGAAACCCATTAAAAGAGGCCCAGGTACTTGACGAGTTGTAGCGCCAATGAGAAGAAAAATACATTAAATTAGCTATAAATTCATTAAGTTCACTTAGAATTAAATTTATCTACAAATATATTAACATTGTAATATGGAAAAACAATATACATCTTCATTTTTAGTTTTTGGTTATATAAAAATAATTTGTAATTAAATTTACATTAATTTATGTTATTTCCTTAAAATTTTATATTATTAATTAAAAAAATTTCTTACATTGTGAATTTCGGCAATTTTATTTGTTACTCTTTGTAATGTTGCTGGTTCGTTAAGAGCTTGTAAAGCCTCCATAACAATAAATCCATTTTTTTGGATAATATTTGAATCAGTGCTAGCCATATGTATTAAAATTTAAAATATTTAATTTATAAAAAAAATATATGTTAAAAACAGAAAATTTTTCGACACTTTAAAAAAAAAAATTGTATAATAATAATTAATAAAAAAAATTTATTTATGTTGATATAAAAACAAAATATAATTTGATTTAAAATTTATTAATTTAAAAAGTAATTTATATCCTTAATACATAGTAAAATAATGAATAATAAAACGAAAATGTCACTTTTTTTTAAAAATATGGTAATTATTTTCATTAAAGTTACTACAAGTAACTTTCAAAATCTTTCAGTTAAATTGATTTTAAATAACTTTGACTACACTTTTAAGTGGCAAATAAACATTTTTTTAAATTCAAAAAGAGTATTTCTTGTGGCCTAAAGCAATGTCAATATTGGTTGATATGCATAGTATATAGTAATTTAATATGCATCTCAATTATCCTAATAATTCAATTAAAAAACCCTGCACAAAACCAACAAAAAAATATTTGAATTTTTTTTACAATCTACACCAATTATCAGTTTAATCTTCAATAATTTATAATTTTGAAAAACATTTAAAGTTGTTGCCAGATATAGCAAAAGTATTAAACCAATTAAATAAGTAGCTTCAATTTGGTTATATAAAACTTATGAATGATATAATTATTTACATATATTTGAAAATTTCTAATTCTAAAATTCATAACTCAAGTAGAAAAATATGAACTATACGCCAAGTTTTTAGGCAGTTATCTGATTAATAGCAGCTAATGGCTGCAAATATATCAAAGAATATATTATTAGATAAATTAGATTGTAAAGTGTGCAAATAATTGTTAATTTACAATAAATTAAATTTATTAATTTACTTGAAATTTGGCTATTTTCCAGCATTTTTTTCAAATGTTTTACGTTGCGATTTATATTTAATATTATATATACATTAGTTGTATAAATATTTATTATCCAATGTAAAAGGAAATTAAGAAAAAATCTATTACAGAAATTGGTAATATCTTAAATACTTCATTACATTTATTATTTATAAAGTGATTTTACCAGTGGCGGTTCGTGATGCAAAATTCTACAAAGTATGATTGCAAAAAAAAAAAAACACAAGCTTCCATTTTACCCACTTGCACTCAAAGTGTTAACATGAATTAGGTGTCCAACTTCTACAACTTTAAGTCATATAAATATTTAGTAATTGGTAAGAGATCTGTAGAACATTATTATGAACCGATTAGCCAGTTCAGCTTTTTCGCCGGCAGTAGCATAGTACGTGTTCCATGGTTTCTCTGTCGTTTTGACTAAGACGACATTTATCGTCTTCAACTAGTTTCATTTTGTTGAGGTGGTAGAGTACGGTACTGTGGCCTGTTATAACCTATTAAGGTTCTAATATCTTTTTTTGCTGAAGTTTATTAGTTTATCCAGTTTGATGTTTTGTGGTTTGATAATCTTTTTGAATATTTTCAGTCGTGCAAGCGTATTACAATAGATTATATGCTCTTGTTCTATCCATCTTTGGAGTAGAAGTTTTTAAATCACCTTTAGGTTTACCGCAGCATGGTTCTGTTCTAGTTCAATATATTTTGTTATTGAACCATTTTATGAAAGACGAACTGTCTACATTTGCTTGAACTCCTATAGGACCTGATACCCACATTAAGGTTACTGTGATCCTTTCCTTTTTGCCAAACGTAAGAGCTTTCTAAGACATTCTTAGTAGTGAGCTTTTAAAGACATTGCCAGAGAATGTAAATAGTTTTGTTTGGTTGGGGTTTCTATAGCGAGTATGTTTTCAGCATGAATAGTACTTTAGTATTCACGTAGATGAAAAATACCATAGTAGACTATTATAGTAGTTTATTTTAGATAAAATATCCTTTAAATATATATTAATTAATTCTCAATTCAATAAAAACTACTTACAATATGTAATTTATTTTACAGATTATATTTTACTTCATTTATTTTAAATTATAATGTATATACATTTTATGAAATATAATTTTATAATTAAATGCTGCCAGATTATTTTAACTAAATAAAATATTTCTATAAACTCTGTACTATAAAATTGTATATTGCTCAAAAATATACAATTTTGATTTTTTTTTGTTGGAAATCTAAATTATATAAATAATCTAATTTATGTTTTTTTAGAAATATTAAAAAAAAAGTTAATGTGTATAATTAGTATTATTAATTAAAAAATAAATATAAAATAACCATTCTGAAATAAATTAATTTACAGAAAAAAATAATATATTTATATATTTGTTAAAAATTTGTTGATTCAATTATTATTTTATGCTATGCCATAATATATTCCTTTTTTCTTTGGATTACTAATACTTCGTTTTCTTTTTGATAATGATCTTGTACGTGTACGACGCCTTCGTGTCATCATATCTATATTTTCTTCATCTGGATCCTTTAAAAAATATTTTTTCATATCATTATCTATAGTATAAATTTGTGTAATAATTTTTCGTTCATTATATTTCTTTTTTGATTTCTATATAATTAAATTTTTAAAAAATTATTAAATATTAATTTATATTTTAATTATTATTATTAATTACAAATCCAAATATATTAATCCAAATATATTTTAAAATTCTTGGTATAAAAAATAAAATTGAATAAATAATTGTTTTACATATGCCATTATTGGCTAATTTACGTGAACGTGATTTACTTCTTGGTGATGAATATGTAGTCATTAGTAATGCTTTTTATGGTTTTTTTTTTAGTTTTTTTTGTAAAATTGGTGACAATAAAATTTTAATATGATTTTGAAAAAAAAAAAAAATTGTCAATTTACAAATAAATATTAAAAATTTGACAAATTTTTAATTGACTATAAAATTTGAATAAATAATTTCATAATTATACAGTTGATTTAAATTTAATTAAAAATATTTAAAATTATTATATTTATTTGTGGACTAACAAAAAAAAAACGTTTTTTTTTTGGTATTTTAATTTTTCTCTGCTTGTCGAATACATGACAAATTTGCCAATACATGATTACTTACATTTTTTGACATTTTGAAATAATTTCTTATTGAGAAATATTATTCAAATTATCCAATTTACCAATAGCAAGATAAATTTTTTTATTTGGTTACGTCTAAAAGTCTTTATACTTATATATTGTTTTGACAATATTGTTGCCAAAACAATATAAGTATTAATACCATTTTTTGGCAAATTATTGTTGTTTATGGTTATTTATTTCAATAATTTTTCCAAAACATATCAAGTTAATCCTTCCACTATATAAATTATAAATGGATAATTTTTGGATTACGATTCAGTTACTTAAAAGAAAAACTAACATTATTCTAATTTTAAAATAATTGACAATTTTACTATGACAAATTTTTAATTATGACAAGTTATGATCACAATTGTTTTTACATTTGCTCTGCTGTAAATTTATAAAAAATGTAGATACATATCATATATTTTGGCTAATTTCCATCGATATAAAACAGTACATGGATATAGAAATTCTTACTAGACCACCAGTATTTATAATTTTGTTAAAAAGAATTTGAACGGTTATAGATATAGATGGTGAAGTTATAGGTTTTGAACGAGGAATTTTCCAATTACGGGCTAGTGGTACCGAAAACGACTACTTTTTCGAAATTAATAATTATGATATACAGTTGGCACAGTATATACCCAATCAATATTAAGTAATTAAGTAGTATGAGAACCGACAAGTACACTTTGGACACTACCAGTAATAAAATTTAATTTAAGGAGTATATAACCAGGGAAGAAAGTACATAAATATGGTTCTATGGCTGTTTACCAGGTTTGCACTCCAAATTCTACGTTTTGCAATTCAAATTCACACTTTTGCAAATCAAATTATATCTAATTTTATTTTTGAAAAAAACTTCTTCATTCGGGTTCATCAGTGGAGAATAAGTTGAAGAAAAAGTGATGAATGACTAGTCTGTCCAACTAGATCGTGCACATCGTGGGTCTTGCGGAGGCTTACAATATCCAAAATTGACCACGCTTATACATATATATTATCTTAATCAGACTTGTACAGTTTGGTCTCCAGAATTTGGTATCCGATTACAAATTAGTATAATTTGTTTTAAAATTAAATTTCTATTCACGATTCTGATAAACATTGAAAATAACAATATGATTTTTTTGTAACAAAAATCCTTGTTTGATATATTTATGATTAACATATTGAAAAGATTATAACGCTGTGATATAATCGTACAATGTTTTACCATAAGAAATAATTTAGCTTCCAAATAATGTAAAATGATATTTTCAATTAAAAAATTCAAATAATTTACAATAGAAATCTAAATCAAATATTTAAGTTAGGATTGTGAAATATAAATATTTTTTGGTTATAATTGACCAGCATTTACCAAAATAAAACATTATTAACCCTAAACTAATAAAATAAATGTTTACTTCCAATTAAAAATTTATTATTATGCAAAAAAAAAAAAAATATTTAATTTAATTGATTAAATCTGAATAAGTTACTGACCACCATGACACATAAATGGTTAAATAAATTAAATTAACCAGAATTAAAGCACAATAAAGGCAAACATAAATAAATGTATTTATTAAAAGGGGTGTTAAGTTCAAATCTGATCAAATTATTTCCAGCAATGTCCAATTTATAATAAATAAAGAATAATATTGATTGACTAATTTTATTAAGGTTTATGAAATAATGACCATTGATATAAATTTAATTTATTTTAAAGAAATATTATAATGTTTATAAATCAACAATCTACAATTTAAGATGTTAATATAAAAATTTTCTTCAAATATTTTAAGTGAACAGGGTAAATTGATTGATTATTGGGTCCAATAGTCCAATAGTATAAGTGAATCTATTCGTTTTTCTTGGTGTGAATTTATTTTTTATCAATTATATTAAAGAGAGTCTTTTTTTAACGATCGAAATGTTTTGTTTTCTATTTGAAGATATAGGTACAAATATCTATTTAAATTTATGAATTTAATTTAGCAAAGTATCTGTGTTTTATGAACACACTCTGAAAAATATATAATACTAAATCTGATACCAAATAATTTGGATTTTTTATTCTTCCTCCAACTTTGGAGTAAAAAGCTGCTTGTATAGATCTTCTTTTAAAAAATTTCTGCTAAATAGGATATTGGCCAAGATGACATTGCTGGTATACTGAAGTTACCGGTAGCTTTCTCAACTACTCGATTATTTCGAGTAGTTGAGAAAGCTATTTTTTAGGTTTAGCTACCGGTAACTTCAGTATACCAGCAATGTCATCTTGGCCAATATCCTATTTAGCAGAAATTTTATAAAAGAAAATCTTTACAAGCAGCTCTTTACTCCAAAGTTGGAGGAAGAATAAAAAATCCAAGTTATTTGGTATCATATTTAGGATTATATATTTTGCAGACTTAGTGTACAAATAAACATGAAGATATAATTTCCGATCTTTCTCTAATTTCTCAATTCTTACATTGTTTTTCCCCATATGATCAAAACAAATTTAATAAAATCATAAAAAAGAAATCTAAAATTTTTATATGTAATTTTTCAGGCAAATAAATTTCAATAATCCGGCACTGGTAAAATGTTATATACGTACAAAAACTAATATGTATAATATTTATATAAAATCATCAATAAATTTACAAGATGTTTTCATGTTTGCTGTATTGTAATAGACAATTTTTTTTTTATATTATAAGTATCTAAAACTTGACAGACATTTAAACATTTTTGATTGACACATTTAGTCAAGTTAAATATTTTACCAGCCAGTTTATTTTACGCCCACCTATTAGTTTAAGCGTTAAATTTATTTTTATTTTAACATCCTAGACATTAAATCTTTTATTATGTATATATGTACATATATACATACTACTTATACAATCAATTCAATTTATATATACATATTTTTAAAGGTACGAGTGAAAATAAGAAATTTATGGTTATTTTTGTTATTGGATAAACTGAAAATTACATATATTAACATTCAGGTACATGCAAAGATGATGTTGCAGATTAGAAAAATTAAATGTATACCTTTATAACAATTTTTGCAGATAAATTTTGTAATATTATGCAAATCTATATTTCAGGTGTATTTTAAAATATTATACACAAAAAAAAAATTATTACTATCGTTAAAAGTTTTTTTTTTTTTTGTTGTTTATCTTTAGCCTAAGGTTGTCGTAGACTTTTGATTGAGTGTTCAAGATTATTGTGCAATATATACTATGAAATTACTAATGTTTTCATTTCAAACTTTTGCAAAACAAAAATATAATGGCATAATAATTTTTTGAAATATAATTTTTTGAAATTTTTTGAAACAGAATTTTTGAAAATTATCATTTAGGATGATTACGTATATAATTTCAGTAATTTATATTTTTTTTTTTTTTTGGATTTAAATATTTGTCATCATAGTTTAGAGATGGCAGAGTAGCAACAATGTATGTATAAGACTAAATTTAGTTTATTACAAGTTAATAGAGTCTGACTTATTAGTACTATATACTAAGCTGTGGTGCAGTAAGAAAAATTGTTGGTTCAGAATCCACATAAAATTAATATGTCGAAATTCCAATAGAATTTTCGGAGACCCTTTAAGCTTTTTCACGAGTTTTAGCCCCAAGGAAAAAAAGGATAAAAATAAAGACATTAACAATCATTCAAATGACTTGCGATAAATGATTTTTTTTAGAATATCTCGAGAAGACGCTTAATCATTAAATTTACTGGAAAGCTTTTGTGGATGGAATCGAGAGAGGTCTCCAAAAATTGTGTTTCGAAAATAATTTTTGTTTTCTTCAAAAAAAAAAATGATCAGAATTCTCCCTTAGAGAGAGTGGTCACTTCAGCTATATATATTTTAGAACTGTCACAATAGAAAATTTTTTGACAATTTCCTATAGAATATTTCTGATAATTATTGGTTACATAAATTTTGATAGATTACCTCGAAAATCACTTACCTTAATACTAATTATTGATTGAGTGTTCAAGATTATTTAATGTCAGACAAATGTGGAAAGAAACTTAATAAAAAAGTAGATTATTGTAGGAGATATTTATACGAAATACCTCGATATGGAACTATTACAAAATTAAACAAAATTTTTTTAAGAGATTTTAAAAATAACATTTATTCCCAATATTAACTATAATAATTTTTTTTTTTAACAGTAAATTAAATTTATCTTTAATTAATAATCATAATCATTATACAAATATATTTTAATTTTTTCAGTTAATTTGAATTTGAGTAAAAATATTTACAGTATTTAAAAGGAAAGTAAATTTCATTTACGTTTTAGTAGAAAAAGAAAAATTAATTTAAATAGTAATTCAAAAAGCAATTTTAATTTAATATTTTTCTATCCTTAATTATAATAATTTTTATTATTTCTTCAGTTACTTAAAGGACAATTTTCCTTTTTTTTTTTTTAATTTACAATTTTAAATAATTTTCATTAAAATTCGAATTTTATTTTAAAATATTTTTTTAAAAAATTGTCCCTGTGAAAATTTAAATGGGTTGAAAAAAGAAAAATTTCATTTTGATTAATATTGATAATTAAAATTCTACAAAAAAAAAATTAATTAATTTTCTCCTAGCTATAAAAATTTATTGGTTAATTAATTGAATATGTAATTCAATTATTTTATGATTAATTTACATAAATAATCATAAAATGATTTTTCTTGTTGTTTTTCAAAATAATTTAAATATTTTATAATTGAAAATAAATTTGATTTATAAATTTATCAAAGTTTGTTTTTTTATGTCTTTTGTAAAAAATTTTACTTAAACTTTAAAAAATATTTTAATTTTCATGTGATTTTTTTAACAAAACTTTAAATTAAATGATAATTATCAGTTTTCAGTTATCGTAAAAATGTAATCTGAACTTTTAAATTATTTCATAAAAAAAAAATTGTAACTAATTTACATTTTTTTCGAAATTTTGAAGCAAAGCTAAAAAATTAACATAAATTCATCTTAAAAGTAAAATTATTTACTATAAAAAATTTGCGTTTTCTTTTTAAGTTAAGGATTCATAATTTTTTTAATTTAAATATTTTTTGATAATTCAAGTTAAAATTTTCTTAATTTTTTTTTTGTGTGATTACATTTTTCAGTTTGTTGGTTTTTTTTTTTATAATTTAATTATTATTTTTTTTTTTAATAACGAACTGGTTGCCAATATCCTGTAGTTTCATCACGACGATAATAATGTGGGCGATTATCACGAAATACAGTGATGGCGGGAAATTGATTCTCTTGAATGTATTTAAGAGCTGAACGAACCTAATTTATTAAATTTGGAAAATTTTTATGAAAAATTTAAATATTTAATTTAAGTAGTAATATTATTACCTGCATTGCAAAATGTGGTGGTTCAACATCAGGACTTGTAGATAAATGCTGTAGCAAAAATTCATCACTTTGTGATAACCATAAATCAACACCACGTAATGGATCATAATTAAATGGTCCAATACGTAACATACCCATTGAAGAATCATAAATGTCCAATACCTGTAAACATAAACGTAAAATAAAATTCTTAAGAAATAAAAATTTTTTTTTTTTTGTTTGGTAACACTTACACTATGAGCACCAGTAAAATTTCTAGCAGTTCTTAATTGTTGATCTGGTCCTCTATCTGGATATGAAGCAGGAAATATTTCACCAGTTTTTATATTAACACCAACACCATAAATAATTGGCCAATTTGTATCGCCACGTAAAATTGTATTTAATTCACCAACACAGGCTTGTGTTAAATCAATTTCTAAATGATGTTTGTGAAATGATTCTGTAAGAAATTTTTTTAAAAAAAAAAATGATTTTAATAAAATAATATGTTTACGATTCCATTTGAATGTAAATCAATTTTTTCTAAAACTTAATTACCAATTTCAGTGTAAAATTATGGGGTAAATTAATTAAGAAATATACTAATTATTTTCAATAATTTATTAAAAAGGATATATAGAGAAATAGTAGTAGGTATTTAAACATTTGTTTTACAAACAAGAAAAGTTCACTTTTCCTTGTTATTTTCATTAAGTCTTGTGAAATATATGATAAATAAATTTTAATAAAATAACTTCAGATCCTTATAATGAACTTCTTAAAGGCTTTAAGATTTTCTCATTCGTTCTTCCCTTTAAAACTTTCTATTAAAATCTTTCTTATACATATAATCTTTTTAACTATCTTCGTAAGTTTCCTAAGTTCAACATATTATTACAAATTATTCCTTACTGATTCAAGTGTCTTTATTAAAAAATAAATTTAATATTTTAATAAAAGATATTTTCTAAAGATTATTATTATATAACAAGAAAAACCTTTGCTCCTGTAACACAAAAAAAACTATAAAAATATTAAATTTCATAATGAAAATTTTTAAAAACTAAACCCTCCTATAACATTCCTTATAAATAATAAATCCTTTAAACATAAATCTTTCAATATTTTAAATATACTTACGCATTACACTAGAAAATATATCTTCTCCATATCCTTGTAGATCTCTAAATCCACCAATTAATTGTAATTCAATACGTCCTTCTGGATAACCAAGTGCTAATTCTTGAACACGTGCAACCATTGTTGTTACAGCTTCATCAATACCATTACCATCTAAATGTGCTAATGCAACAGCACCAGAACCTGAATGCCTTACAACAACAATAATACATGTTGTTGCATCATCTGAACCAATTATATTAACACTTTTATCATGTGGTGCTACAGCAGCCATTTCTCTTTGTCCAACATATAATAAACCCATTGGACCAACAGTTTTTGTTGGTATTAATAATAATTGTGTAGCATAATCTCTATAAACTGGATGCTGAAGAAATAAATTACTTGTTTTTAATGGACATTTGTCCTGAAGGACACCGTTAAGAACTAAAACCATTTTCTACAAAAAACCAAAAAAAAAAGAAGAAAAATTATATTAATAATATTAATTTTTATAGTAAGATAATTTTATGGTAAATCTGGAAAATATTATAATTTTATTATAAGGACTAGAATATTCCATCAATTTGTGAATGAAAACATTATGGCGATGATACAAAATTTAAATAAATGTTTGCTTAAAATAAAGTTGCTGGTGGCGAAGGGGTTTAAATATTTCTGTACAAATATACTTTTATTCCACAAAAAAAATTATTTATTATTTATGGAACTAATATTTATAAAAGAAGTGCTTATTTTTCGGTCAATTTGCCAATAAGAAATATTTCATTATTTTAGATTGTTGCATAGAAGAGTTTTCTGCACTACAACGAATTTTATGATTCTGAATTTATAGAAAATTAATAGATTCAAATTGCTTTGTAATATACTAGACTAGCAGAATAAGATATTACTAGTTCTCTAGTTCAACAAGCATGGTAAAAGATGGCGTTATTAAAATAAGATAATAAATAATTTAGCCTATAGGATACAAAAAAATAATAATATATAAGTGAGTTTCGCACGATCTACAAATTAATTGAAAATTTATAGATGTCGAAAAGTAAACAATTTTCCAGAAAATTACATTTTTATGAAATATATTTTACATCGTGAACTATCATCAATGGCAGTATCATAAATTAAAGAGGAATAAGGCCAAAATATTGGAATTTATAAAATAATATAGAAGAAGATTTTAATCTGTAAAAATTTATTCTCATAAAATTAGGATTTAAAAGCGATTGATCGTTAAATTTCATGATTTTTAATGATTACTTTTTAATAAAATTTAC
Organism: Empis livida; assembly: GCA_963932195.1. Lineage (NCBI taxonomy): Eukaryota > Metazoa > Arthropoda > Insecta > Diptera > Empididae > Empis > Empis livida. The sequence goes on along the minus strand of OZ010646.1, from coordinate 12,393,724 downwards.
TTTTTTTTTTAAAAATTATTGGATATTTTTCCTTATGTTGTTGAATAAAGAAAATCTCTAAATTTATTGTAATGGAAAAGTTTTTATCCATTAACATGACCATAAATTAAGAAATTGGCAAAATATTACAATGTTTTATTTTGTGGTATAGAAAATCGTTCATTATTGACGATGATTTGGTTTAATGTGAAAATTTTTTAAACTGTGAATTTATACTAAAAACTAATTTTCCAGAAGGTTTATTAAAATTTTCTAAAATTATAATAAATTTCATGTTAAAAAATACCGTACCAATAATAATATAAATTACGTACCCGACAATATTGTTAATAAGCACTTTTGTCATAATCAACTAATAGTTTGAATGAATTGTCTTATTTTGGGCCAGTTTTCATGGTTCTAAAAGAAATGTATCTTATAAATACTGACAAAAATATTAGATGCCAGAACAGCATATTTTTCAAAAGTAATTTTTATATAACATCGTCAAAAATATGACAAAAAATACTGGAGTCATTAAACATTGCTCGTGTTATTGTTCGCTTAATAGCGACCAATAAGTTCAATCATCTCAGAAATTGTTTTGGTCGGATCGTGAAGGCGAATTTCGAGGTGAGTTCAATAATAAGGCTGATTAACTTTTCTAACATGGCTTAGATTTTACAATTTTGAATAAAGAATTTTATCTAAATTTCAGATCTGAAGCAAGTCTAATTGAAAAAAAGGTTATGAATTTGTGGTGAATAACGAATATCTTTAACAAATAACTACGGCTTGTTTTTATTATAAAAATACTATCAATTTTTCATTACACACTATCTGTACAGAATTAACAAAAGAAACATAATTTATATACATACATATGTTTTTTATTTAACAAACATAATTTTATCGATTTGACAAATTTAAATGATGCCCAATTAAAAATATGAAAATCATAAACCGTTGCTGATATTTTTGCCACTTCAGTGAAGAATTTCAAATTTCCAAGATAAAACATGAAAATATTGTGTGTAAAAAAAATATATTTTATGACTTATAGGTAAATATTAGCAATTTATTTCCATAATAACCAACAGAATTGAAATTGAAAATATTTTTCACACACAAAAATGTACCAAATGGTAAGAACGCAAACCGAAAAAAAATCAACAAAATTATTATTTATTTCATTGCGTATTGAAGTTGCGCATATAATCAACGCATAAAAAACCGAAAAAAAAAATTCAAATATTTTATACAATTCATAAATTTATTATAAAAACTCATAAACTTTCATGGTACAGCAAGTATTCATATCCTGCTGATCCATAATAATTGATATAAAATGACATTTTCGAATTGTAAATTTAGTAGGTGTAATGAGGGTCATTTTGATGATTCCACCATACACATTAAAAAAAACTACAGTTCTATGCCATCACACACCAGAATCATTCGAATGTAGTATGCGTAATTGTCTTTCTACCGAAAAAAATTCATATATTTCTTATTCAAATTTGATTTTCAAGCGGAACACTCTTTAACCGATTACTACTTGTAACCAGAATTATGTTTTGAAACTAAAAAAATACCAATTAGAAGAAAAAGGTTCTTCTTGGACGAATGAAATTACAATTTAAATTCAATGGTACATTTATTAAATACTCGCTACGTTTTGATCATTTTTTTTTTAATGTATTATATCCTTTTTTTTTTTTGCTGTAAAAGAGAAATTTTTGTTGTGATTTGTTCGTTCAGTGAGATATTTTTTTTTAATGTAAATTTTATTCAATTTATTTCTTTTTCTTATTTAAATTAAATATTATTGGATTCCCTGCTGAGATGAATTTCTTGACTTCATGAATCATTTTCAATTTTTACTGTCAAATTCACACAAAAAATACAAATCATTTTCTTGTTTAGGAACATAATTTTCTTTTTCACTAAAATAATTAATTTGGTTTTTATTATTTTTTGTGTGTTTGTGGAAACATTTTGGTAAGAAACATTTGGGTAAGGGATGGAAAGATTATTTTTGATAAGACACTTTTTGTGGTTATGAACATAATTTTAATATTTTATATACAATAAGAAAAAAATTGATAAATTACATATTTAAGTAATTTTTTTAGATTAAAATCTAGAAAAGAAATTGATTTTGTTAAGTAAACGTTTATCAAAAATTTAATTTTAACGATACTATGGGAAATTATAGATCGAGTTTTTTATATTTCTTTGCGTGATTTTATCAGTTCCATAACATTTTTGTGAAGGCAATTAACAAAAATTTTTGATAACGAAAAGTTTAGATTTTGGACAATTGCAGTCGTCGAAAGGATCTTATGTTTAATAGTTTATTTATTGACTAACTATTTTATAGACATATTTATGAGTCAAAATTATTATGTACATTTAAATTAAGAATATTAAATTTTATTTTAAATTTTTTGAAGTATGTACTTCAAAAACCGCATAGTTTGATAAATAATTATTAATCTTTGAAAGATGAAAATATTGAGAAAGGAAATTGGAAATTTTAGCTTATGAACAACCATAAGACAACCAAACAAAATTAATTAATCATACTTTAGTAACTATTTAAATCATAAAAGTTTTACATCGTCTTCAGATTGCATCAAAATAAACATTAGCCATGTCATCACATACTGGTTAATTAATTAGCACTTACTTCGCTAATAAATAACATTTAATTATTTTAGGTCACTTCATATGTAGCCCATTCCATTATTGGCGAAAACTTATTACACTAACTTAAAGCGATTTTTGAAATTAATATTATATTTGGAAGAAAAAAACTTAGGACACTGGAGTCTAGAGGCAATAATAAGCCTGGACAATCTAGCTACTATTTTGCTAGTAACAATTTTTATTATTTATTGACTTTTTTATCCACTTTTTGTTCACGACTTTTTGTTATAAAGACGAAGAACTCCTATATGCTCTGCTGCTATACGAGAAAATGCAAGTACCAATTTTTTTATCACAATGTCTGTAAGAAAAAATACGACATTTGGGATTCAAATTACAGATATCAAACCAGGTGTACTGGCTTGAGAGCACAAGTCTCTAAAAGATCATTTTTTGAGTAGGTAAAAAACCGCTTTTCCAAAATGCTTTTCATTATTTTTCATGCAATTACACAATCAAACCTAATTTCATCCATAATCTCTAACACATCTGAACAAAAATTTGACATTCAGATGTCAATTTAATATTTCATATTTATACAATTATTGAATTATTGAAAAACAAAATGTAAATTATAAAAATTATCTTATGAATACAATGATTAACATGACAATTACTACACTTTTAATATTATCCATTGTTGCTAAAAAAAAAGATAACTTTATAAACTTTTCAATATAAATGTAATATATTCATAAATAAATTGAATTATTATAAATATTTATTTTTAAAAAAAAATATTATTTCATTTTGTCGACAAAATAATTTTTCTGTAAAATTTATTTCTTTTCAAAAAAAAAAAATCAACAATTATCATAGATCGTTAGATAAAATATATGAAAAATTCATAGAGAAACATAAATTTTTTTAACAATTTAATATGTACGATCAAATAATAAACAATTTATTGAAAATAATAATATGTAATAATATTCGATTTAAATATTATGCTATTATAGTTAAGAAAGAAAAAAGATTAAGAAAAATATATAATTTGAAAATGATGACAGGCCAAGATACCAAAGAACAATATCGCCATAAATAAAATGAATCACATCGTGAATTAACAAAAAAAAAAAAAAAATTGAAAATTCCACCTTTTTTTTTCAAAAAAAAAAAAATGTTAGATAGTTCTTGTCGTTGGCAATGTTCCATAGTTAAATACTAACACACATACAAAAATAAAACATAATATTTTCTATCGTATAATAAAAGGAGGACATATTGAAAAAACATATTTTCAATCTCTCATTGTTCAAAAATTGTTAAATAAATACATATATTCCTTAGGTAAATATTAGCTCTGAACCACAATCTTTATACGAAAATATGTATTATAAGTAACATAAAATAAAATATAATTTAAATCAAAAGAAATTATGTTTTATTCAATTTTTATGCGTGTTTCTATTCATGTTTACTATTATAATAGCTGCTAGATGTGCAAAGAGTTTCTTTGAAATTGTTCAGAGTTAAATTATGTAAAATTATAATTGATTTTTAAAAGTTAATTGGATAATTTTCATGAAAAAATAATAATAATGTTTATTTTAGATATTTTAAATAAGGATAATTTTAATCAGTTTTATAAAGTGGAAGAAGTTGTGTAAGTTTCTTTCATAGACAATTAATTCCACTTGATAAACTGATTAATTATTATTCAGGAGAAACAATATTTTATCTGAATATGTTGTTGTTTTTCTGTAGCTAAACATCGTACTTAATATTATAGGTATATTAAACATGTAAACTACTTATGTCATAAATAAAAACCAATAGATCTTTATTGATAAATTTATCCGGATTACTTTACACTAGGAAATAGTGATTATTCTATAAAATCCCGATGCGGATAAGAAATTTTAAGTGAAACTTATTGTTGGGTTGGGGAACACTTTCTATGTCACTATCTGAAAGCCGATATGGAAACATCAATGCCAAATTATGACTTTTACTGATAAAGTTAACCAAATTACTTTACACGATTCACTGAAATTCCGACTCAGATTAGGATTTATTGAAAAATTTACAGAATCTTCTGTGAAACGCTTTCTAGTCTTTGAAAGGCGATATTGAAGGATCATTGCCAAAATTATGACTTTTATTCATGAAGTTATCCATCCGAATTATTTTGCACTAGTGAATATACTCCCAACTCATATTAGAAATTTAAATAGAATCTTCTGTAGGTTGTGGAACGCTTCAATGCCACTATCTGAAACGCAACATTAGCATCAATGGCATAACTACGAGTGTTATTGATAAAGTTATCTGAATTACTTTACACGATTCAATGATATCCCATCTCAGGGTAGGAGTTTTCCCAGAATCAGAATCAAAGATCTAGATGCATTTGAAAAATAAACAATAGAACTTTTAGGTTTCTTCATGTGTGGGAAATGAAACAACTTCTTTCAAACAAACCAACTAATCTGAATTTCTTCTCTCCAATTTCTAGTACTAACAATTATAGAGTCTGCACTATAGAAAATCAGAGAAATTATTTTCGTTGCTATTTCATTTTTGGAGGAAACCGAGTTTTGAAAATTGAATTTCAAAGATGACTATCTCAATCGCAATCCCGTCAGTGAAATGAAAGAAATTATAAGTTCGCACAATTATCAATAAAATCAACAAGAGAGAAAAAAAAATTAAAATAATTATATTGTAAATAACGACAAATTTAATTATTTTAAAATATATATAATTACGAGTAAAGAATTTTCATAAAAACATTCTTCCTCTTCAAAGATTGATTTTTCAATATTCTCTTGTGGCATAAATAAGATCCATGGGAAAATTTATGTTAACTTAATTTACCATTGAAATTTTTTTTTGTATATATTTAATAATAAACTTAAAGAACTGTAACACCGTAGCTAATCAATCTTTTAATTTTTTTTTTACAATTCATCGTTAAAGGAAAAGAAAAATCATCATCTTATATTCAAAAAAAAGTTTCACGTGAATCACTTAAACAATTTTTTTTTTTCAAACTGGACAGAGACTATAGGAAAGTCGATATTATCCATAAAAATTTTTTTTTCTATCTTTTCAATCCAGAAATGTTTTTTTTTAACATCAATAATGCTATTAGTTAAGACGTGCCATCAGATATCGTAATTTTCTATCATATATAAATGCAATCAATAGTTGCATAGTTTTTGTACAAAAAGACAACGACAACAAAAATCGCCAATTGCCGCTGTTCTTGTAAAGAAAACAAAACAAAAAAAAATACAACGACGTTCCTTTAATGACCTAACCATCTTTATTAACTCATGTTATAGCACAACATTGGCAGTGCGAATATTATTTATGAAAATATGATTTTCTAAAAAAAAAATACGAATACTTAATACTTATATTTTATTTCCTGAATAATTAATGTAGAAACTAATGAGTTACACGATTTCTATTTTTGAATTTTTCTCATATATATACATATATATATACGTTTCAGAAAATTAAGAAAACTTGGAGGAGGAGCAGTTAAAAGGTCTAATTATAATGATTAATTTTAGTTACAAAGATAAAAATCTTTAGAGGTCTAAATGAACTTATCAAAAATATTTCCAATCTACAAACTATACAAGTCGCTAAAACATAATCCTTTCATTGTTCGCTTCATTTCGGCGGAGTGGGAAAAGAAAATAATTTAAATTTATTTTTTCTTCTTGTCTTTGATATTAAAAACTACATATTTCCTTTACTTGGAATTAAAAATTATAGATTGTAAATTGAACTTTTAAAGTCGACGGATCCATAATGTCGCGACACGCGAAATTCGTGCAATAATCCATTTTAAGTCTTCTTCTTTCAATATTTCTTCTTTTTCTTTTATGTAATTTTTGAATATGTAAATAATTAAAGAAACGAAAAAAAAATAGGGAAATAAAACTATGATTTTTATCTAACTACGATTATATTTTAATGCTGTAGTCTTCAACAACTTTGTTTTTTTTTTTTTGTAAATTACCAAAACGATTGCAATGACATTTCTTTATTAAAATTTTTTATTCGGAAAATTGAAAAAATCTGATTCACTGTCTTAACAAACCAAAGAAAAACATACAATTTAGTGAAATTATACACGCGAAAATTATTATGTAAAGGAACTTAAAACTTCCTGAAACCAAAAAAATACCAGCAAAACCAAAATAAGAATAATTTTTATTGGTAAACTTTTGTCGATCCTTAGACCAAAATGAAAAAAGAAAATAATAATAAACAGAATTTAATTTTATTGAACAGAAATTATATCGTCAAATCAGATGAACCATCATCATCAGCAATAGCGTAACCATATGATTCTTCCGGGATCGTGATTGTTTTATTTCTTATGTTGGCAATATAGTAAAATCTGTAAAAAAAAAAAACTTCGCTTCTTCTTATAAATCTACTCTGTGGGAGCATTTTAAGAAGTATTGTTTTTTTTTTGTACAGATTTAATAGACAGTTTTGTATTAGCAAAACAAACTATAATTTGATTATAACGAAAAATAAGACAATCTTTTTTAGTTATATTTGATTCTAACAACTGCTAATTAACAGTCATTTTTTGGTACCATGAAACTATGATAATGATCTTCTAAAACCATTCGAAATGAGTCCAACTATATATAAACTAAAAAAAAAAATGATGTATTAAAAACTTTTAAAGTAGCTGGTAAATTTACATTTTCTAAAATATGTCATGCATTTCGCGTTTCTCACTTTCAAGATCACAGCGCATAGAATAAAAAAAAAAAGAGAAATTCTTTTTTTTTTGATAAATTACTATTTTGCTAGCAAATATGTGACTACAATATTTTCATTTCAGTGCAATATCAGAGATGTGTACGCGATTTGAAATTAAAATTATGAGCTATTTTGTGTACAGAGTATTTTAGAAAACAAACTGGGTCCTTTTAAAACTTTGATTATATTTCAAATTCAAAAATACGCTTTTGCAGATTTTGAACTAAACGTTTTTTATAGAATTTATTACAGGTTTTTGGAGACTTTGTCGAACTGAAAATGTTAGTATTAGCAAATTAATAAGAGATTGTTGCAGGTTTTTGCAAATTGAAAATTTTAGTAATTTGCAGCTTTGTTTCGAACTGAAAGTACTATCCTGTGTTAATTTTAGACGAACTGTTACCATTTATTGCTAAATGTTCGCATTTATAACAGATTTTTTTGCAGATTTTGTTGGTCATTATTGCAAACATTTGTATTTTCGAACTCAAAATGCAAATTTTAAATGTTAGCATTTATTGCAGATTTTTGCAGCTTACTTTCTAGCTGAGAATAATAGCATGGTTGCAAGTTTCCTTGAAATATTACCATTTATTGTAGATTTTGTCAAATTGCAAATTTGAACATTGCAAGTTGTGGCAGATTTATTTTATGAATATATGAACCTCTTCTTATTGAAGTTTTTTCCATAATTTCCGCGTATATTCATTCTTTCATTAAATTGAGTACTAAATGTATGGTATGACCTTTTGAGTATCATAATAAGCCAATCAGAATTTAAAATCATTAGAATTTCATTTTCAAATTACTCTGTACTGCAATTATATTTTCAATTTTTACAAAAATCTAAAAACTGATTTGCAATTTAGTTTTACTAAAAACCCTAAAAAAAAATATATGTATATCTCAGTATTTAAATCAGTTTTTCCTAATACTCTTCTTAACTATCAAAGTATATAATTTCTTTTCTCTAATACTTTCTGCATTCAAAATACCCTACACTACAATAATCGTTGTCGTTTCATTTTCAAATAAACCACATGAAAAATCTTTCCAAGTTAAGATCTAACAAAAAAAAAAAAAAAAAAAAAGAGTTATAATTTCGCGCTTAAACAACGGCACAAAAATCTTATCATATAATATACTATAAGGAATCATGCTATAAGCTTAAGATATTTACAATTTTCCAGCTTATAGTTATATTGTGAAAATATATATAATTTTTTAATCTATTTTCTTTTAAAGGACTTGATCTAAAAGCATAGAAGACCACATTTAAAAGTCAGCCAAAGAACAATTGCAAACTCATGGTTTAATAATAGATATGGAGAAGACAGTATGGTATATGAGTTGTCTAGGCAAAAAAAAAAAAAAAAAAAAACTAGATCTAAAGATAGGGGCGGCCGAATAAGAAATGATAAATTGTTACCTATTTTTTTTTTTCTGTAGCTGTTTTTTTTTAAATATCACGTTTAGCATAGGTGGAACATGTTGTAAAATAAGCATTTAAGACTATGTTTAAATGAAAAATGTGAATCTGAAATAAACAAAGTATATAATACTATATAAATTGTTGTAGAAGCATTTAAGAAATTTAAGAGAAAATTTTTGTTATTGGGGTCCGGGAAAAAGTTTAATTTTCAATAATATTTTTAAAACTCATGCTTATGTTATATTTGATGATTCAGAGATGTGGAGATATTAATGGATTGGACAATATTATTAAAAGACAATGGTACTTTACTTGTAATTATTAAGTCTCAAATAGTTAGAAATTTGAAATTAAAAACCAGTGGTGTATTACTGGTAGTGCACTATGCGGTTAAGCCGTACTGGATCCAATTCGCTACTAATGCGGAGTTTGTTCAGTTTTAAATGAGTACCGGTAATAAAATTATAGTCAAATGTAAATTTAAGATTGAGAAAAGTACTAGTTTTCTAACAATTGTCTCGCTTAACCCTTCAGTTAATGGCTGACTTTCTAACAAAAAAATGTTTGTCTCTCTTAAGCCTTTACCTGGTTTTGCTAGCATGCAAAGCTTCTCTTCACAATAATTTTTATAGCATCGCACTCTATTATTGCCATAGAATGTTACGAGACCGTTAAGAAAGCCGGATTATTAACGATCTGTAGTGCCATGGATCATAAAACTAAAACAAATTGTTCTAACATTGAATTCTAAAAAAAAGAAATTTAAGATTTTCCTGAAATAATATTATTAAATTTACCATTATATTCCAATCAGGCGCGCGGCATTCCATAATAATAATAATTTTTTTTTTAAAAGCCATCATATTTAACTTTGACATGCCATTTTAATAGAGAAGAACAATGAACAGAATAATAAAGTTAAATTCTTGTTTAGTGGCATTGCAATTAAATTTCATATTTTTTTTTTTCCTAGTCTAATGCATTGTAATTTTTTCTGCAAATTTTCACATTTTTTTTTGTTAATAAATCGGTTTTTCTTTTTCTTCGATTAAAATATGAATTATTTAAATATGTATTTTTTTTTTCTACAACAATTTATATACATTTATGATCCAACTAACAAATAAAATCCTAGTTAAATGTCAGCTTTAAAATTATATTAAGATATTGGTTCTTTAATAATTTTTGTAACTGAGTTGGTGGCTTAACGCCAACAAAATAGTTGATTGTATACCAAATATTATTGTCGTTATGATATTATTGAAATTAAAATAAAATATCGTGACTGTTATTTGACAATATTACATGAATTTTTATGGTTTTTCATAACGGTTCGGAAAATATTATTATATATTAAAATAAACATATTAATAAAAATAATTTGATTATAAAAGATTTATTATTAATATTTTATAAAGAAAATAATTTTGGTATATGAAATTTTATAGATTTTTTAATTTAGAAATTTTATTTGATAATTTATTAAAATTATAATTCGCTTTTTATATTAATACTACTTAAATTTTATTGTCAAATATGAATTTTTATGGTTAAAAATATATATTTTCTTCGATTTTAATTGATTCCTAGTTGGGTACGTAATATTTATTACCAGTTAGTCAATATTAATCAATAATTAGACTACAGTAAACAAAAATTAATAAGATAAAATAATTAACTAATATTAAACCACTAATTAGCAAACAGTAACTAATAATTATTAGCCAATAGAAAATTAACAAATAATTAGCCAATAATAACCAAGAATTGTCTTATAGTATAATCGTTAAACTACCAATAGTTACAAAAAATTAATCAATATATTTCTTTCTAATTAATTTGAGAATTGGAATTTTTATGGGCATTCTATAAAATATTGCACTGTGGTAAGTTTTGAGCTTAGTATGCTATCCGACGTGAAATGAAATTATCATACAAATTTAACAGCACGTGAAAAATACTCTAACAATTTCATTTTGTGGTACGCTGTTCCATCGTGAAATAATTTACTTTGCAGAGATAAAAGTTAAGAAAATTTTTCAGTGTCAAAATTTTTCTCTAGTGAAATAATGTTCAAAACATTATTTCAAGGCAGAATTTTGCATTTGACCATTTTTTTTGGTTGTTCGGTTCTAAAAAATTCGTCAATTTGCTTTTTTATACTTTTTCAATACTACATAGTGTTTTCTTCTCCATAAAACTTTTTCACAACATTTTCATAACTTGTACAAAGCTTTAATGAAGACACTTATCCCAATTTTAGTAACATTATCTAAAATATTGCATAGTTTGATCTGAACTAGGTAAACTTAAGTGAAATATGTCTGTAGTCCAATATTCCGTCGGTTCATTTAGTAATTTTCAAGCTGCAACTTCTATTAAAATTTGTAATTATTTGTTTTAATGGGACTGTTTATGTTTATGAGCCATTGCTCGATTGGAGCAGCTCATTAAAGAAGATCTTTATATTTAAATTTTTTTGTCACAAAATGAAATTGACTACTTTGACTACTTAAGTCACTAATTTGACTATCTAAGTTAAATTATACTATGACAATTTAACTTAATTTCTAGGGACCTTATATAATACTTTAATAAATTCAGACATTTTCTGGTTAACTACTGAATTACAAATGAATACAAACTTAAAATTTATATTAAATTAAAAATTAAAATTCTGTCATTTTAACAAATTTAAATATTTTGCTATGCAAATAATAATTAAATTAAGCACATATTAAAAAAAAATTATAAATTAACAACCTAAATTCTCTTCAATCATAAAAAAAAAAATTCTATTTCGAATTTTAAAAAAAAACTCTTTAGACTTGCAAATTGCACTTAAATTAAAAAGACTAGAAAATTGGAAAAAAAATAAACATTTTATTTTTTTTATTGTAGTTTCATTTAATTTTTGTATAAATTAAAGACATTATTAATTGAATGACGTTCTGTCCAAGGCTAATATTGTATGTTTTTTAATTGAATTAAAGTAATGTAATTAATGGTGTTCTTTTATAACAGCCCACAGTTAATTACCAGACACGTACTATCAAAGTGTTAGATATTATTTATTAATTGACAATGTGTTGAATTTTTTATATTTTTTATGACCTAATATAGAAATTTAACTTAAATAATTATATTAGACTGGGGACAGAGTTTGCCAATATTTAGAATTTTCTATTACGAAATTATTGCTATTTGATTATTGTAGAAAACTGAAAAATCGTAAAACTTTGGACTGTAGAACTTTATGAACAGGAAACATTCTATATTTTTTCCAAGTTTAATTCAGAAAATATCAATTTTAATTCAGAAAGTATCAATTGTAATTCAGATTATTCAGTTTAATTCAGAAAGCGTTAATTCAATTGACGTTTTCTGAATTAAAACTGATTAATCTGAATTACAATTGACGCTTTCTGATATTTAAAATTGAATAAAATGATTGCCCGAGATTCAGGGCTTTGCTTTAATTATTCAGTTACATAATTGTATGCAACATTCAGAAATCGGGACTGAAAGCTATTTTTTAAATTTCTCCAAACCAATTAAAACTTTTTATTATCACATTTGTATATAAAATATTTGTTGATGGTCAGGTGTTTCTGGTAAATTATTGAACTTCACTTTTCAGATAACTACCAGTCTTGAGTGCACCTTTATCTTACTTAAGTAACTAAAGTTTAAGTTGTAATTAAAATTTTTTTTATTCTGGACAACATTTTATTATTATATTTTTTAATTCAAATAACTTAATTAATCTAAAATTTTAATAGTTCAGGTTAAGACGAGTTAAACTTTACAAGTTAAATTAAAAATAGAATTAAAAACTAAATAAACATTTTTTTTTAATTACTTACTTTTTGTTAAGAAAGAAAAAAAATGGACTATTAAATAAATACGCGGCAAGATGTTTTAAATCAATTATGATGACAAAAGCATATTAGGTCAAAACTTCTAATTAATCTGGAAAAAAATAAGAAGAGAAAAGTTAAAAAAATAATAATAATAATAATAATATTAAAAAATTTTTTATTTTTGTCCATAAAAAAAATAAGAGTCAAGATGAAAATTTTTATGGACATAAAGTCAACTTAGGTTTACCTATTAAAAGTGTATTTTGAAAAAAAAAAAAAGAAAATTTCTTAAGCAAAATACAACATAAACCTTCTTTAGTTACGATGGCTAATTATGTTGTCAGTTAATTTATTACATAATATAATTATATATTTTATTTTTTTATAATTACTATGAAAAACAGAAACTTTTCCTCAATATTTATAGTCAATAAACAAAATGAAAGATGAGATTTTTCCTGTCCACATTCTTTAATTAAAAAAAAAGGATAATTTATTAACTTATAAACACATAAAATAGTTTAAACTTGTTTGAATTAAAAATAATATAGAACATAATTACGAGATAAATAGAGCAAACACAACACTATTGGTTAAAATAATGGTAAAACTATTGGTTAACCCCTTCCAGGCTCAAATTTAAAAAAATGAATTTTGGTATATTCAGGTTTTTTGGCAGAAAATTCACCGAGGAAGTCGGAAATTATTTTGGAACGGAGGTTGGATACAAATGGGCCTGGAAGGGTTAAAATATTAAATTAAGTGCTTTGTATCCAATTTTTTCTCTCTATTATTAAATTATGATTTTAGATGTGTAGATTTTAGTATATTATTCTAACTTCGCAACATATAATATAAATATACTATAATAATAATTTATTTAAGAAATATTAGATAATAAAATAATTTTAAGCATAATTACAATAAAAATTATTCACTACGAAGAGGGTCATAGCGACATTAATAAAATAAATAACTGATCACTGCATTAAATTCATGATTCGCATGCTGTTAAAAAAATACCATAGTTACATATAAGATGCATTTACAAAAATTCATATTTCAGATAATAACCCACCGTAAAAAAAGAAATTTTGACAAGATAAAGAGTAAAAGAAGAGAACTCAGAAGGACCGTTCTCTTCTTTAACTCTTTAGAAGGACAGTTCTCTTCTTCAACTATGAATGACAGTTCTCTTCTTTAACTCAGAAGGACAGTTCTCTTATTTAACTCTTTTTCCTGAATAATTGGAAGGAAAAAGTATTTAAAAAGAGGACTGTCCTGTCAAATACATGATATCGGAACAGTCTACCTACAGTAAAATAATCAAATTATGCCAAACTATCATAAAAATTATTAAATAAAAGTTTTCTTGTATGACCAGCTCTAAGTTGAGATTATAGATCAGAAACTTGGTTACTCGCATTAAGAGAAATAAATGTGAATTTTAATGTTTAGACAAAGATTTCCTTGGAAAACTTCTGGTATAAATCATATTCTATTAATAGATTTATAAAAATAAGAGTCTAGTTTTGTTTAAGAAAAGCTAAGTTAGAATGACAACTAACTGAGTATGGTGAAAAATGAGTCATTCTTTAACAAAATAAGACGGATGAATTGGACATAAAATTAATTTACATTGATAGGAAATTACGTAAAATTAATTCTATTTGATAACTAGACCAGGGAAAAAATTATTTTGGTTAATAACATTTAAAAAGAGGCAACATCTTTCAGTTAGTGTTATCGAAACAAATTAGTTGAAATTTGGCAGCGGTCTATAACCTAAAATAATGATAATGATTATGACAATTATTTAACAAATTAAGAAATCTTTAAGCTAAGTTGTCATCATAATACAACAAAATATTATAATTTGATTTTTATCACTTCTCATTCTGTTCAAATTTTTCTAGTAAACAAATTACAATATTTTGAAGAATTATTATCAAATTTTTATATCATCAGACAAATCATGAAATTATAATTTCTCAATAAATGTAATTAAATTTTATTATATATTTTTTTTTTATTTCAAAATAATTCAAACAAAAATATAAAATTTAATCATAATTTTCCAATAAAGTATCTTCATTTTAAAACAACATTCAAAAAAAAAAACAGTCATTCATCAATTTTTCTTATCAGTTTTTCTGATTAAAAGAAACTAAAAAAAAACTAAAAACATAACAAATTTTAAGTTCCCAGCCAACAAGGAGGATGTTCTATCAGTAAAAGATATTAAAAGAATTACATAAAAAAAAAAAAATCTAAAATCTTAATTTTTAAAATTTGTCAAATTTTAAATTTATTTTTTTAAAATGATGTCTTTTTTTTTTTTTTCGAAAATTCTTATCTTAAAAATTTTTTTTATTTCGAAAAACATAAAATATTATTTTAAAATTTATTGATTATATAAAAAATAAAATCTTTTTTAGACAATAATAAAATATGAACAGAAATAATGTTTTTCCATGTTTTTTTTTTAATATTATTTTCTTTATTAATGTCTTTGATTGATATGAAAATAAAATATTAAATAAAATAAAATAATGTAAAAATGTTTCTTATCTGTAAAATTGGCGTTTAAAATTATAAAACTAATAAATAAAACAAATTATTTTTCATTTTTATTCAATATGTTATTTTGGAAAGTAAACTTTTAACTAGCCAACAAATATCAAATAATTTGTAGACAGATTGATTAAATCATTTCTTTTTATGATTTTTAAATGTTGGATTATAAACTTTATATATTTTGGTTGGTTTACGAGGGCCAATTAAATTTATCATTTAAATTTATTATAAAATTAAGATTTAGTTAGAAAACTTTAATCATTACAAAAGTTTACATAATTTTAATGTTTTTCCATAAAATTTACTAATTAAAAATGTTCGCTCAGTACTTATGATCATTAATATCAGTACTTATGATCATCAATCGCTCAGTACTTATTATAATCAATATAGTACTCGTTCAGTACTTATGATCATCAATATCATGTACAAACTGAACAAACTATGTGACACAACGAAACTGAGGAACTCAATAACCTCGATATCCAATGAGTCGAACAACGAAACTGAAAAACATCCGTATCGGAGGAACGAACCAATTGCAGAACCTATTGCCGCCAATTGTACTACCACAAGAACAAAATTTATAGAACCAATTGCCGCCAATTTTACTACCACAAGAACAAAATTTGCAATACTTTAAAATGATTGTTAACTCTGATAAATTTAATATGATTTTATTCCGTATTCCGTGAGATATTTAAAAAAAAACAAAACGCTTTATAAAAAAGTCATAAATTAATTTATAAATTATTTCTGTATAATTAAAATTTTTTAATTAATTCATTAAAAAATTGTAAATATAAACAGAAAAATTATTTATAATTATTTTTTTTAAATGTTAATTTAATAAATTTTATCACTAAGTGCTAAATTTTCCACATTGAAATGTGATAAGATTTAAATAAAAAAAAAAATACATCACAATTTTAAAGTCCATTTTGTTGTTACAGTCAATTAGTTAATCATTTATATATTTATTTTTAAAATATGCTCACATTTTGTCTTATTTATAATATTTTAGAATAATTTTAATTATATTTTGACGGTAAAAAGGCTGAAATTTTGTTTGAGATAAAATTTAGTTTTCGAAGAACAGTCGAAAAATTGTCTTCAAATTAATAATCGGGTAAAAATCGATGGACAGTCGGAAGAATATCTTCAACAAATTAAATCAAAACCATTCGAAATTTGAAACTAATTAGCAAAAACTGTCCGAAAATTAGTTAAATTGTTTATAGAACAGACTGAAATATTTGTAAAAACTTGAAAATAAACCGATTTTGCATAATAAGGCATATAAGATACATTGGTACATATTATCTCTAAGATAAAATATACCAGTGTAGCTTCTATGCCTAATTATGCAAAATAGGTATACCAGTAAACTAATGATAGAAATCAATATTGATTTTCCACTTCACAATTTTCCATTAACCATTTAAGTTAGTTAAAATATTATATTCCAAAACTCTTTAATCTTCTGTGTCGAACGAATGGCCACTGATTCTAACTAAAAGGATAACTTGATAAATAGATTTCGAACGATAAAACATACTGAGTCAAACAAGTCTATATACAACATGAAATTCGATCTAAACATTACGGAGTAAATGAAGACAAAGTTTTAATTTATTTAAAATATAAACAATTTTAAATTTTATTTACAGAAAATTTCTATTTATGATTTATGTAATAGAAAATTTTCTAAATACCAAAAAAAAAAAAAAATGAACATAAAAAATATTTTAGTAAAAAGGTGAAAAGTTTAGAGATACAAAATATTTAAAAAAAAAAAATCTTAAATCTTTACTAATATTTATCATAGGTCATAAAGTTTATTATAAAAGGTTTACTTTGATTTAAATTGAAAAAAGCTTTTTAATATCCGGACTAGAAATAATATTTAATTAATTTAATAGATGATGGCTTCGATATCTTTTAATAAAAATTGATTTTTTTTTTTTTAAAAAATTTCTCTAAAATTTCTATCCAATTCTTTAGGAAAATATTCTTAAATTTATTTATGTAATTTTTATGAAAAATATATTGATTCTTTTATGACAACAAATATTATGTTCAAATTGAAATATTACATAAAAATATTATATATGATTTTTTTTTATGATCCATGCCAATATAACATAAATTTAAAAAAAAAAAAATGTATTTTCTTTTGAAAAAGAATTAATATCCTTATCGTCATAAAATTAAATAAAATTATACAAAAGATGAACCTATAATCTCTTTCTTATATTGGCAACAAATGGTTAAAATAATCTCATATAATTATGGAAAATATGTATCATAAAATTTGAAGGTAGATATTGTAATGCACTGAGTGCAGTTGAGGAAAACCAACCAATTTATAATCAGAAATTTTTAGTTAGAAAAATTTACGAATTTTGGAAATAATTACAAATGAAAAGACACAGCTCTGGAAAATTTTTGTATCTCCAGAAGTCACTATTCCGAGTTTTCCGATTGGATTTTACAAACAAATACCATTATTAGTCCTCTACTCCGAGTTTTCGAGTATTGTTATGTAAGGTGGAAGGAAATCTCAGATTAGCAATGTCTGAAAGTATAAAAATTAGCATTTCATATAACATTACTAGCTCTTCAAATAAACATGTCTGTACTTCAGACGTCCCTACACTACGAAATTTCCGATTCGACATAAAATATACTAAATTTATTGTGAAAATCATTAACAATTTTTTTAACCATATATATTTAAAGTGTTTTATTGCTGAAAAGGATTTTCTTTTTAAACACCGTCATAGTGTTATTTTTGTGACATTGATGGGCAAGGATAAAAACGCCCATAACAATATCAATTATATTTCATCTCAAAGTCATAATTTGCAAATATGTAATAAGACTTGGTACTCAAAAAAAATTAATAATAAAAATATGAAATTTTGCAATTGAAATACAAGAATGCCATTAACCAGCATTTTGATGTATTCATCCTAAACTTCTCTGTGATTATAATAATTTCCAGAACATGCGTTAAGAATATAATTAATAGAATAGAGAACGCGAATCAAAAATATTATATAGTAATTTGAATGAACTGCACTGACCTTATTGGCAAGCAAAAAAAAAATATATTTTTCTGAACAATCACCAACGTCATAAGGATCACGTTCTTTGGTAATAGGTTAAAATGGTTTTCGGTATACATATATATATACATAATAATTTTTTTTTGTGCATATATTGGATTGGAGATTATTAAACTATTATACCGTTTTTAAGTTGATGTTGAGGATTGCATCAAATCGAATTATTTCCGCTTTCATCGAGCATATCAAATTTGATCAAATCATGCATACTTCCAATCTAAGATAAAACTTTATTTCAGAATCTGTACAAAATTATAAATTGCGTCTTCATAATAATGAAAATTATATGTAAAGAGCTTCAGATTTTATATTTGAAAATTATGTTTTTCTTTGGGAAAATATTTCATTTTAGTTGCTCAACAAAAAAATTGGAGATTTAAAATTTCTCTTATTAGATGATTTATATTGTTGTGAGGAATTGACAGGATATTGTATATTGAAGATGAAAGCAATTTCTAAATGGTAAATTTGATTTTGATTTTGACAAATATAAACTTCTCGAAGAAGTGTTCATCAAAAATGACTCTGGTGGTTCAGCGGAGGAGCTGAAATGCTTGTTTAGGTAAAAAACGAAGAAATGCACATTGAAATGGTTCGGTTTGAAGAAGTACTCATTGATAATGATACACTAGTTAGGTGAAAACAATCACTCGCTAATCAACATTAGATAAAGTGTAAAATTATCCTTTGTAAGAGTTATTTTTCGAGCTAATAATCTCAGCTATCAGAGAGTGCAAGCTTGGATAGAGCTACGTAGTTCTTATCAAATATGACATGGTATATCTCTTGCATGTTTTTTTTATTACCTAAAACTAGTCATACACACACCAGCTTATTGGTACCATTTGAAGCTGCGGTGCAATATTTACTAGTTTCACTTCCAATTAGAGACATCGATGTTGGTCTAAGTTTACTCAGATTTAAAGCTCACCAATGATTAAAAAAATTATAGTTAATTATAAGATTGGAAAGAAATGCTAACGATTGAGGCCATTTACTAATAATAATGATTCACGAACAAAAGCTATTAATTTATTCCAATTAAAAATTTCTTCACTATATAGAAATTTATGATTCAGAAACCATATAAAAATTAGTAGGTTCAAGTTGCAATAAAAAAACTTCAAGTACAGGTAACTTGAATGCTAGCCAGTGGAATGAACAAGGAAAATTAAATCATATTGAAGATATTTGAAAATTAACAATTAAGAAACAATTTTTCATTTAACAACATCGTGATCTATAAAAAAGAAGCATCTTAATTTTAATTTTATGCATTATTTTCCTAAATATTTAAATTGAGTTTCCGATATCATTTCAAACATTTTATGGCGATCTTTGGTTATTTGATTCATGTTTTGGGTACGAAATCATTAAAAGGACTTTGCACTTTTCTTTGTTAATTTCCAAAAAAAAATTATTCGTGTCCATTTTGAATAACAAGAAATGTTTAATTATCATAATTTCACAATTTCTAATCATTTAAATATTTCAATAAATAATTATCACTTATTTTTATATTTAAAAATTACTTTTTTCAGTAAATTTATATAAAAATCTTTATAATTAAAAACTATTAAGTAGAAAAATTTTCATAATTTATGAAAAAAATAAAATTTTTATTGAAAACATATTTAAAGAATTGATTATTCAGAAAAAAATAAAAAAAAATAAGACGATATAAATCGCAATTTAAAAACATTATTCAGAAAAACGTTTTTCATTCGTCGCGGTTTTCATTTAATAATTTTTTATTTTTTTAATTTTCGGACAACATAAAACATTAAAAAAAAATTCAAAATTTTTTAATTCAAATAGAAAAAAATAATAAAAACAAAATTCTGTACAAAAAAAAAAGAAATAATATATTTTTCCATTCAATTATTAAAAACGACTTTATTAAGATATATTTTGTTATGCTTGTAACACGATTGGTAAAATTTCAATGAATTCCCCTCTCGATTGACCAGTGTGGATCAGATCGAAGCATGTTATGTGCAGATATTATTATTATTATTATTATTGAGCTTTGAATATTGTTGTACATTGAAAAGAGATTTTAATTTTTTTTTTTTTGCGCGTGTTTCAAGATTTTTAAATTATACATAAAATAATTTATATGTAATTTTTTTTCATGTTACAATAAAAATTTTCATATCTTTAAATTAAGATACCACATAAAAAAAAAAGTATCTTATAGATATTCAATAAAATTAATAAATATAACATAATTTATGGGTTTGTTTAAAGATAAACTTTTTAATTTTAAGCATAAATTTTAAAATCTTTAAGATTTTGTGTACCAAGGAAGCTGGTCAGTTTTTATTTGCTACAAAAATATCACAAATTAACTTCTGTACAAAAATTTAGTTATTCAAATCTAATATTCTTACTGATATTTTAAGTGACTTTCAAATATCGAAAACAGTTCAAAAGTTTAGTGTAAAATTACTAAATAAATAAAAGGCCTTGTCATGTGTAGCTTAATGTTAATATGTTTATTTTAAAAAAAAAAATCTTAAATAATAATTTTTCAGTATATTAAAGCGTTTTTAGATTTCACAAGCAGATTATCACACTATGGGGAGTCCCTGTGCAAACATTATTGTTAATCATATTAAATTTATGCAATAGATTTTTTTCTTGATTCGAAACAGTGTAAATTATTATATTTAACATATATCAAGGTTATTAGATATAAAATCTGATATCTTAATTTTGAAAATGTTTTGAAGACAACATATTTTTATTACACAATAAGTATTGTCCTGAAAACTTTATCACGTAAACTAATTTTTTTGAAGATTTCAGAACTATTTTCGTTTGAAATTGTGTGAACTATTTATGGACTAATAATGACTTATAGGTGACAAAAAAAAATTATCTTATATACCTTTACTTAGTCATATTGGATAGCTAATACTGATCGTTAATCGATTCACAAAAATAATAATGAAAAAAAGTTATTTAGAAAATGAATTTTCAAAATGATATCCTTTAACAAGAATTTACCTTCACCACATGATCAGTCAAAACATAATTATTCATGTGTATTACGGAGCATGCATTGTGGTATAAAGTGAATTTTTTTTTTTTTTTTGAAATTATTGTACAATATTGACAAAAGAGGAGTTTTTTTTGGATTTCTGTACCATTATTTGATGTTTTGTTAAAATTCTTTCAATCATCCATCAAAGTGTTTTTAAAAATTTTTTTTTTATGTTGATGTTATGCGAGAAATGAAAAGAAAGAATATGAAGAAAAGGTGGAAAAAAACATATACATTTCGTTACAAGTAAACATTTTTTAAAATTTAATTTCATTTTATACGATATCTTTGATTTGACTGACTAAAAACTTATTTAAATTTGGTCATAGTTGATATTAGGGTGATTCAATTTCTTCAATTTAGTTTGAAGTTTAGTGTTTTTAAAGACTATTTAATATTGTTATGAGTTGCAAAGTAAAAACTACTGTAAAATATTCAATAATTTACATGTTTCTTCAAATAATTTTGATCAAGTACTTTCAGTTCTATTAATGGCTATAGTTTTGTTCAGATAAAAAGTAGCCCAGATAATAAGTAGCCCTAGAAGGACTTTAAGGGAATAAAATTGTCCAACTCTCCTCTGTATTTGTCTCCTTCAATTAGTCGCCGAATTACAAAAAAAATATCAAAATAAATAGATGACAGATGAAGTTTTGAAACTTATATTCTAACTTATTTTAAAAAAAACACTTGATCTGTCTTGTAATTTTAGAAAGAAAACTACTGGAGTTTTAGAAAGAAAACTATGTACTTAGTGTTGGTTGGGCACTTTCTTTTTCTAAAATATTTTGCGAAAATGAAAAGGTTCACTAATGATTTTATAAATGTTGTGATTAGTTGATTAATTGCACTACAAATATAGAACTAATTATAGAAAGTAATTCTATATATGAGCCATACTGATGAAGTTTATTTAGAAATAGTACAGAAAATTGGTAAACTAGGATTTCAAAATACTGAAATTTATTCAAATAATTTAAGCATCAAAGAACTTATTGTACTTTTTGATGATTAAAATTGGAAAATTTCACAAAATTGACTTGATTCATATGACTTCTGTACCGACTAATTCATCACCAATTTAACTCTATTTAATATAAAGAGGTAAGAGACAGCGTGCTAAGTAATGTCTCAATTACAAATTTAGTGAATTATTTGAACCACTCTGATTGTATATTTTAAAATTACTTTAAATAAATATAAGTATTTTTCAATCTCGTTAAGTTTCTTATTGATTGATTTTTTTTTTGTATTCATTATTATAAATATATAATAATATCTGTTTTACAATTTATGATAAATTAACTGAAATGTGAAAAAGGTTCATAGTAACAATTAATTACAAAAAAAAAAAAAGATAACTTCAAAAGATAAAATATGAATAATAATAATATTAAAACATAAAATAAAATAAAAATTCAATACTTTGATGACATTAATTGAAAAAATATGTAAATTAATTTATTTAGTCTCAAGTTCAACAACAGAGCTATTGCTTAGTTTATTTAATAATGCAAGCATCAGATAAATAAACTAAATAATTTAAACTTTATTAAGCAGTAATAAAATTATTTTGTAGTTAATTTAGTATAAGTTTAAAACATAAACTTAGCTGTTTTGATGATGAGTTGTTAAGATAGATGTTTTTAAAGTAGAATAATTATTACCCAAATTACGTAATCTTATCATTCGTTTAAAAGAATTTCATTATACCTCTTGTCAGATTATAAAAAAATCGTATCCTGTAGGCTATTACTATGATTTCTCGCCTCATAAAATGATTTAAATCTTAGTGCATACATTTTTGATAAAACGAAGTCAAAAATTCATAAATAAATTATAAGAATTATCGCGTTAACCATTTAAGCATTAAACGAATCAAACAGAACTGGGTAGTGTGGAATACCCAAGCATTGCAATTTCACATTATTACGACTTTGCCAAAATAAAATTTCTTAATGTTAAACTCTACAGAACGAGGCCAAATATGTCTCGTTCTGAAATTTAAGCAGGATTTACACATTCGACGAAAAACCATGACGTTCGACAAATTCTGCGACGGTTTTTATAAAGCAATTTATTCTTGTGACGGTTTTCACGCACAAATTATTACTTTTGGTGCAATGTAAATCATAAAAAACTCAAAAATTAATTATTAGTTGTCAATAACTTTAGTTATCAAAACAAATTTTTTAGTGTGCATGGCCTCTGCGACGGAATTGGTTCAACTCTTTGTCGTGCCAGAATTTCTCCGCGCTGGACATTTCTGATTGGCTACCATCGACAGTACCCTGTAAACAACCCAAAATTGTGAAGTCGATAATTTTCATAAATTATGTAAATAAATAGCTAATTAATTTCAAACCATTTTTCATTTAAAAATTGGATATGAATTATGTGGTTTTTGCAGAAACATAATTTGTCATTAAATTGACTTAAAAACAAAATTAATTGAAGTTTCCGAATTCAGAATCATTATATCCAATAAAAATGTCTTAATTTTACCAGGGGAGTATTCTGGAAAGTGTAAATTAACCGAAGTGATTCGGTTAATTAACACAAATCAAAACTAAGCTTCAAGTAACGTGATTGTCATAATTTTACTGTGATAGGTGATTTGATTTTACATATGACTAGTTATATTTCAAATTTAAGTATATTTTGATAGATGAAAAAATATTTGTGGTCACATTTCGATAGTGTGACTATCATAATTACTTTACAGAATACCAACAAATTATGTCTTTGTTCATTCTAAATTTTTATAAACATTTTTTTACTCAGAATTATTATTTATTTTTCGAGACTTGTCTAAATTAATTATTATTTTAATAAAAATTATCAATTTACTTATACATATTTTTTTTTTTTATTACAACCGCATATGTAAAATAAAATGAAACGAAAATGAACATAATTTTTAACATAAAAAAAAAATATATCTTATCGTCTTTTTTTTTTTTTGGGTAATTTGTTTCTGTATCTGATGTCCACCGTTGGACATAAGTCATTTTTAGGTTTAAAACAAAAAATGTTAAATGACTTTCGTTTATATTTCTTCTTTTTATGTTGTTTTTTTTAAAAAAAATTTGTAAGTACGTAAATATTTTTTTTTGTGGTTCAGACAAAACGGACCCTTTTCGATGTTGACAAATATTTTTGGGAAAAAAAAAATTATATGTTTTTATTTTAGTTTCTTTTTTTTTCGTTGTTGTTTTTAATTTCTCTTCTTGGAAAGCATAAAAGTAAAGTAGTTTTCTTAGTTGAAAATTTGTATGTTCATTAAAAATTAAAATCTTTATTATTATTGTATTAATAATTTTCAGTTTGTATGAAAATTAAATATAAAAAATTGAGATTAACATCTTCCATTTTTCTGTTAACGAAGTGTAATAATTTTTTGAAGAAATCTTGTAAAATTTTTATAGATCATCTGTTTATGTCTTAATAAAAGTGCATCAGTTTTATTACATTATCACGAGTAATTAAAGATTATCTTCAATCCTGAATATAACAAAAATTAGGACGCCAAAAGGATATTATCCATAAATTAACATAAAAATGTCTACAATAAAAAAGATATATTTTATGTAATTTTATTTGCTTCAGAAATATTTTAGTCCAGGCTGATTTGATATTTATTAATTGGTTAAATTAAGTTATCACCCTAAAAAAGAGATATAAAATGTTAGGAGACCCTAAAAAGAAAATGGAGTTATAGGACGAAATGTAATTGAAATGAAAAAGACTGAATTTCTATGTACATCTGAGTGCTAACTCTTCTGAATATTAACAAGGATTTATGTTAAAATTAAGCTAATAAATAATTCCATCCAGAATTATTTGGTGGAAGAATGGATTTACAGAAATCTATGGATTATTACATTTTAATCCAAGATATTATCCAATTTGATTTCGTTATAATTCTTGACTTCCGGATAGTATTACTCGAGAAAAACAGTTCATTGGAGCATCAGTCACAGAAAAACATAGAAACTATATAATATTCTGATATTCTTGCTATTATTTTAGTCGGATCCCAGTATTTTGAAAGTGTAGTTTCGTAAAATCTACTGCATACCGAGTTTGTATCTTCGCTTAACATATTCGAAAGGTTTTCGATTGAACGAATTATGATATGCAGAAGATATAAGCGTTTAAGAAAAAGATGTCGAAGGTACTGAATCCGATATCCATAGCCAGGGAGATAACAAATTGGCAGATCGAGTTAAAGATCAAACTAGAAGGAAGTAGAAGGAACAAACATGCTATAAACCAGAGAAGAAGAAGAAAATTACTGCAATTTTGGACTGTAAATTTAATATTTAAAATGGTCTTGACAAGAAAATTATATTTCTCCAGGAATTTAGCAAATTAATATTAATAATTTTTTCATAATTTAAATTACAATAATTTGATTAAAATTCATCTATTTTTTTATAGCTTATTTTTGAATAAAATTTATATAATTTCTTTATTTACTTCACTTCTCAGACAACAATTTTTATGATAAATTTTATTTTAGCTACTCATTTTTTATAATTCAATTAAAAATTTCAAAAAAAAAAATTTAAATAAATTTCAATTTTCGTACCGTGTTGTTTTTTTTTTAAGCCAATAAAAATTTCAACTTAAACAACAAAAAAACATAACACAGAAAAGTTAAAAGAAACACAACATAAATTTCTTTCTTAAATTCAGATTTCTCATCAGATTTCAATTCTTTCTGTGTTGTTTATTTTTTGAAATATACTCGTGTGTAATATATGAGATTGCATAAAGTAGTTTTATGTACAAATTCAGTAAATGTCCAGTTTTACATTGTCAGTTGTTTATTTTTTCATGTAATTTTCTTCTTTTTTTTTTGTTGCTTGTTGAATTTTCTTTAACGAAAATGTCTTTTTTTTGCGATTTATCGAACGAAATTAGTTTTTTTTTTCTTCTTATTATTATTATTATTATTTTTTTGGTGTAGAACGATGAATATCTGAAGTGTTATGTCCTCTGTGATAATAAACGCGATGTACAAAACGGTGTTGTTGTTATAAAATGCGGTTACAAAGAAACAAGGAAAATTGTGGTGACGATTTTTTATTTTTTTTTTTGGAGGAATTTCTACATTTCGCGAATTTTTTTTTAACTGACAAAGAAAATAACGAAGACACAAACAATTTAAGAGTAAAAAGTGAAGAACATTTTTAATATCAGGAGAATAATCATGATGATCGGGTATGTACAGTGATGCTGTATTTTATTTGTGTAACAGAAGGAAAAGGACAAATATAAAAGAAGGGCAAAAATGGATAAAAACTACTAATATATTTTATGGAAGTTTCTCGATTTTTTTTTAAATTTCCAAGTAGGAGTAAATGTTTATTTACATTTTACAAATTCTTCATTTTAATGGCATTTTGGTTTTGGAATTCGTTAACTTATAGTTAAATTTTTCAGTACAAGGACAGGATTGAGTTTTTTTAAGAAAATATTGCAAATTATAGACCAAAATATTATATAAATAGTTACTGAAGTTTTTGATGTCGGAATGTTCTTGAATTTTCAAATGTTAATAATTTTTAATATTTTAGTTTAGAAAGTATTGGAAAGAACACCAAGATAATTAAATCCTAATTATATCTGAAAATATAATTCGCCTTGTGCCTGTGAAAACTCGGTTAATTGCTTTATTAGTTACTATCAAGCTCGTAATTCTAAAATTTTTGACAAATATTAATTACAACTTGAGAAATGACCAGTGTTTGTAATCACAAATAACACTCTAATAAGTATTTATGTGTTTTGGTCCCTTTACAACTGTCATCAAAATTTTAATTTGGAAAACTATCATCAAAACTACATTAAAAACAAATCGCTAGAACAAACTGAGTAAAAATTGGATTTAAAAAAAAAATTTTTTGCAGCTAAAAAATTGTGTCCAAGAAAAAAACTTAGTTTATCAGAAAGAAGGATAAATTTCTTGCATTAGATTTTAACAGAAATATACTAATTCAAGCACAGCTTCTATTCCAGAAACTATTTAACTAGAAAATAGTTCAAATTTATGATGAAAATTTAAATTTATTTTATATTTTAATAGTTTTTAAATTTATTTGATTATTTTATAATCTTCATTGAATTTGATTTATCAGTACTAAATTAATCAAATATTTCTCAAACGAAAAGTTTCATAATTTTTAATTTTATTAATCAAGTAAAAAATATAAATTAAAATATAATAAAAATAAATTAAAAGCAACATAAACATATGATTAGAAATAACATCTGATTAAAAATGGTCTACAAAATAACATGACTGATTAAAATTAAACATCTCATTTGTAAGAATTACTTTTTTGTTTAATAGCATTTAATAGCTTAAATAAATATGATTTCATATAATTAATATTTTTTTTGAAAATTTAAGGCGCTAACCGATTCGAGAATTCCGATTTGTACGAATTTCGGTTGTAAATTCCTCAAGAATTTTTTTAGCAATAAATAAATAAATCTATGAGCAATAAGTAAACTGCAATTACAAGCAATATAATTTATTTCCCTACAAAATGCTTTTTTAAAGAAACTTTTACTGAAAATGAAATTTCTTTTCTCGAAATCTTTCAAACATTTATAGTAAAACTAGTTAGGTTGCAGTAAACGAAAATTACATTTGCGATAAAAGAATAGCCGTTTAAGGTAAATTCCCTAATAGTAGATATTAAAGTTATCTAATAAGTATTAATAATAAAATGATTGTCAAATAAGTCATTAGAAGTGCTGGAAAAATGAGCCTAATGGCTGAAGTCATTTGAAAACAAAATTAACTTTAACTGAGACTTTAACTGAATTTGAATAAAGAAAAATTTGTCTCTGACAAATGTGATAATCATAATCGCCATTCATTTGCAACGAAAATAAGTCATTTGCAGCAACAGAATTTCTGCAACAGAGTTTTTAAAGTATTTACTTATATTTACTACAAAAGAAGTTTGTTTGCGGCAAATTAAAGTTTGGCATATTTAAAAATACAGTTAGGACAAACGTTTTTTTTTAATCAGTGTAGTAAACGAGTACTTAATATTAGATTTATAAAATATGGAAAACAGAATTCAAAATCGACTCTTTCTGAGCTGGAATTTAACAATGTAAACTTGGTCATTGGTGCTGTCGTCCTGCACTGTGAAGTGTCAACAAAAAAATAAAAATAACGTATTATTCAAGGATAATGATGTCAACTGTCGTTGGCGCAGTTGTTCAATATATATTTGACATTTTCGATCGTCGCGATATTCTGACAAGTTTATTTTTCTATGCCAGTTTGTTGGTTGGTCGCGAAAATCTGTTATGTTTGATTAAAGGGCGACAACGACAGCAAAACCAGATAACAGCGACAACGACATATTCTGTCTGGTTCTTTATTCTATTTACAAGGAAACGAGTTCTGTAAATTTAAATTTTCAATAAGGAATAATTAAATTAATTAGTTGCGTTCACTAATATCAAAAAAAAATCACATAAATTATCGCTTGTAAAGTGAACAGTTTTCATGTGAACAATGTTTTAAGCTTAGTATGCTATCCATCGTGAAATGAAATTTTCATAAAAATTTAACATCTCGTGAAAAATTACGCTAACGATTTCATTTTGTGGTACGCAGTTCCATCGTGAAATAATTTACTTTGCAAAGATAAAAGTTAAGAAAATTTTTCAGAGTAAAAATTTAAAGGTACTGAAATAATGTTCAACAGATTATTTCACGACACAATTTTGACATTTGATCATTTTGTTTGGTTGGTTTGGTTGTTCGGTTTTAAGAAATTCATCATTTTGCCTTTTTTATACTTTTTCAATACTACTTAATATTTTCTTCTGCAGAAAACTTTTTCACAACATTTTCACAAGCGTTGAAAATTTCATTTCACGGCGATACGATAACAAGCTTTAAACTTAAATATTTTACTAGAATTAAAAAAAAAATCTATACATAACAATGTTGTATTAAAATAATTTAAATTTTTGATAAGAATTTTAATAAAATTAATATACAAACATAATTAAATTATTTCTGTTTTTTTTTTTTTTGGAAAATTAAATATGTGTTTTATTTTTGTATATAAATGACATAATTAAAAACAATTCTTCAAAACTGCTTAATACTAAAAACATTTTTTTTTTTTTTGCTATTAAATTATAATTGCAAGATAATAAAAGTGGCGTTTATATTTCAAGTAATAATAATAATAATAATAATATTTTATTAATATTTCATAAATTGTACCACTTAGTGATAAAAATATTTTAAAAAATATAAAAATTTTGTTTTAAAATCAAGACGAGACTAGGTTCTTTTTTTTGTCTTGTTGCTTAAAATTTATATTTTAGAAGAAAATTATCAGTTAAAATTGAAATAATTTTGAAATATAATTATTAATGTAATAAATTATGACAAACATTTTTATGGTAATAATCAAAAAATAAAAAAATATTACATTTTATTTTTATATTCAATTTGGTATTTTTGAAACAAACACACATAAAAAAATTATGTTCGAAAATTTCCATTATAAACTTTACAAAAATTATCTTAAATTAGAAAAATATTTACAATATTCTTTTAAAATAAAAATTCATTTACAGAAATTTGAAATTCTAAATTAAGATTATTACGAAAAACTTATTGACACTTTTTATTAATATTACAAAATATTTCGTAAGAAAAAACTTAATAAAATAAAATTATTTATAATTTTTAAATTCATTGATTGATAGAGAAGATTTGATGAAATTCCTTACGAAAAACTTAATTATAAAAAAAGGACAGACAGTCGTGAGTTTACGGAAATTTAAGAAAATTTTGAAAATCCTAAACAAAAATAGTAAAGAAATTTATTTTGTTCTATTCTAGTTTTCGTGGGAACAGAAAATGTAGGGAAATTTTCTGGTATCGCAGATTTTTTGGTATTCTAATTTTCGAGAGAATCGAAATATATTTCGAAAATGGAAAATCGAAGGAAGTTTCTGGTTTTCGTGTGATTAGGAATTTAATGTTAAATTACCTAGAATTTTTCAGTGGAATCCAAGTTATTAATATAATTTATCAAGAATTTTTTGATTGAAGTTTTAAAAAATTCTGTGGCTACAATATGTGAAATAAATAGCTAATTTTGAAATATATTTCATATCAAAATATAATTTCTAAAATTTGATTAATCTCGTAATTATTAATTCGATTCGAGGAAAAACTGGAATACGAAATAAATTTCCGAGAAAGCAAAAATGTCAATTCGAACAAATTTCTACTCGAAAACTAGTATAGGCCAGATTATTTTGAAATATTTTTATTCACTTTTTTTGTCGCAAATATTGAACTGAATAATAAATTAATTTTTGAAATTAGTTTAGAACAGATAGTATTTGCTAAGTATGAAAAAAGTAACATCGAAAAACCATGAAAATTAATTTTTCTTGCACTTACAGGCTTACAGCTGATTCAAGAAAAAGGATATTTAAGGAAATCTCTTATATTAATGTTCTCAAAATGAACATAAATATTAAAATTAAAAAGTTTTGAATAATAATTCATTTTCAACGAATTGTTAATGGGAATTTTTTACTTGTGTCGATTGCCACTTATGTTATGAGATTAAAACTTTGCAGACATTATGAGGAACCAAATTTGTTAGTATTGTAATTTTGAATATTTTAAATTAATTATTTTTCTCATAAATTAATTAATTAAAAGTAACATGGTTTTTTCAGTAAAATAT
Source organism: Empis livida (assembly GCA_963932195.1). Taxonomy (NCBI): domain Eukaryota; kingdom Metazoa; phylum Arthropoda; class Insecta; order Diptera; family Empididae; genus Empis; species Empis livida. The sequence continues at coordinate 12,362,480 of OZ010646.1, read as the reverse complement.
CACTCAATAATGATAATTATATTTTTAAGTAAAGTCAAGATAATCTCAATTTACTTGGCATTTGTAAACAAAATCATTTGGGCTTCAAAAAATTACATAGACAAACCAATTCAAAAAACTAACTTTTGTGATTGTGAAGAACGAATCATGTTACTAAACTTAAATTTGTTATTTCGAAGAATTTAAATATTGAGCTAAAGAAATTAGGTCTGATAATCCTAAGCAATTTCTATCTAATTCTGATAGTTTTTGGAAGTTTTTTGATAGTAAAAATTATTTTCTGAATTACTAAAATTTATAGTTTCAACTGACAATAAACAATTTTTGGTGTCTCTGAAGACAATCTGGAAAAGAATGTACATATATCAAAATTACATAAATTAGGACAAGTCCGAATATAAAATCTGTTGAAATTATTAATCTATCGACTTAATTTATACTTGTTTTAAAATAAGTTTTTCCAGCACTTCTAGTATGCTAGCAATTTTATGAATTTCATATTAATACCTAAGAACTATTAAAGGACTATAATCTATTTCGAAAAGAAATTAAAATTTCAACACAAGTGCTATATTTAATAAAATATTAATAATCCAAAAAAAACTTACATTTTTAAAAGTAATTTAAATTTCAAATCGTAATTTTCTTATCTACTATTTTGTAAGATATGAAAAACGGGCAGTAAATATAATTAATAAAAAAAACAGCTGATAAAGGAGCCACTAAAAATATAGCTAAATTAAATTAAAAAAAATAAAAATATTTTAATTTTTCTTACATGTTTTAATACTCAATTAATGTCTGATCAGTTCTGAATTAATTTAAATAGCACTTTTTAAATTTATAAATTATCACAGAAAAATATATTTTTTTGAAAATTGAAAATTTAAATTCACATTTTTTTCATTTCGTTTTAAAAAAATTTAATTAAAACACATAAAAAAAATTTCTAAATTTTATTTGTAATAAGTTTTTTAATTAATTTGCCGACGGTCGGTGGTTTTTATTTAATTTAAAAATAAAATCAATTTTAATTTACGGAAATTGAAAAATAATCAGAAATAAAAAAAATTAAGTTAAATTCGGAAAAAAAAAATAACTTTGGAAAGGAAATCCGCACCTAAAATTAATTTAAATCAATTGGAATAATTAATTTATTTTTGATTAAAACTTTAATTATTTTTTTTTAAAGTAAAATGGTTTTTTTAAAATATTGAAGAAAGAAAATTATTCCGATCCGAACTCGATGAATATTAAAACGGAACTGAGTGGCGCACGTTTATAAAAACGGAGAGGAATCATCCTCAATCAAAATTGGATAGAATTTATAATAAATGTTAACGAACAAAACGACACACAACATCAATACAACTGAATAGTGAAAATTAATAATAATAATAATGTTAGTAAAGTAAGTTAACACTCATACTATTATATTTGTATAGTATGACAGAGACCAGTCGAAATTTAAATCTAGATAATATTGCATGAGAGAATTTGATTGTCCATACATTAATATTGATATGTCCACTTAAACATACATAAAATATTTTGTAGGTATATATTCTTTTGATATAATAAAGTTTGTTGTAAAATATGTGTTTGATTAAGAATTAATATTGGTGTGAGTTAAAAGGGTAGAAGGGGCTATTAAATATATTTACACTTATGGTCATTTAATATTGACTGAATTTTAATTTTATAATATGACAGAGAGCAGCTCAATAATTTGATATAAGCAAGTACGAATTTTTTGGAAGATAAACAACAAAATGACCAGCTGTGTTGATTGATAGTATTCAGGCAGTTTTCAGTAAACAAAAGTAAAATATTACTAAGCTACCACTAAATTAGATAGTAAAGTAATTAGTCACTAATTTTTTAAAAATACGTAAACATATTACAGTCAGATAACAACTGACTGTAATATGAATGAGTGTCGGAAGTCCGATTCCTTTTTTAAGGGCATTGTTATCTACTCTCTAAACCAAATTTAGCTAGAATACCTAGACCAAGTTTGTAAATAGATATATATTACTGCTATCTAGAATTTGATAGTTTATTAAACTGACTTTTCTTTTTTTCTAATTGTAGTTAGATTTCACAATTTTCCTTTTAGTTAACTAGAAACTAGTTCTAACAATTAATATCTAGGTAGTTATGACCGCAAGTTATGAACTACACTTTTTAGTTACCACTAAAATCCAACTAGATGTTATAGTTTGCCTCTCTACTAGATTCTAGGTGCACTTCGATAACTAGATTGACAAATAGACTTCAAGTTCTATCAATCTAGTTAGTCAGATTCTACGTAGGTGTACTAGAACTAGATTATACCCAAATTTGGGTTAGAGAGTTTAAAAATGCGATAGATCTACTGATGATATTATTTGATTTAACAAGTATTTGATTTAACAAATTGGATATTGCAAAGTAGTTAATCTCGTTCTCTTGACAAAATAATTGTAAAAGCGATTAAAATCATGAATTAGGACTACAATATTACTAAAATCATGTATCAGGATTACTATATTACTCGCCAATTTTATGATAAATGAAAACTGAAAATTGTTATAAAAATTGTGAATAATTTTACTTATTTTTTGTCTTTGATATTTAAATATAAAATTTCTTAATATTTGTTAAAATTTATAGCTTCACTTTTAACCGACACTGTAGTTATAGCTCTCGAAAAATTTATAAGACCACTACTATAAAAAATAATTTACTTAATCTTCTCTTTCTATTAAATTGAAGTTGTAACATAAATTTATGTTGTACAATTAAATATTTCTTATACTACCAAGTTTTTAAGTTGCATAAACCTATTTATTGTAACTTCTTCTCTTTTATATTTTAATATGGTCACTTCTATATGTCACCTTATCCACCGCGCACACACAACTACTTCTACACACACATACACACAAAAAAACAGCAAAAAAAAATTGAATTTTATAATCAACATAAGATTTAAAAATCCTTCTGTCTGGTGTTCTATGAACATTATGGACAAAAAAAAAACGAATGAAAAATTATGTGGGAGATTATTGTATATAAAAACATTGGTGATGCTCAACAAGCAAATTTTATAGTTTTGGACTGTATCTCTTGTTTATAACTGTTTGTGTTGTCGTCCGGCATCAGTGGTTCATTTTCTTATGTTTCTTGTCTTTATATAACACAACAACAACAGAAAACATTATGTTTCATTGAAAATTATATTGCCCAACAGCATAGGGAAAGATATTTTTTGTAAATAAATTAAAGGAAAATCCTTTTTTTTTTGTTGTTGTTTTAGATGAAGTTCGTTCGCATTTTTGTATACAAAGTTAAATTGTGGTTCATTTAAATTATTATATCTCTGTTGCACGTTATTATTTTGCATTTTATGTGCACAGAATAACAAAACATAAATAATATAAAAAAAAAAAAAATTGACTAGCGATTTAATTACAGTGTTAAGTCAACAACTCTGCGATATATGAAAAACAAAACGTGCTATAATTATTCAACAAAATTCGAGTAATAATTTAATTTTATTTTTGAATTGTGGTTTTTTTTTTTGGATTTTTTTATATTTTATTATTTACAACATAGAAGATATTTAAAAAGTTGCTATAAAATTAAGTAAAATATTGAAAATACATAAATGTTATTTCATGGCAAATCATAAAATATTGTACAAAAAAGTAAAATATTTGAGAAATTCTAGGCTTTTTAAAAAAAAAACAAATTAATGATGGAATTTATAAACGACACTTTTCCCTTAGTTTAATCGTAGATTTAGCTGAGAAGGGGTTTTATAAAAATTCATAAACAAATCTGACATTAATCTTTTTCAAAAGTCAATTGCTATGAAATTTTTTCCAAATTATTTATCAATTAAATCGCTATGCAAACTTTAGAAAAAACAACCCAAGTTTGTCATTCAAATTTAGTATATTTTTGAAAATACTTTTTAGACTATATTCCGAAAAATATTTGGACAATTCGGCTATTAATCATATAGGATATCTTGGGGATACAGTAGCATACGAATTTGTCTATATTTTTAGGTGACTAAATAGAATCAGTAAAATTCAAATAAAACTATCTTAAGTCTAACCTACACTAGACTTAAGATTGTCTCACATATTTGATGAACCATTACTTCTGAATTGAAATACATCGCTTAAGCCAAATAGAGGAATTTCTTGTACGAATTCGAGCATAAATTAAAAAAAATTATAGAATTAGTTTAATTATTTCATTATTTTAATTTAGTACCTAAGTTTAATTTAGTAATTTTATAAATTAACTTATATATTGGTTCTGACTATTTCTGTATTAAAAAAATTGACAATATATAAGTTAAATTGAATAATAGGTTTTAACTTGTAAAGTTTACTTGAGTCAAACAGGCCTAGTAACTTGTAAAGTTTACTATAAAACTTATATAAAAACATTGAAAAATATTTTAATCTAAAACATTTGTTTACGTAGGATTTAATTTAAAATATTTTATATTTTAAAAACAGTATTATTTTGAACGGCTGCAATTTATGTTCAGGACAGTGAACGAGTGAACATCTAATTTTTTTCAAATGAGTTATAGATTATTAAATGAATTCGGAACTGTGATCAATAAAATCAAACGAATTATTTTAGGTTAAATTGATTTTCCAAGCTAAACATTAAATTTAGATTAAAAATTTTTACAATTTGTTAACAAAATATAACTTCCGGTGTAGTAGTTTCGTAAAGATTAAAAATTAGCTGAAAAATTTATTTAGTAAAATTTTGTAATGATTTTTTCTGATTAATTTCTAACTCAAAAGTTTTTGAGAAATATGAATGATAATTTTAAAATATTTTAATTAAATTGCTACTTCCGGTTGCCTGATTACTCGGAATCCCAATATATTTTAAAAAATCAATAGGATCTCTAACATATTTAATTATGCTATTCAGCACGATAAATTAAACTGTTTAGATTTTTTCTGCCTTATAGAAGATATCAAATTATCTGTTTAACTCAAATTTCAAAACTGACCCGATGATATTAGTTACTTTAATTAATTTTCAGAAATTCAAATATTATTTCGATCTTATGTAAATTGGAGATTGTACCCCACCCCCATCTCCGAAAAAATTTCGAATTCGGACATTTTAATATTTATTGTACTAGATTTTACTATGAAAATTATATAAAATTGAATTGTTTAAAATTTAAATATTTGACATGAACCAAAGTTAATGAATCTGACGATATTTTACCAAAAAAAAAAAAAGCAACAGTTTTACTAAATGATTAATATTTACGTTGGCGTTAGTTTATTCATCACAATATAAGATTAACCTATAATATACCTTCTATTTGTTTCTTGATTTCTTTAGAAAATCATTAATGCAACAAAACTTGTTACCGCCACTTTGCACTTTGAAGATATTTTAATATTTATTTTTTTGCAAATAAAATGCTTTTAATATTTTTAAATCTTACATAAGATTAAATTATGTAATAAAATAGTAATAAATTAATTAATTTTTTTTTCTTAAGCTATGATTTTTAGAAAAATGTTCGCAGAAGAAATTTATCCAGCCTACGTAAAAGAAAAAAAATTATTATTATATGCTAATTTATCTGTCCGGAAAATTTAACTATTTTCATATTTAATGGATCGTTAGTATTATTATGGGGATATGAATCTATTAAAAATGTTTTTTTTTTTTTAAATTTTGATAGTTCCTTTTCTTTTTCTATTGTTTAGATTGGCGAAAATCGTGAAAGGAATAAACTCACGTCACGACAAATAAAAATTCACCTTAGAAGCACAAAAAAAAAAGGAAAAACGATGCGAATTATATATTTTTCATTGCCGCACCTATAAATAATAATAATAATAATAAAAAACAAAGTTATGCCATTTAAAATTATTGTTGTTAATATTAAAATTGGCATTTAACCATATTTTCATGATGATGGTATTTTTGTAATTTAATGTGTGAAAAATCAGTTTTTTATTTAAATTACAATGTCGATTAATATTTAAAATTTGATGAAATTATTTTATTTTAAAGTTAAATCATAAAATCAAAATAAAAGAATGTTATTTTTGGTACTGTGAGATAGCAGCATATTTTTAAGAAATCTTTCTAATATTTGCAATAAAAAATTTAATTTAATTGACAGAAACTGACTGTAAATATAATTAAAATACTATTTTTTTTATAACATTTTTGACCTGGAATTACGTTTTTGATAATTTTTTCAAATAAAAAAAATCGTCGATGTTAGCACGTTGTCGCCCGTTTCTCTGTTCGTCGGTAGCCTTTTCCAAATACTTATTAATGACGACAATCAATGTATATACAAATAAATTATTGAAAAGGCTCAAAAATTTTCTATCAAATAGAAGAAATATTTTTTTAAGAAAATCGTCCATTAGAATTATTCGGTTTTTTACCAAAATAACTAGACTCCGGCATTGTAAATTACAATTTATTGGACTGGCAGATTGTATTATTACTACATTTTTATACCGGACGACAGTAACGCCACAAAATATGCAAATAACTTTTATCACAAACGTCATATAATTATTTAAATATTCTAATAATAAATTATTTTTTGAACCTTTTAAGATTTTTTACTACTAGAAAAACCAATACTTAAAATTATATTGAGATGAGGTGGTATACGCCACCTAATTACTTGGTTTGACCTACCCTACCGTAGATACATACAACATTTAAATTCTATGAAAATTCGACAGAATAAGATAATTATTATTTCTGACACTTTGAATTAAATATTAATTTGAACTGCTAAACAGCCCATTTTAATTATCAAAATTACGAAAAGTTTTTATTTGTTAAAGCAAAGTGTCTTGGTTTTCGAAAATTTGAAGATTCGCTGTTTAGCAGGAGAAATCAGAACTAATTTAAAAGTGTTCAAAACTAATTATCATTTCACAACATAAAGGTTATTGAATAATATATAATAGATGCAAAACAACATTTTAAATTTCTTATATTTGCCACTGGCACCGTTCCACCGTATTCTAAAACATATTTATGTTATTCTATTAATTTATAGTATTGATTTTAAAAGTACTTAGTGTGATATCTTTTTAATTGATTTTATGATTACATTTAGATAATATTCGGTAAGATAAAAACCTCATAAATAAGAAAAACTATTTTATAATATATACAAGTACCAATTTTAATAAATATTAATAAAATATCTTTAATTATACACAGAAGTAGTAACTGAAAAATTTAAATAATTTTAATTGATTTTTCAAGTAATTATTTTAAACTAGTTTTATTGGTCTAAAATAAATTATAATTTTTTTAATCATTTTAATATAGTTTAATTGTAAACCAGTAAATTAATGAGACTATCTGTAGTAGAAAAACTCATGATGTCCACATAAAAATGAAATCAATAGCGAAATTGTTTCCATACATCTAAATAAGCAACGTAATTAAAACACATAAATTAAGCCCTAAATAGTAGCTGAGCTTTGGAACATTCAGACTTTTATATGAAACTATGAGATGGGCCCTTTTACATTTCCTAATTCAGAAAATATCTATTAAAACACAATTAAACACAAAAAAACGTCAATTGTGAAACTTAAAATGTTGTTGTACACAAAAAGGTTTCCATATCGAATTTTACCAAATAAAAAATTGATTTCGTTATTTATTCGGTATCGTTCACTACTTAAAGGATATTAAATATTAAAAATTTACATATTTCTATTTTTGATTCGAAATCAACCATAAAATTGGTAAGAAATGTCTAAATAAAATATAAGTTTTAAAATAAATGAAACCATTGAATAGTTTCGAATAAACAATTTTTTCGTTGAAGCAATTGAGTTGTATACCATTTTCAAATGAAATTCAACTTATTTTTTCAAGCGGAATTTAACGTTTTTGAAGTTAAAAGTCCTCATAAAAAAGGATAGTAAAATATTAAAATTTAATTCATAGTTTTTCTTTTAACTATTTAATGCCCAGTAAGCAAGTCGTGTCAAACGACAAAATTCTGCGGTGAAAAATAAAGATAAAAAATTTCCCTGATATTATTTATTGGTGTATTATGCCACTGGAAAAAGTTGACAAATGTGTAAGTTAAGATGGAGCGTCAAAATCTTCAAATGGTTAGGTCCAATGAATTCCGATTTGACCTAATTCTTGGTAAAATTCCAAAAAAGATAGCAGCACATTTCATAAGACTATAAAAAAATTCAAATAGGTACGGTCTTAATTTATTTTCAAAATGAATATAAGTAGCAGCAGGTCAAGTGATATTGAGAACATGTAAATAATAGTGAAGTTATTATATATTTCGGGCGTAACAACGAAATAAATTAATTAGTTTAGATATATAGTTCATGGTAGATATTTTACCTTCATATCTTAGAAATAGGTTAGAGTAGATTTCACTGAACCTTCCTACGTATAATTTCAAAAAATTTCAAATATCTAATTTAAAAAAATATTTACAGTATAGTTCCCCCAATTCGGACTAATTAATGGAAAAATTGTTCCGAATTAATGAAAAATACTGAAAAGTTTTGCTCCTTGTTCTAAGAAAAACACTCTTAATCTAGTAGAAGAAAATAAAAGCGATGTGGATGACCTCGAAAAGGAGGAAGTAAATTCGCCAGACTTTATTTTAAAAAAAATGTTATTAGTGATTTTACAGGCGACTTTGGTCGCCATGTTAAAATTTAGTTCCTCTCGACTTGCATACTATGCTTTACAACTTAAAATTATTTTCACAATGAAAAGTAATATTGTTAAACTATTATTATGGAAATTAAACTATGCTAATATAAAAGTGCGAATCCGTATTAGAAATAACCATGAATATTTTCCAATATATTTTCTATGTTTTCTAAAAGAATAATGGTAAGTAAATTATAAAAAATTCTATCTATGGATTTAATGGTAAATATGCAATTAATAAAAAAAAAAAAATTATTTTATATTTTTCATAGATGTAATAAAACCTGATGTACCATTGGAATATTTTTATTTTTGTTATCTTTTTACCCTAATAGGAATTTTTCTATTACATATAAATGAATATTTAGATTTCATTTATGCTTTTAATATGTGAAAGAAAAAAAAAAGTGTTAAGAATTTACAACACTTGGGAGGTCATTTTGACTATATTAAGGATAAAAAAACGGCGGCCGGCAATCACTATTACTATATAGTTACATGACATATTAATAGTTCCAATATTATGTCGTTTCTTAGATAAATAAAATTATTTGCCGCACTACAAAAATTTATTTGACGCATTTCAAAAATGGCAATAACAATTCGTTATAGAATTTTATTAGTAAATATATTTTTTTCCTAAAAACATATAACATTTATTAAAAAACATATAACATTTATTAGGATTATAAATTTAATTTTTATTTAACCGTATAAGATTTTGTAATATTAATCAATTAAAAATGATGAGTTTTTTTTATTTTACAAAAATATGTAAAGGAATTCAAGTAATTTTAATTTTTCAGTATTTTAAGCAATTTTCTCTGCTTCACCTTAATTTAATTTTATTTATATTTTAGAGTTTAATTTTCAGATTGTTAAAACATTAATTTTTGATAGAGTTGAGTCTAGCATTTGTAATCTGAATCAAAATGATTTTTTGAATTTGAAGTTACACGGATGCTGGAAGTTCCATAAGCTTATACAAATGTTTAAACTGAAATCCTTTTATTTTTTATGAAATAAAAACTGTGCAGTAAATATTGTGTTCGTGGAAATTACGAGAATTAAGTACACTGAACCATGAGAATTAACTCCACCGGAAACAATATTATATCGTATTTAAAGCCACTTTAAATGTGAAATAAGTCACAACATTGACGTGAAATATATCACAATAAGTCAGAACTACGAGTGTCATTTATCATCTAAAGGTGATAAATAATTCAATTTTTTAGTGCGAAATATATCCACTTTTTAAAAAGAAGGTCTATCTCATACAAAAATTATAATTGTGCAGATTGTAAATCCAACAGAATTTGCTGATTATGTACATTACACAGCATGAAGAAGCATTAGGGTTTCTGGACTCGACTCGACTCGACTCGGACTCGTCGAGTATTTGGGTAGTTTGGCGGACTCGGGACTCGACTCTAATACTCGACGAGTCCCGAGTCCAAATTTTTAAAATTGAAAAAAAAAAAAGGTCAATCGATTTATTAAATTTCATTGTCGCTTACGCCTACCTCCAGCATAATTAATTCAGAAGAATTTTTTTTAAATTTTATTTTTGTTTTGTAAATTATATTTAATTGTTAATATTAAAAAAAACATAATAAAAATAAACAAAATCTCATACCTCCCCTAACACATTAGTATACCTCACCAAGGTAGAAACCCAGGCCTATATTAATATTCATTCTACAATGTTGGTTTAGCGAGAAATTTCTTTGTACGAATTCGCAGAACAATGGCACTTTTATTTTTCAACGTAAAAAAAAACGATCAGAAGACTGTAAAACTCAATAATGAATGAAATTAAAAATCAAAACACATTAGTATACCTCACCAAGGGAAAAAGCCTTGGTGAGGTATACTAATGTGTTTTGATTTTGAAATGAAAGAACGTTTTCAATTAGTGGCAACTTCTGCACTAAAATCAGATCAAGACTTGCTGACAAATCTCTCAATTCATTAGTTTTTTTGAAATATTTGTACGTTAAACCAAAAAATGAAAAAAGTAATTAAAAACAATTATATAGTTTGAAAGCTTATTGAGTTTTGAAAATAAATGAATTAATTGATAAATTTGAGTACATTTCTTTTTAACATATAATATTATTTTATCAAATTCTTGTAATATTTTTTGTTAGACACCGGACTCGGACTCGACGAGTTTTTTCAATTTTGGACCTAAGAAGCATAGTTTTCAGAAACCCTAAGAAGCATATTAATTTTAATCTTTTCAAGAACGTAATTCTCTTAATTTTCAAACAAATAAAAGAACCG